>OLMO02000278.1:12901491-12959874 GCA_900291935.2 Cassiopea xamachana
GGGGGGGGGGCTGCCAATGAAAGATTCTTATGCGTATGATAGCGACATTAGAGACATGACATTGATGGTTTGTTGTGGTCTATAGAGTGGAATGCTTTTTACGTACCAGAAAGAGAAGCAAAGGCTTGTCAGCAATCACATGTTTGGTTTTCTCTCAATGGTGATTTTCATAGCAACAGATCAGTAGATGTCAATACTTTCATTCATTGATTGAACATTGAGATGCACTTTTTCTCACTTTTTTAAAAGTTGTATTTATTTTATGCCTATTTTGGTTAGAAATTCTCACACAAATATCTTTCTTCACTTCCAGAAGCTAACCCTGATAAATTCACAAGCCGCTTGCGAAATCTGATGTTTTATGGAAAGGTAGTGTAGAAGTCGCTATTTCTTGACGTACTGTGACGTAATGTAGCATATAAATGGCTTAGCAGATTTACGCAACAGAAAAGTTTTGCGTACTGCAATATACGCAATAGAAAGGCTTTGCAGCTGTGAAAAAATCTTTTTGGAGACACGATAGGTTCCATTATCTCATGAATTTTTGTAACTTGATCTTATGGTTGGTCCTGCAGATTAGTTTAAGGCCTGACTACACCGTAAATAAAAGATTATGTATCCAGACTTACCAAATATAACCCGTCTTGTATTAAAAATCGAATTAACATGTGCTGATGTGGATGTGCACGATCCTAGTCTTAGTTACAACATGTCTGTTAAATTTGCCTCCAACCACTAGATGTAGCGAATCAGTTCAGGAATCTGATTGCTTATCAGTGGAGAACCAAATTTCGCAGAAGTCCGGCTCTTTTTCAGTTTTACATAGTTGCAATTTTCATGATAAAAATTTTTTGCATTTTAAGGCAGGCGGAAGACAGGTGCTGCAAAGTAAATTTAAAGATTTACACAAGTGTATTGACAGGCTGCTTGTAAGTAGCTAATTGTTTTGCTCTATGAAGTTCTGTCATAAATTATTTAAAATCTTTATAACCAGCGGTGTGCCGAAGGACTTTTGAATGGGGGAGGGTGTAGCAGAGGAAATTTAATAAATCCCCTAAACTGATCGAAAGCGATGATCAGAAAACGGCAGCAAAATCATACGGGCAGCTTTTGGCATAAGGTGCAATGTGTGACACATCCACACCCCTACTTCAGCACTCCCTTGTTTACACATCCTTACCTATATTTATTAGAATGACACAGAGAAATTCAACATGTCTAATATTAGAATCATTCAACATAGATCTGTACATGCATTCAGTTTATCATGTGATCAGCAACATTAAAATCACATACTTCTTTTCAGTGTGATGGCGTGGATCTTACAGAGAGAATCCATGAAATCAAACCCATTTGCATATTGTTTTTGAATATATCAAAGTGAGTGATTATATGACATATGTTACAAGAAGCAGATTCCAAGAGCAACTTTTGAAGTAGTGGATTGTGGTGTATGCCACATAGCGTTACTTTATTCCATTTGTTTTTGCATTCCATCCATTTTGATGGTAGATAGTATAAAAGCAAAGGTAGCCCTGTTCACTTTCGTACGTATGGGAGTGCCTGTTAGAGAGAACACTTATCCTGAGCCATCGGCATGTCAGATAGGGTGGCCAGTTCCTTTCTTTGCTGCCTTTATCTCCCATGGTTGCCACCAGGTACCCATTCGCTGACGGGTGAAAAGTGAGCGAACATTCAGTCAAGACCTCGGGTCGGAATTGAACCATCAACCTTCCCTACAGGAGGCAAGTGCTCGTACCAATATGCCACCTCACCCATGGTACATAGTATAGGATTGATAAATTTGGTAGTAGGAAATACATTTGCGGTAATTTTGATTGCCTTCATTCTCATTTTTAGTATTCTGAATACCTTGCTATGTCCCTTTTGGGTATAGAGGGACCTTCTATTAACCCACATCTCCCCGCCCCCTGTTTATATCTTGATGTTGTTTTTTAATTTTTTTAAGTACAATAATTATTATCACTTTTTATTATGGTTTTTAATTAGTGAGATTTCTCTTTGCATAGTTATTGTTATCATAAATGAAACCATTCATAATCATTTCATTTTCAGATATAGCGCAGGAACATCACCTTGGGGACACCCAACCGGTGAAGTGAGTTCTTTGACATTTAAATGATGTATGATTCGTTATCATGGGTACATTTTTAGATTTTGAGGTCGGTTGGCATGACACTGAATAAGTCAATGACGTCAGATACTATCAGCTTTGATCTTCAGTGGTCTCCATTTTGAATATTTTGACATGGTTTTCAAAATCTTTGCAATTGATGTAATTTTTTTCACTTGGTAGAAACGTTGATTATAGAAAATCAAGAACGAAGGAAAGATCAGCTTGAAAGCCATAGTTGTTCTTTATGTATTTAGAATTTAATGATATATTTACATCATCAGTTTTCCAGCTTCTGTTGCTATGTTTTGTTATCAACTAAAATTTAAGGTTTAAGTGTAAAATGATCTGTTCTTTCAAATACAATTTATTATGCAGTATACTAAGTTCCCATTTTATGCTTCTACTAGTGTTGTTGAAATGTTTCCGATTGTAAAGTGATGTCACGATACCACCTTTAGATGAAGTTCAAATTAAGATTAAACCCTAGTTGAGCTGAAGTCCATGTTAAGAAGAAAACTGTGTGAAGAAGGTTAAGATGAAAGCCATGTTGAGTTAGAGTCTATGGGAGTCATTCATTTAGCACGTACACACGAAGGGAGCGGGGGGTCGAGCGAAAGCGTACACCATGCGTACAAAGGGGGATGGGGTTGACAAATTTAAGTACGTACGCAGAAAGCCCCCTTTTGCATGCATTTTGATACATTTTCATATGCAATGTACTTTTGTTATACTTAGTTGTCTTTGGTGATGAATTTCATTACTATTTTAGAAAACATTTGTTATGATTATTTTCCTGTCTCTCAAGTGTTTTAAATCTTTTTCTGTATGAAGTTATTGATTGGATATTTAGAAACATTCTCGTTGGAATGGGCTGGGGGGTCAGAAAGGTAGAAGTACGTATGCAACGAGGGGGGTCATAGCATGCGTACGTGTGCGTTCGAGGGGTGGGGATCAAATTTTTATCATTTTGGTGCATACGTACTAATTGAATGAGCCCATGTAGAGAAGAAGTCTGTGTTAAGAAGAAACTCATGATGGAAACCCAGGCTAAGATGAAACCCATGTTGAGATGAAACCCATGTTGAGATGAAACCCATGTTGAGATAAAATTCATTTAGATATGAAAGGCATATTAGGGTGGAACAAGTGAAATGCGTTTTTCCATATTATAATGTTATCAAGATTTGGGATTTAGCCGTATGAAATTCACTCAGCAACCAATTTGTTTCTGTTTGTGAGGGATAGGTAAATCGATTTAGTAGTTGATGTTATGTGTTAGGAATTGTCACGTAATTTAAATACCTTGTTTTAGAAGAAGCTTGCAGTAATTTTATCTCTTCTGTTAAAATGGCTTCCTGTGCTTCACATGCTCACATGATTTATTCTTCCAGACTTTCCTTCCACAAAGTTCTGATGATGGCTATTTGGAAGTCATTGGGTTTACTTTTACTTCAATGGTATTTGTGTTTTCAATCGATTTATATCGTGGCCAATAGTTGTCTTTCTTTAGATGCAGATGTTTACATTTTCTTATGTGTATGTAAATGCACATACATTTTTGTGGTATGTGCATACCGTAAATCCTTGAATAACGCCCCCACCTAGAAACTCATTTTTGCAAATAAGCGCCCCCTCCAGTCAGTGATGTGCCGAGACACCTTTTGTTGGGGGGGAATTCTGACCATTTGACCAACTATTTTCAATTGACCCCCATGGGGCCTTTTTCGAGGGAAGCATAATTGCAGAATAATAGCTATACAGTATTACTTCCTGTCACTGGAGACAAAAAAGCGAAAAGAAATGTGACTTTCGTACTGATAATGAAAACAAATCGTTATTGACTATTTAATTTGGTTTGTGAAATAGCCTTTTTGTGATTTTTTAGTTTAGTTCATAGAGAAAATTATGTCGTTTTTTCTGTCAACCTTAGAAGAAAATGCCAAACTTTGAAATACGCCCCCCTCCCTAGAATAAGTCCTCCCTTCGAATAACCTACCACCCAAGAATTAATTTTTGCAAATAAGCCCCCGGGGGCTTATTGGAGGATTTACGGTAATCCAAGAGGGCCCCGGTATGTGTAAAATACGTGTATATTTATGTACATCAGCCATATCCATGTCCTGCAAGGGAAACTGGCAACCCTGCGTGTTTCTACAAAGGTGGTTGTATTTATTGCAATTTTCAACAGTAACAGTCAATGATGTGTACTTTAGCTGGGTATTCATGGTTCTTAAAAGATGTTTATTACATTCATATCTTAATTAATTGATTGATTAATTGATAGTTTTGGAATGAGATTCCATTGTCGTTCCAATTTTTTTGACGAGGAAGTGTATCTTCATATCTTAATTTATCTTCGTATATTCCGTATGCAATTGACCGTAGGTCGCCAATCAGTGTGGAGGCCATGGTGTTCGAATCTATCAATGTAGCCAGGCGGTTCTTTGTACAAATAAGTCAATAACTATGCAAGTAGACGGAGGTAATGATTTCACATGATTGCGACTGATCTTAAATGATTATAAATGATTTCAGGTGATTTTAGCTAATCTTAATTTATTGATAAATTTATTTTTGAATGATAAGTTGCTTCTTGCAGGTAATCAATCATTGAATCAATCAGTTATGAAATCAATCATTGAATCAATCAGTTATTAAATCAATCATGGAATCACATTTATTTTTTAGAACCTTGTCGCTTAAATCCTTCGCAAATTCACATAAAAAGAAGAAATCAAGCAAAAATGATTTTTAAGAAAAGAGTACGAATTCTTTTTTTTTGTCAGAACTTTTTATGTAATGTTATGCGAGAATAACTCTACTTTTGTCAAATCAGGGAAAGAGTTTAAGGACTTGCCTTCATGAACAAAGGAAATTAAATATAGTGTTCATTTTAAACATTTATTCGAAAATCATTCTATTAACTATTAAAAATTTCTCCACCCATTTTTTGCATTTCTTATAAGTACGTTTTTCACTAGACTTTCTACATCTTACTTTTTCTCAGTAGGAACATATTAATAGCAAATGACCATGTTATCAGACAATGACCACATTATCAGCAAATGACTATATTAACAGAAAATGACAATATTATCAACAAATGACCATATTGAAAGCATTATTACAAATACTGGTGTTCTATATTGTTTAATTTTTTATAAATTATTATGGTTGATTTTTAGGAAATGTGTTTTAGTAAATTGTTTTAGTCTTTCGCAGACTTTCGCTTAATTTATAACTGAATATTTGTAAAATATGTCCTGAGTTATTGCATTCTTGATTGATTTGATGTTTCTGTTTTGTTGTAGCATCAAAGTTTATATACACATCATGAAGAGTAAGTTGAACAATTACGAAAATGGCACAAATATGTGCAGAAATGTGATGTTTGTCATTTCTTGTATGTATTTTGCATGAACCTAAAATATCATTCCACCAGGTTTGGAAATAATGTACAAAGTATACCATGATATGATGATATGTGTACCATGATATGGTGATATGTGTACCATGATATGGTGATATGTGTACCTTGATATGATGATATATGTACCATGATATGATGATATGTATACCATGATATGATGATATGCGTACCATGATATGTGTACCACAATATGATGGCTACGATATCATAGCCGCTAGAGTATTGGTCTCTCTCGTGGTAGGTATGGAAAACTGTCAAACCTTGACTTTATGTGCCCTCCCAGCGGCGAATGCTTCCCTGGTGGTAGCAGCGGGGGATTCACTTTGTGGGAAGCGTAAATTCGCAATAAGTCGGAGAACAAACACGACGAAAAGTAAAGTCACGATTCAGATCAAATGTTATTGACAATTCCAGAGATACTGTAGAGACACTTCCATATTTCATAAAAACATTCCATACTACGGCACTAACTTGTTAAAGTTTGACACAGTCCTACAAATATTTCGAACCCAATTCCTGGGACCCATCATCCGTGTTAAAGACAACCAAAGAGATGAGAATATACATGGAAAAAGAAATGATAAACAAAATCAATAAAATGAAGCGTGGGACAATTAGGGAAACAAAAAAATCAGGAGTTGAATCGAAGGGACAGGGAAACCATGAAATCCATGATCAAATCAAGAGGCAAGGTAAAGTGCAAAAGTTCGAAAAAGCGCGAGGAGATATTGGGGAGATATAGGCAGCGAAGAAGGGAAGTGGCCACCCTACCTCATGCCGATGGCCCAGAATAATTGTCCTCTCTAGCAGGCACTCCCATACATGCGAAAGTGTATGGCACCTCAACTTTACCTGTACCTGGTTGTCTGAATATTGCCGAAGATTCTCATCACCACAGAATGCTGTAGTTGCTGGATTAGTATTTAGGTCACCACTTCTTTTTAGTTGCAAAATATTACAGCATTTCCCTGTAAAGTGCTTTTTGAAAGTGCTATGCAGATTATTTCCCAAAGGAGCTTGTATATTATTATTATAAAATTAAAGTTTATATTTATAGTTTTATAATTGATTATTTTATGATTTGATGGTGAAGAGTAGCATTGGCTTTCAGAACGCACATGAATGACTAACAAACATATCTCCTCCGCTGCGGCCCTTCACAACAGCTGTATTTGCTCATACGTGATCCTGTGATAATATGAGAAGTTAGAATGTTTGATATTTAATGTCAAATTGTATCAGATCATTTCAGGTATTGTAAGTCGTTGGTTGCAACAGATAATAAACCATTTTCACTAGGTAAATGTTTTTTTGGCAGGTCTGAAATTATCAGCTCTGGTAGAAGGACTTTAAAAATAAACTACCTGACATTTCAACAGTATGAGAAGTTGGTTCTATATGATGTGGATGAACTGAAGTCGATCGGTACCAATCATTGTTCAGCTTTATTAAAAATTGAAATTTGTTGTTTTATTGTTACGACTGCATATTTTGGGATCAATTTCTTCATTACTTACCATTTGGCTTTTTAAAATGATTTGTCATGGATGATTCACGCATCATTATACATCGTTATACATACATGATCATAGATCATAGTGCATCATCATACACATACATGTATTGTCATACGTCATTATACATCATCATGCATCATCATGCATCATCATACATCATCATAGATCATCGTACATCATGCATCATCATATTGCATCACTATAAATCATGCATCTACATACATCATCATACATTATCATACATCATAATGCACTGTCTATTCAGCTAATATGGTTGAATTTGTTTTGCAGCTTTTTGTTGAGTTATTATTTGTTGTCTTTCATTTGATGCTTTTTTCTCTATACAGTTTTCATGTCAATAACTTCTACAATAGTTATATGCTGATTTTGAACTTCCTGTTTTGAATATGATGGGTGTATGATTTCAAACTGATCAAATTTTTACAACTAGTGAGTATTAAATTTGAAAATGGTTGATGTTCTTATTCCCACAGCCGAGCATATTTATAGTGTTGCTAACGTTGATTTTGAAAAGCCCTTAAGTGATTTCCGTTCGAGGATTGAAGAACTAAGAACGTCAGAGGTAAGAATTTTGTTATTGCTCGATTGTACGACGTTTGGTGGTTTGTGGTTTTTTTAACTCGTTTATTATCATATATTTTAATATTAATTTTCAACCAACTGTCAATATCAATTCACATTTCGTACATTTCTGTCACGCACTGTGTACATTGCATTGTTTTACGTCATGTATCACTACGGCAACCATAGTAATATTGATGCATCATTTTGCACGAGAACAACAGAAGTTCAGGACAGATTTCTTATATTTCGATGGGGGGGGGCGTTTATTGTAGAGGAGTGTTGAATAAAGAGGGACGGTTATTCAAAAAGCATTGTTGAAAACATCACATTTGATTTCGTCTTTGAGATCGTCTTTGATCTTAATATCATCTTTGAGATCGTCTTTGATCATTTGTTATTGAGTCTTGATATCAGAATGTATTCTCATGGCTTTTGGCGCTTATTTTATCAGCATATTATTGTGTAGTTTTGGTAGCGCCTTTGTGTTAAAATTAAGTTCAAGCGACAAAAGAATGTTAAGTCAGCTAGGGCTTTTGGGATTTTGAATTAATTTTTATTTTGAACCAGTGCTAATTAAAACTTTTTGTGCTTATCAAGCTTCTTAGTTCTTTGCCAGTAATTATTTAAAACTTTAAGCAGTACATTGTCAACATCTTGTTGACATAGAGATCGTATTTCTAATTTTTCTTTCAGGAACAGATCCAGTCAAAGCTCTCAGGGCCGTGGTGCTTTCTAGATGGTATGATTCCATATTTTTTGCCTTTTCAAATTTGTTTTTAGTTCTTTGACAGTTTGATTAATCCAGTACCAAATAAAATATTGCAACAACAGTGATCACTGCGGTGGTCGACATAGATGACATTTCAAACCACGTTTTGAATTTCTATTTCTGACCTTCCATTTATGTAGATATAGGAAAAATCTAAAACTTAAACGAAGCACGGTAGGTTGTGGTCTGAAAAGCATCACTGCGCACGCGAAGGACATTGGTAGCTGTGGGGAAAATAGACCTACATATTCCACGGTAATATATTTCACGCACACAACTTCAAAAATCATGAACAGGCAATAAAATTCAGAAATTTAGACACCAAGTGGGTGAAGAATGACATAATCGTGTCAAGATTTGACAGTTTCTTTGAGAGGCCAGATGGGACTTTTTGATGGCAAAAATCTGAAAGAGAGGCTACTATGGTTCATCAAACAGCAACGAAATATATGCTTTGAGCAAAATTAAAAATACTTCAGGCCTTGAACAGGAGGGTGTGTGGTACTGCAATGATAAGAAAGAGATGATTCTGCTCTCTAGAGATCGGTATTTGGCAATTCTCAAGTGATTGTTACAATATTTGTCAAAAGTAATCGAAGAAATTATTGAGCCTGCTGCTGTGCGGCATCTTCTTGAATGTGCAAAAATAGATCAGAAATGTACAGTAGACGATATTCTTACAATAGACGATATTCATGCAGTAGACATTACAGGAGGACAGACAATAATATATATATATATAAATATATATATATATATATATATATATATATATATATATATATATATATATATATATATATATATATATATATATATATATATATATATATATATATATATATATATATATATATATATATATATATATATATATATATATATATATATATATATATATAGATAAATAGATATACTGTAGTGGAAACAGAGATTTTGGTGCAACACCCAGCAACATAACGCAAAAATTTTCCGTGAGCGGAAGCCTTGAGGTAACCTCATTTTATATCTTATCTGGTATTCCCAGTGGTGTACCCACTATTTCTATCGGTGTAGCCTTGATGGCACCGCTGAGAGTCTTCAAGTGTTATCGTGGTAAGCATCAGACTGACTCGAATTCATGAGTTCTAAGAGAACCTTATTTATGGCTTCCTTGGAGACATTCTGATGAATGAAGGGTTAGATCGCAATTAATCCAGTCGTGAGGGATGCGGTTGGCATGTCTCCATAGAAAATATTTATTCTGAAATCCGTATTAGCCATTCCTAAATTTACACTGTCTCTATTGAGAAATGTTAATGATTTTTCATCTTAGTTCCTTGATGATCACGTGATGATCACGTGTTAGCAGTAAGCTGTTGTTTTTGTTTCATTATTTGTTTCTTTTGCCTTTGTGTATTGTATTGTATTGCTCCTCCTTTTTTCTATTGTTTTACCATGTTGCTGTTGTTGTTTGCAACATGGCAATCAGTGCTTCAGGTCATTGCTTTTACTGTTTTTGCCACAAACCCTTCACCCATTGCTACAATTTGCTTTCTTTCTCATACCAGCCACATGGCCAACTCGTATTTATCGCATTGATGAAGGACAAGAAAACCTAATGTTAATTGGGGACATTATTGAAGATGGAATTCATGTTTTGGATTTAGCGAGAAAAGAATCGGCAAGTGATGATGCATTTCAAATGTAAGTTATTCGTCATCCAATTCAATTGTCAGTTGAGAAGTTCTTAGCTGAGATTCAGCTCATTCAATTCAATTTTCACCTCAAAGCGTTGATTAGACTTTTGCTCCCCCCACATCTTGACAAAATTGAAATTCAGTTGCAATGCTTGTTTCACAATTTGCTCTTCCATATTTTGTATTCAGGACACCATGTCGTGGATCAGCTGCATGGAGAGAATCCAATTCAATCAATCTGTATCGAAATAGACCATCGCCATTGCGAAGAGTATCATCACCAACCCTGTATGAGTTTGATTCCCTAAAGGATGCAATGTATCGAACGGGAGAGAATTTTGAAGAGAGTGATGTCAGCAAAAGACATAGTGACATCGAAGAAAGCAGCGACGGAAGTCAGAATGATTTTAGTCACAGTGACGTCGACGATGATCACGATTGTGATGATGATGATGATGATGATGATGATGATGATGATGATGATGATGATGATGATGGTGCTGATGATGATGATTTAGAAAGGTAAATGCTGACTTATTATTTCAGCTATTTTATAAATGACTGTTTATAAATCATTGTTATTATTACTTTGGTTTTATGTGATTTGCTTGGATAATATTCTACGATTAATGTGCTTAGAAGGCAACTTTAAAGGGCAGAAACTTTCGCGGACAGTAACTTTCGCGGACAGTAACTTTCGCGGACAGTAACTTTCGCGGACAGTAACTTTTTCGGACAGTAACTTTTGTGAGAAAAAATTTCATGAAATTCAAAGCATACAATTTTGCAAATCTCTCGTAAAATAGTTTCGCAACCTAGCAAAAAGTTCGTCTTTGGAGTGAAAAATCTTTCACAATTGAAAAAAATGTGGGGAAAATCATCATATTCTATGCATTGTCAGTGTCGAATTGTGCAAAACGTTTATACCAGATGTAGGATTCTTGTAAGTAAAGATTTGTATATTCTGTAATTAGCTTCTATTTAACATTTAATATTGTTTCCCTTCTTTTATATATATATATATATATATATATATATATATATATATATATATATATATTAAGTATCACTTATTTAATTAGAAGTAAGTTGACCTTAATTAACGTCAGTATTCTATAATTTCACAGAAGCCAACTGTAAAGAAATTAATTACATCACATCGTATCATATCTAAGGACAATATTAATTATTACTTTCAAAGTCTTTCTAACTGTGTTGCTTTTCGTCTCAATAATTATGCCAACTTTTTGTTTCACTGCTACAGTTATGACCACGTTTGTTTGGCAATGGACGCTTAATTTATGAGTTTTTAGAGTCAAAGACGTAATAGAAAACTTTTTCTAGTTGGAATTTTCCAAGGCAGAAACTTTCGCGAAAAAGGCCAAAAATCGTTAAAATCGCGAAAGTTCTTGCTCTTAAAGTATTTAGATGCGCATTCAGAGATATTTGGATGTATCCAGAAGTTTCTAAATGTATTCAGATGTTTTTGGGCATTTTCAGACAATTTTGAGTGTCAGGATTGTCAATTAAAATGATTTTCTTTCATTATCACTATTATTCTGATTTTCTCATTTGGCCCACTTTTGTACATTCATATACACATTCTTTCTAGATGTTGTTTTTGTCGTCACTTATATTCTTTTTGGAAACTCATAAAAATGGACCACAGTCCAGCAGAATAATCTTTTGTGATTTTTAATTAGTTTCGTTGAAATTTTGTAAGACGTTTATGAATGATATTTTGGAGTTTATCTAATCCTGCAGTTAATTTCATTCTATGTTATTTGCAAAACTCCTGTTTATGGTTGTAGAATATTAGTCATCCTTACTTTATTATCATTTGACAAGTTGACAGTAATTTCGCAAATTTCGCAAGAGAGAACATTAACAGAGGTTGCTTTTTTCATTCAGCGATTTTAGTCCGCGTATTGTACCTCTGTCTCCTGGTCTACCTTACACAAAACACAATGGGATGACATTCAATTCAGCAAAGTCAATGTAATTATTTGGCCAATATACTTATGAGTTCATTGAAATCTTTGACAATGGTTTATTTTATGCACTGGTTTCTTCAGAGCAAATAGTTTGTAGGTTGAGAAGAGGATGACTACAAAATCCTTTGTATTGTTTGATATTCATAATCATTTCAAGTGGATTTTACTATTTGTACGTGTTATCATTCTAAACATATGATGCATTTTATGTGGAATTTTTTCAATATTGTCATCTGTTGATGTAAATATATATATATATTTATATATAAATATATATCTACACACAAACACACACACACACACACAAATATATATATATATATATATATATATATATATATATATATATATATATATATATATAAGCCATTGCCTGCTGAATTAATATAAATATACGCTTGGCTCTAACGAAGGCAATATGCAGAAACAGAATAAACATAGCCCTGGCTGTGGTGAAGGCCCTAGCTAAGAATGAGCTTAGTAAACACTGATTATTCTATTGCGCCTCTTATAGTCAGTGATTCTCTGGCCATTCCTGGCCATCCTCAGGATACAGTGTGTGCGTACGTGCGTGCGTGCGTGCGTGTGTGTGTGTGTGTGTGTGTGTGTGTGTGTGTGTGTGTATGTGTATTATCCATTTTTTGTAATAATAGGATTTTGTAATAATACGTTATTTAATCTCTCGTATATTCTGGAGTTTGTATATCACTTTGCAAACATGTTGAATCTATTGATTCATTAGCGTTTTGTGCTTCTAGATCTACTGTCGATAAAGAAACCATGAAGAAAAGTATGTTCTTGTACCAATTTTCAACTAACATATGCATAGTAGACAAAACTTGATTGGCTGTTGGCGAGCTCCCCAATTGGGGAATCTTGTCTGCTTTTAACCAGTCAGAGTGTTTTAACCAGCTACCGCCTACTGCGCGAATTGAAAGATTGGTACATTTGTGTAGTCTGATTGACTGTAATTAATTAAAAATCTGTATTCAAAATTTTTGTATGCCGATGCATTTATGATATGAGCATGTTGAAAACTGAAGACTGTGGACGAAAATTATATTCAATTTTGGTACGGTTAGGTGTATTGCTGCAGTCATATTTCGTACGTACGCTCTTGCAGGCATATGGAGTTATATCAGTGTCAAAATTCAGTTTTCGAATTCGGAATGCAATCCAGAATGCAGAACGTCAATCTGTGAATCCAGGAATGTCAGTTCATGCATTGAGAATTCAATCGATGAATGCAGAATCCATAGGTGGAAGTAAGAATTGCAGTTGACAATGCGAATCGAGCATGCGGTTCGTCAATCCGTCAAGTCAAACGTGCACGGTAGGAAGTCAAAAACAGAATTCGGAATATTAATGCATTGCGGCCCTTAAAATTTTGGCGGAAGCTGTTGAAAAACTTCAATTAAAATGCATACACTTTCATTCTCAGGGATGGTGCCAGGAATTTTCCGAAATGAGGGGGCTGACTTTTCCAACAAGAGGGCTAGGGCACTGTTAATAGGGTACTGTAAATGGCAAAAGTCCTCCGAAAAAATAGTTTTTCACCTTCCGATAGGGGGCTAGCATGTTCCAACGGGGGTTATAGCCCCATCGCCGTATCTTGGTGCCACCCCTGATCTTTCTACAAGAAAAAACTTTGTTGCTTCAGCCAGGGTGTTTCTTAATATTTCATCAAATCTAGCCTTAAATCTTAAATTCTTAAAACTTCAAATACCAATAACAACCCACAATAGGTAATTGTGATGCAAGAAAAGGAATGTACGTATAGTGGGTGCTGTTTCTAATTATTTTTCTTGCTTGATCAAAAATTTTCTTATAAAAGCAGTTCTTTCAAGTCATTATTTGAAACTATGCCTGCCTGTGCTTCTTAATGCTTTTTAATTGTTGCCTAATTTCAGCTTCATGCTTCATGTTATTTATAAACATAGCATGTATTGCTTTGAGAGATATCGTTTCTCAGGAGCACAACTACAGGGATAATCGAGCTTCTTATTAATTTTTGGGTTAGGAATCTAGACCCCATCGTTTTGCAAAATAACAGAAGTATCCTTTTCTTTTAGACACTGAAAAATATATTGAGGTAGAAATAGTGGTGGGGCCACGGAAATGTTTGAGGGAAGTCTACCAAAAGAATCTCCGTTGTGGGGTTACTGAATACCGAGTTTTACTGTATTTTTGGAGGTAGAAGTCAGCAACTACAGTATCTATCACCACTTAGAGAAAGTCTTTATTTCTTCGAAAGGCAACTGAAAGGCTTCAGAAGCCCTGGGAAACAAAAACATTGCAGTAATGACGATTTTATACTTGAAAGTATGGGAAGAATAATCTACTCACTGCACATTGCCAAGTGCATTTTACTATATGCCATGCGCCATGTTATAATTGATTTTTCTGTTTTCAAAAGGGAGGGCTTCTTAGAGAGGGGAGATTAATCACTATCCTTTCATCATTTATTATCAGGGTCGTAGCTAAGGCAAACTGTTGGAGGGTTAGCAACCCCAATTTGTCGACGAAGGAGACTTCCCTCACCAAATTTGCCAACAAAGACAACATTCCTTGAGCTTTATCAGTGTTGTAAATTGCGGAGGAGCGTTGCACGTGACGAAGTATCCAACAATCAGTAATACAACATCCACTAGCACTATTTTTGTACTGCAAATTTGTCGTAACCTCCTATGGCTACGCCCCTGATTATTATGATTCGCAAAATGCTGATTCTTTCAGCAGCAACCACATTTGACATTTGAAAATGATGAGAGTTAGAACGTAGGCTAAGCACAGATGGAAAGCAGCTCCCGCCAAAGTTTTAAGGGCCGCAATACATTAACATTTCGAATTCCGTTTTTGACTTTCTACCGTGCACGTTTTACTTGATGAATTGACGAACCGCATGCTCGATTCGCATTTTCAACTTCAATTCTGACATTCGGATATGGATTCTGCATTCATCGATTGAATTCTCACTGCATGAAATGACATTTCTGGATTCAAGGATTGATGTTCTGCATTCTGGATTGCATTTTTGCATTCCGAATTCAAAAACTGAATTTTGACACTGATATAACTACATACAGGAATCCCCATCCTCCTTGCATGCACACGTACGCCTTTCGCTGAAGCCACCCTTTCCCTATGTGCGTACATACTCTGTGGATGGTCCTGTCACTGCATGACGTATCAATATCCCCTACCTTTACGGGGCAGGTAGCAGCCCCATTTGTGTCATCATCACATCTATCTTCCATGCTCTTTGATTAGGATGTGAAGAATAAACTAAATTTTGTGTTTACATGATAACGGATCATTTTGTAGAAGCTTGTTGAAGCCACCACGTGACAATCATCTCAAAATCAATACTATAGCTCAGTGGCTCCCAAGCTTCTCAAATCATTTTGTGTAGCGGTCCTATACAATATACTTTTTGAGTCCTCTTGAAGGATGAGCTTACGTTTTGATTACACGAAAAGTATTCATTCAATTCATTGCTTATTCATTCAAGAGAAGCTTGCAAGAGTGGAGCAATATCGAGTTTTGGTACACATACTAAACTTGAGCATCTTAACTTTGATTTTGATTTTGCTAAGATTTTCTGCTGGAGATTTTCGTCTTTGGAGCCTCATAGTCTTAACGTTTCTCTTATAAAAACATCGTGTATAGTAAATGGTGTATGATTGCAAACTCCCAGTTACATGGCCCATACAATGCCATTATCAAATATATTTGTACTCTGTTTCAACATCAGTATAGGAAACTCATTGGTAAATTGTAGGAAGGCAGGAAAACGAAATTGAAATTTTACTGGATATATTACCCTCAAAAATTAAGCTCATGTTCTCTTATTCACTCATCAAAATTAGAACTCACAAGGTTGTGAAGGATTGTGAACCAGGAGACAGAAACTAATGGAACAGCTATCATTAATGCTGCGTAGGGAGCCGGAAGATGTTTTTATCGGCACCAAAGATTTTTAATCGTCTCTCCATTTTGCAGCTGTAGTTTTTCATGACCCCCCTGTCCTCGTATATGAAAACTTGATACCATGTTCCTGACCATCTACTCATTTTTCAGCAGTATTGTGTGCGAGAGAGTGTAAATATATTTGAAGAGGTGAATGCACTTATTTTTCGCTGTCAAAGATGAATATTAATGTTATGTATTTAACACATATTCACCTGCAAGTAGGTAATAATGTGCCTGTGGTAGAAACGTGATATTTTCTGGACGAAGAACAATCGCGAAAATTTTACGGTAGACTTTTAGAGAAATGTCGTAAAATAAAAAATATAAAAAAAAACATTTTTACACAAGGCTTTTTGAATGAGGGGCAGTGAAGTTGAAGATCTTGACTATCTGAATGGTTAGAAGCCGAGAAGACTCCCCAGTTAGGGAGCTAGCCAACAGCCATTTAGGGAGCTAGCCAACATCCAATCAAGATCAAGATCTCCTGTATATCCTATGTATAAAGTTCTCGGTTGTAGAACTGCCACTGTGAAATTGATTTTCGCATGAAGTTCTCGGTTGTAGAACTGCCACTGTGAAATTGATTTTCGCATTTATTTACTTTTCTGAAAAGTTCAGTTTTATTGTCTAGTGTTACTACAAGCTGCAAGAAAGGGTGACATAGAAGAAGTGAGTTATGATTTGTGTTAATGTGATGTTCCTGTTGCGAATGAACTTCATATCAATATTTTTTAAAAATAAGTCTAGTATCCATGAATGAGATAAGTAAGTTTGAGGAAGAAAGTCATAATGTTAAATGGTTGTTTTAAAGTTTTGTCATGTTTTATTTTGCACAGTGCAATTGCAAAAATATTGATAAACTAGTCATAAGGAAGGTGTGAAATGTGATTTCAGCTTGATGTTACTTTCCTAAATGAGCTTGCATTAATGTACTTCCTTTAGTTTACAGCGCTGCATCTAGCTGAGGCTAGCCTTATTTGGTGTGATAGTCGAGGGTATACGTCACTCCATTTGGCTGCGAAGTATGGCCGTAAAAATATTGTGAAATACATTATTAGCAATGGTTTGTTATTAATCTTCCTTATCTTCCTTGTTGATTTGAAGATGTTGCAGAGAGCACCTTGTCCTTTTCTTTACGAGTGGCAAATTTTATCCAAGACTTAAGTTGTGCTTAGTCTATCAGATCACATGTAAAGCATGTGTTTAGTAAATCAGATCACATGTAAAGCATGTGTTTACTATATCAGATCACATATAAAGTTTTATCAAAAATATGTTTTGTTTTATAGGCCTTATGGTGATTTTATAGTCACTACTTTTGCATTGAGACCAACCTTTTAGAATTGAGTTGGAGTTCTTAATGAGCTTTTCTAAGTTCTTGCATCTTAATTTGACTTTGATTGGCTTTTGACAGTACAAAAGTGTGTGCTTGACCTTGTTGACAATGAAAGGTTGGCTTTAAAATTATACTTTGTACTTACTATTTTGAACTTGCTTACCTACTTTCAAAATTTTTTGTGCTTGCTGTAATTATTTTGCCATTGGTCTTGCTATTTAGTATTTGAAAATGGGATATTTATCATATCCTGACGTCGTTTACTTTTGCTGCGATGAAGAGCATTGATAGTTTTTGCATCATCATAGAGCTTTTATTTCATTTGAAATGTTTCGGTAATTTCAGTTGTTTATTGTGAAGTTTTTTGTAAATTTCTACCAGCTATCTTTCTTTGTATCATCAGGTGTATGTTTTAGTGTTGTTGTTGTTGTAGAGGGCAGACACCATTGCACAAAGCATCATATTATCAAAGGAGGACAATCTGCAACATGCTGGTTAATGCTGGTGCATCCTTGACCCGTTTGGATCTAGAGGTTTTTCTTCTGTATTTTATCAATACATTAACATATTTTCCTTCATCAGTTCTAGCTCCTTATCTGGACACATCTTTTCTTTACCATTAGCTATTGCATATTTACTTCTCTTGTTGTCACTCGTCTTCTTCCATAGGTAGTCATCTGTTCCCATGGTATCATTCATGCTCTTCTATATTTAGTCATCTTTTCCCATGGTGTCATTCCTGCTCTTCCATATTTAGTCATCTGTTCCCATGGTGTCATTCATACTCTTCCATATTTAGTCATCTGTTCCCATGGTATCATTCATGCTCTTCCATATTTAGTCATCTTTTCCCATGGTGTCATTCCTGCTCTTCCATATTTAGTCATCTGTTCCCATGGTGTCATTCATACTCTTCCATATTTAGTCATCTTTTCCCATGGTGTCATTCCTGCTCTTCCATATTTAGTCATCTTTTCCCATGGTGTCATTCCTGCTCTTCCATATTTAGTCATCTGTTCCCATGGTGTCATTCCTACTCTTCCATATTTAGTCATCTTTTCCCATGGTGTCATTCCTGCTCTTCCATATTTAGTCATCTTTTCCCATGGTGTCATTCATGCTCTTCTATATTTAGTCATCTTTTCCCATGGTGTTATTCATGCTCTTCCCTATTTAGTCATCTTTTCCCATGGTGTCATTCACACTCTTCCATATTTAGTCATCTTTTCCCATGTTGTTGCTCATTCTCATGTTCAAATTCTCTTCTAATGTATGTACAGTTCTCTATTCTTTTCAATTTTCCTCAATACCTCAGTTCGACCACTCAATCCTCCCTGTTTTGCCGAAAATTTTTGTCTTCTTTGTCGCTGTCTCCCGGTGTTGTAACTTCCTTCCGGTTTTTGAAGACGTCATCTTGTAGAAGTCAATTGACCTCTTGCTGGTATTTAATTTGGTTTCTGACAATTCGTTTGATTTTTGCGCGATTTATTTGAATACTTCTCCTATTTATAGCTATGATATAAAGGCTACGTTGAATTTACCCATGCTTACTGGTTAACAAAAAAGATCACAAGTTATTATTATTATTAGGATGCTTGTCATAATCATTTTGTAATATACCGTTTGTAGAGCAGAGCAGTTAATCAGATATATCTATTCCCTCAACAAATTCCTGTGATCTCCCGGCTTTTGACCAAATCCCGCTGTTTTCTATAGGAAGAATCTAAAATCTGCAGTTTTTGAAGATATTTGGTCGACAGGTCTGCGCATGCATTTTCATGCACAACTTTGACTGCGACGACTTGAACATCTTTCAAACTTGTAGCTTACACTTTGTCTGACATAAATAATTGTTGATAATATTATACCTTGTGTTTATTATGATCTTACGGTTATAGTCTTCCGTATTAAATTGGAGACATTAAAAAATTTCCATTTAGGCCTCTTGGATTAGACGCACAACATTAAGTAGATATTACGGTGATATGATTATCATCAGCGAAGAGTGGATATGCTCAGCAGAGTTAATTCTAGCGCAAAATTTCATATGGTGACTTTTTATTGTTTGGAGTACAATGGTCCCTACTAGCCTCCTTCTGGTATGATAGTTATTATTTCAGTTGTTGTTGCTGCTACACCACTATTGGCATCAGTAACGATACCTCTCTCTTCGATTGTCATTTGTGCGTAATATGTAATTTGTATTAAATAAAGGATAGTATAATTATAAGTTGTTATTTTGATCAAGGGAAACACTCCAAGATTGCTGGCTTTACAATCAAATGATGGTGAATTGGCAAAATATCTTGAAAGTGAGTTTTTTTCTATTACCATAGTATTGCTGAAGTGAGGCCGTTCGATTCGTAATCACATTTATCAATTCGCAAAGTAACTTTCCACCTCATTTGAATTTTTGTCTATGATTTTTTAACATTAATTGTGTAATACTTTTTCTGAATGAAATATGAAGATTTTATAGAAGTAGGTGCAAAATTTAAAATGATGTAGCTTTGAAATACTCAGGGCGGGTGGAGGTTAAAAGAAGAGATGCATGTTATTTTCGAATAGATTTATCCTCGTTGTTTTTTTGTTGATTTTTCTCAAAGAAATGTTGTTCTCTAACCCCTTAGAAGGAGCCTTTCTCTTTCAAAGATACACCCAGTTCGAATGAAGAGATTTTGCCTTACTTTAAATTATCTCCATCAACATCGGTTGCAGTTTATGCTGATATTTTTTCCTGTTATTCCAATTTCATTAGATCAAGAGCGACTGCAAATAATTGCCTCGGATGATCACGAAACGGCTGTTTAGCAGTGCTGCTGTTGTTATCGGTTGTTGGTGTTGTTAACAGTGTTACTATCATTGGTGTTGAGTAGCCTCATTGATTAGCCTCGTATGCCTATGATGGTAATGATGATAATGATGATCATCGTCGTAATTATGAAAAGGGAATTTGTATGCAAAACGTAGATTGCTAAATAGTACAGATTTTTATCACACATCTAAAGAGATCTATTTATGATTGCTTGTAGAAACTTAATTATCAGTTTTCATAAATCTGTTATTCACAGTAAGGTGGTACACTAAGCTGGTACCAACATAGTAAGGTGGTACAATGTTTCCATTAATCAACCAATGCACTTGTTCTGGCTTATTCGCAGTGAGGTAGCGTGACTTCGTCGACGGGACATTCCATCGTAGGTGTGGTTGGGTGTGGCTGATTGAGGTCTTTCTAAAAGATTTCTTTGTATACTTGATAATAACGCATAGCATCGATTTGAACGATTTTCAAAGTTTTTCCATTCCTTAGTTTTCAGTTTTTTGTTTCTCCATTTATTTGACTTTTTCGATCTTGTCCATGCCTGTCTTCTTTTTATTGTTTGAAATGTTATTATGATAATGATAACATTATTAAAAATTATTATGCTAATTTCGCAGTAGAGGCAATTAAGTGAGTCAAATATTCGGGCGCTTTTTTATGCTTTATTCATGATAAATATTACAATTTTAGATGCTTTTAGAGGCATTAGCTAAATCAATTTTTCAAAGCCTCTTCATTGATCTCTTCAGTCTACAATAAAAAGATTTAGAAATAAGATAGGAGCTTACACAATATAAAGACAAAAATCTTTACATGTATCAGCTTATAGCTAGAATCCTTGTATGTGAAAGGTCACCAAGTATAGGGTTTTCAAGAAGCAAAGTGGTTGTTATGCATCCAAAAGGTTCTTCAATATGTATACGCTGATGGTCAAAGATTTTCCTCAACCTTCATGGCTCAAACAAACTTAATTCTTGCTTGGGCTGCAGACTGCTTTCCACTTATCTTTAGGTCTGCGGTGGCGGGCTGGGAAGGTCATTTGATGTGTACATGTTGATATTGGTTGCCTCCATAAAAGTTACGAGCTTGCAGGCATACCTACATTCCACTTTGAAGAGGCAAAAGTGAATAGGGTAATCTTAGACGTTGTAGTTGGTGAAGGACAAATGGCGAAGATCGCAGTATATAAAAGCATATTGCTCATTTATGCTTGAGAATGATGACATCCAATTTCCGCTTAGTAGAGTTATTAAACCTAGCTTTTAAGTAAGTTCTAAATGTTATAATTAGCGCAAACGTAGGTCTCGTTTACACGGGAAAAGTTCCATGTAGAACCGTACTAGTACTGTTCCAAAGTCCCGTGTAAACGCAGTCGTAGTATCTGCTGACCAGAAGGTCAAAGTTAATGAAGAGGATTCATAACGAACGTGGGAAACCTGGAAAAGGAGCTGTTTTTAGGAAAGCTGGGAAGACCTAGAATAGTAAGGGAATTTCGTTGAATATTTGTGCATGTAAGGGAGGATTCAAGGAAGGAAATTAAATGATCCCCATTGCATTCTGAATCATACCCATTTTAAAGAAATGTTTATTATGGGGCAAACCGCAGAGAAGAGGATATGTTGGTTCAAAAATAAAAGAAGAATTTTGAGGATGCGGAGCACTTTCTAGTGGCAAAAGCCTTTGAAGATGCTGTTCAAAGGATATATATCATTTCAGTGTAGTGTAATGTCTTCCAGTTGCTATAACATACGTCATAAAATGGGTCTGGCGGCCTTTCTCCCTAATAAATAATTTTTTGGCTCAGTGCTTTTTATTTTGGGATAGAATGCATCTGCCAATAACATGCTTGTTATTAATGATAAGGAACTTCGACAATTTTGCTGCACCTGTTTTACAAAAGAAGCATCCTTCAATTTCGCAAATAACATATCCCCACATTTGGTATTCACTCCCTACCATTACAGTTTGAATTACGCTCTGATAATGAAAACATCTGGGCACTTTCGAATTTGGTTGCAAATTCGTTGAGACAGAAAAGTTTTTATAAATTTTAAAGACAATTTGCATGAAAATCTGTGAATGAATTTTCGTTAAACTTTTCTTAAAGCTTCTTCCGTCTTTCAATATATTAATTCTTGAAAGAATTGTATCTTATCACTCTGTAAACAACCGCTATGAAGGTTTTTTGTCAAGATAGCAACAATGCAAAAGATTTGGCGTTCAAAAAATGGCAGTGTATAACTGTCTTGCTTGTAAAGAGCATACAAAAATTAACATATTGCATAAAAAAGGAAGAAAAAAAACTAAAAATAAACAGATGCTAGGAATGGAGAAATTGAAGTGTAAAAGTTCTGGATTAGTCCAAGGCTTACTATTACGACAACAAAAGATATAGTAACTAGATCTAATTGAGATATTCATAGCTTTCATGATGATTCTTTTTTGAATAGTCTTGTCGAAGTGTAAATCATTAAGCAAGGACAAAAGAGAATTGCATGAAGAACCCATAGACCCAACAGCACTCATTGAAAGATTAACAAACTTGACGTTGCTGTAAGAGAAAGAAAGGTCGCTAATCAACGAGCTATATTTGGCAGCTTTACGATCTCTATTGCTTTGCATATTAATTTCCAAACCTGTAACCTCAAGAATGTAAAGTATATTTTTGTCTGTAAGTAGAAGAAGGTCAGGGCGGAAAGATTCACCAGTAATAAAGCATGGAGATAGAAAGGAGGGTAGATCAGCATAAAAAGTGCGTTGTTAAAGTGACGAGAACGTGTTTGCAAGAAAAAGAAGCACAGAGTTATGTCTCCATGTGAATCTGCCCTCGTCCAGATATGATTTACAGCTAGATATATGTTACAATGTTTCTGACTGGAGATAAAAGGAGTAATTAGACGATTGGGAAATGGCCCACCTACAGAAGTTTTTGCGAGTAGGGAGGGTATTATTAAGATACTTAAGAGAAATATTGAAAATGCTCCTTGGCAGGCTTTGCTGAGCAATTGACCATAAACATTTAAATTTCTGACTTGATTGCTTAAGGACAGATGAAAGTACTAAACCTAGAGATAACAAGGTGTTACCCAATCTCTTTGTGATCCTGTTGAATAGAATTGAGAACCTGGTTTGTGTTTTGAAATTGATCATATTGGAGATTGGTACCGTAGCTAGTCTCAGCCCAAACAGCCTTGATGCAAAAGTTGGGATAAGACTTTAATGCATTCCGTATAACAGTCTGGCATTTGATAAATTTAGTAGATGGAAGGACGACTAATACCATATCGAGACTTATTGAAGATCAGAGAACTGAAAGTGGCACTTATGGGCAGTTCGAGCCACTTTCTCACATAACTTGTAACAATGTTATCTAAATTTTCAATAACCCAGGTCTTGCTAAGATTTGCAATAGTAAAATCAAGAAGTTTAGATAGAACAAAGCGATGGTAAAGGAGAAGTTAGTTCTTGGGAATATGGTTAATAATAATAACGAATATTTACCCTGGATAAACACTTCAACTTAAACAGCTGTTATTACTGTGTGCCCAGGAGCAAAATTTCTAGAAGTTTCAAATACCAAGAACTCTTGCGACGTCAGTTGCTGAAGATTGCGTCAGTTGACGTCAATCGATTTGTGCAAAGGTTTCTTATTTAGCAAAAAATAAACAATGAACGAAGGGCACTATAATATTGTAAAAGCTCAGCGCTTTTCAACTGCTGTCATTTTTGCTAAAATCAGAAACATTTTCGTTACTAGCTTCCTACAAATGAGCTATGGTGAACTGCATTTTTGTGATTGTGGTTTAAATGTGAATTGTATTGACCTTGCTTCCCATGTTTTATAGTGTGTTGCTATGATGAATATCCGCACTGATACATGGCTATTGAAAGCTGTTTAATTGTTGGTTATATTGTATTATACTTATACTAAATTATCACCTCTCCATCTTTGACCACACCCTTTTCACCTTAAGAAAATTCCATTATTGCGCATAGAGATTGGCGCCTTACAGATGAAAAGGCATCCAGGGGAGCAGGCAAAACGAAAAGAATACCGGACGATGAGAATGGAAAGTGGCACAAATGCATGAAAATACATGTACATCTTCCTAATTGTGATTACTTGCAGTCAACCATCTATTCTAAAGTTGAAATTTTATACGTACCTAGAAATTGGGGGCCACGATATTTCATGGACCGTCGTGATCCCTTGGTTCCCCCTTGGAACCGCCACTGTTGCCTCCCTGAATAATCTCGTGTATTGAAGTGAATTACGACCCCATCTTTACAGCGGCTATTTAATCATAAATACATGAAGTAGTAACTGCCGACCAGAAGCTAATCGAATGCGATAGATACATCGTACAAGCGACTAACTAGCCAGTTGGAACAGACAATACTTTATTTATTGTGTCTGTGTACGTTGCAAAAGTACGTATTACGCTGAAAAAGCAAAAAGAAAAGGCTGAGAAGTTAAAGTACCCGCGGAATACTTTCTGGTTGCCGCGCCCTTGAATCGGAGCATAGATTATCGTGTTGGCAGGATAAAATGGTGCTCTATCCAGTTTGAGTAAAAGCGTGAAGTATAAAGGCACAAAGTATGTAGCTTTATACTATTCCGAAAATTTTAGAAGTGAATTTTATGTATATATCATATATTTTATAGAAGATGGTATTTTAAGTGTAACGCTATACATGTTTACTGGACGCTTGGACTTGCAGGTCAAGCGCCCTTGTTTTCACTAACTTTTTGTCCAATGCATAACTCGAGTTTTTAGATCCTAACAATAAGATCGAAATTAGGGAATCGACTCAGAGACCGGTTGTTAGTGAAACAAATTTAGAATTTAACTTTGCTAAGGTACCGTATTCAGAAGTTTCGATCAGTAATATTTAGAGTAAGCAGCAGATCATGAATGTCTTTGTGTCCCATGAAGAGCCACTCATTATGTGTACTGTTCGTATTTCAGTATAGATAATGGGAACTGGCCTTTGGCCAAAAGCAGAATTTCATTATGTTCTATAGCTAGAGCGAAATTCGGATTTATCCTAACTAATTGACATGTTCTTAACATTATGACCCATTTTGTTAGCACATATCTTATAATTTTTAACTGATCTTATTCATGTCCTCGCTAAGATGGTCAGACAGGGGGCAATTGCCCACCCAGTTGCTTTGCTTGCTCCCACAGTTGCAGTAAAAAACAGTGTATCGCCCCCCTTTTGTATGGTCCTTTTTTCCTTTGATCTGTTGGCTGCTTTCACATTTGTTAGCAGTGAGAGAAAGGCCAAATCCCAAATACAATGTTTATACTATAGTTTTAGCTATAAGCCAGAAGCCTTTGCAAAATTCAGGGACAGCAATAAATTTTGCTTATCAGATTGGCCTTCCTTGATCAGATTTGAAAAGAAGATATCTCATGCCAAAAATGGGAGGCATGAACAGGAATGTAAAGTAAATGATGTGGCAAAATGTTGCAAAGTGATTGACATTTTTACCTTCTTGAAATAACTCAGTTTGCAGCAGAAGAACCACTGAGCAGCAATGCCCAGTAAATTCACCACATAGAATGTCTATTGAAGAAGAGCTCTTGGTCCATTTATTGATGTTGTATTTTGCACAATGTATGTAACATGAACCGGTGTGATGGCTCAGTTGGTAGAGTGTCTGCCTCACAATCGGAGGTAGATGGTTCGAGCCACGGCCGAGTCATACCAAAGACTTTTAAAATGGTACTCGCTGCCTTTCTCTTCTGGCGCTCGAAAAATGAGAAAGAGTGGGGAAGTTAAACACGCGGAGCTACCAGTGGACCAGCCCCCCGCTGTAGCCCCCACTGCATCCGCAGACGCGTGGCCTAGGGCTATGGAAACGGAGATAGGCGCCGCCCTATGCGCCATTGGGCGCGGGAAGGACTTTGACTTTGACTTTTTTGATGTAACATGTTGGTTTACTGTTGCATAAGACATTGAAATCTCTATAACTGCTCAAGCAAATATCTCCAGCTTCTGAATAAGGAATTCATTTACAAGCATGGTTTCCAAATCTGGCAATTACACAACTGATGAATACAAAGGAAGAATTTTTGCAAATGTCCTAATGATGAAGAAGCATCAAGTCAAATTGAAACAGACATAGATAGCTGAGATAGGGTTTAATGTACTGTATCACTCAATTTTCAGAGATTCTGATAAGGACATTTGGTCTAGATGTAAATAATGAAATTAATGTTTGTTGCGCTTTCCAAAAAGGCATTCTCTGATGTTCTAGAAGGGGTGACCTTCAAACATTCCTTGCTGCTCCCTCATGTGTTTCGCACCTGCTCAGTTCTACATGAAAGAAGTTCTTTGTGATTAGTGCCCTTAACTTTATAACTATACAGTACAATTTCACTTGTGTTTTGAGGAGAATTACATTTTTACCTACAGCAAAGCTACCTGAGTACTTCCACTTCTGTACTGTTTCATGACATTCAGGAGTAAATGATGTCGTTTCAGCCATAGCATCAAGAGTGGCTGGAAAGAAATACATTGTCTTTTTGAGGGTTTTTGAAGATGTGCATACCAGATGGAGCCATGAGGTCCCCTTTGTACATTTTCCCCCATAGTTATGATTCCTAAAAGAGGCCCTGCCATCAGATACTACCTGTGTTGTTAGTCCCTCAAATGTAATAGCAGAGACTGATGCATGTAATGCTGATTGATGTGATTGATGTGATTGACAAGTAAGACAAAGGTTCCTGATGTGACAGTGTCCTTGGATACTAGCCTTATGCTATTAGAATTCAAAGACTAATAGTGTGACTAGCAATTCAATTCACTCACAAATGCAAGGATCCCACAAATTCACTGGGAGCGAGTGCAGACCATAGGTGCAGACTAGGCAAGACAAATTGATTTTCAGACCTGTAATATTGGAATCTGGAGAAAGGATAAATATGATTATATTGCTGGTATTCTTAAAGAACAAGGAGTTGAGGACTTAAAAAATTGCATTTAGACTAACATAATGAATAGCAGCCCACACCATCGCTGAGTTAAAATAGATGACAATTTAGGCAGAAATAGTCGGCAATGAATCCCCATTAGATTAAATTGAGTTGATTGCCTTGTATTGAAAGCTCTGCTTAGCTCTGTTGTGGGTTACTTATCTCATTTGCAATGTTTTGTTGCAGCTTATATTCAAGGGCAGCTTACATTTTCTTAGCCAAGATGTCAAACCATAATAAAACTTCAATCAAATCTGCATAGGCCCCATGTGGCACAATGGGCAAAAGTAGGGTATTTCATGTTTGGTCCTCTGTAAAAAGCTTAAGGCACATTTGTTTGCCTATAAATGAGTCTGGCATTGAGTCCTAACTGTTCCAATCTTAATCAGAAAATTTGAAGCCCAAGTCAAAGCATTAAAGCATGAAATCATCATGTTTGCCATTCCCTCTAAAATCAAAATTTTTAAAGTCTTCCAAAGGCACAATGGGTCACTTTCCAAAAGTTGACCTCAGAAAGCTTAAAATGCAAGAATTGGCCATGCCAATACAATTCTTCAAAGAAATAGATTAAATAGTTATTTCAAGAAAGAACAACAATATATTTATTCTTCAAATAGTACCACAAAACAACACATCAACCAATAAAAAATGTCATTGCCAACTCTTTCAAATGTCCCAAGTTGAACAAGAATTGCAATAAATTTCATTGTTCTCATCAAGCCTTTCTGGAGAGCATTTTGGGCAGACATAGGCATCACATATATCACTAATAAGCCACACCTCATCCCTTCTCTCCTTGTGCAGTCTCCATAACCATTTACACTCAAGACAAGCTGTATCATCATTTTCATTATCCTCACTTTCATTGCCGCTGCTGCTGACAATGCTGTCTGCTGAATATGGGTTTTTTCTTTCTTTCGCTGATGCTGTATCACAATTCCTCATCTTTATCTACACCTTAGCATTTTCTTTCTTACTATCCGTCCTTTTCACCTCACCCTTCAGCTATTTTGCTACCTCTGATGTAGTTAGCACTTCCGCACACCTCACCTTAACTTTTACTCTCTTCTTTTTGGAATTTCAAGAGCATTATCTGTTTCTTTTGATACAGGTGGTGCAATAGCATTCACTAATGCTTCTCTCAATATTTTCCTTGGGCTGTGAACATTTTCAGCATCAGAAGTGGTTTCAACTTGAAAAGTTATGTAACTGTCCATTGACCGAGTATCTTGTATAACATCTTGAGTCATTGGCCACAATCCTGATCCCATTAGCCATTTTTGAAGCCACTACCCAAGTTTGTTGGTGAAATTTTGAGCCATAATTTCTTTGTCAATGTGGGGAAAACAGTTTTGTCTACAGCTTTCATTTTAGTATCTCAGTAGAAATGCAAAAGTATTCTCCACGCTTTGAATGGTTTAAAGACTGTAACATCCTGAAGTTGAAGAGCATGACTTGTATTTGGTGGCAGACATATGCAGTGAAAGTAAACATTGTAGTCAATTCCACATCTTGCATTTTCACCCACTCACTCTGTTCATCTGTCAACACCTCCACTAACACTTCCGTTAATGTAGTCCATTCTAATTTTAGATGTATATATGCATGTAATTGATTTGTGTAAAGTCAGTCATAAATGAGTCCACAGACAGCATATATCCCTGGCTTCATGTCCACTGCACGTAAAATAAGACAATAAGCAAACAGCAAAACAATGAGTGGTAGTCACAAGCAAGATGTAATAGGAAAATACACCATTTCCTATACATACAATGATAATGTTTTCTTTCATGGCTTTCACAACTGTGTGATATGTTAAATGTGACCCATTTCCATCAAATGTAAGGACAACTGGTTTCCTTTCTTCAGAAACAAAATGAAAAAAAGATGTTGAAAACCAGTTTTCAAATTTAATGTCGCTCATCCCACCACTTTCAGAGACAGCATATGTTGTACCAGCTGGCCCTCATGCAGTCCATGAGTCATTGAGATATTTACCTGTAAATGAAATGAGTAGTGGAAAAATATTCTCCAGTAGCAGAGCCTGCAGACTAAACAGTATACATGGTTTTCCCACAGTTTGTTGTCATCATGTAAGCTCCTTTGGATGACTTTTTGAAGAACATTGTTGTACTTGCTAGGTCAGTGCTGCAACTTGTTTCATCAAAGTTAAAGATGCCTCTCTCTGATGCCTCTCTCTAATGCCACTCTCTAATGCCACTCTCTGATGCTGCACTCTGATGCCTCTCTGATATCGTCTCTGATACCTGTCTCTGATGCCTCTCTCTGATGTCTCTCTCTGATGCCTCTCTCTGATGCCTCTCTCTGATGCCTCTCTCTGATATCCTCTCTGATGCCTGTCTCTGATGTCTCTCTCTGATGTCTCTCTCTGATGTCTCTCTCTGATGTCTCTCTCTGATGCCTCTCTCTGATATCCTCTCTGATGCCTCTCTCTGATGCATCCCGCTGATGCCTCTCTGATATCCTTTTTGATGCCTCTTTAGTGCCCAATAAACCATTTTCAAAGTACACTTGAAGCAAAAGTTTGAAGTACTTGTCTAGTGTCTGCACACTGAAAGATGCTACTCTTGCTTTTATCATTACCTCTGGTTTTCTGCAACAGAGTTGATGATTCGACTTCTTAAAATTTATCATATAGTCTTCTCCAGGAAGATTGTCATTTAGTTTTGATTTTCTTTCAACTTTATTTAGAAAAGATTGTACCATCAGCTTTA
Source organism: Cassiopea xamachana (assembly GCA_900291935.2). Classification (NCBI taxonomy): domain Eukaryota; kingdom Metazoa; phylum Cnidaria; class Scyphozoa; order Rhizostomeae; family Cassiopeidae; genus Cassiopea; species Cassiopea xamachana. Next base: position 12,931,453 of record OLMO02000278.1, read on the forward strand.
ATTCTTTAGGACCACATGACCATACTCTTTTTGCTGATTCTTCCAGAGTAATGACTATCATTTTCTTTTCTGATTCACTCAAAGCAGACGTAATATGCCCATTACCAACTTGTGATGGATTTGGAACATTGTTTGCCCATTGTCTTAACATTTCCTTGGGGTTTTTGAAATGTTTGCTGGCTTTTCCAATATTGAAATGTTTGCTTTGCTTCTTTAGGACATATTATGTACATACCATGTAAATGAAAAGTTTAAATCAGAAAATCACCTGACCCATTGTGCCCTGGATTTGCATGGTAAAACAATTTCAATTCAATTCAGTTCAAATTCTACTACTTCTTCTTACTACGTACAATAGCATACAACAACATAGTTAAATACAATATAACCATAAACAAAATTTAATAACGTAATGAAGTATGTTTCAAACAATGTAGTAGAATTCTTTTACGAGGAGCTCTCGTAGGCAGACTAACGAGTAGGTAGAATAACGAGATAAGAGCCCCCCCCTCCTAGTTGCTATGCATGGTCAATTCATGTGTTTGTCATTTGTTAAAGTCTATGTTGCTTTCTTGTCAAATAGAGTTTAACAGGTGCACTTTTACCTTTTTTTAAATGAAAACTTGGAAGTAGAATGTCTGAGTTCAACTGGCAAGTTATTCCATAATGTTGCCCCCATATATTGAATACATTTTACACCATACTGCACTGTATTTGTCCTAACCAAGTAAAAATCACCATGTACCGATTGTCTCGTTTCGTAATGATGAATGGATGACTTTGATGAGAAGAAAAGCAGACAGGTGCTATTTTATTGGTTGATTCAAAAACAAATGTTAACAATTTCAGTTTAAAAATATAATATAGTCTAAGTAGTTTCAACTCTCTAAAGATAGAAAGAGAATGTGCTAGATAGCTTTGATTTGAAATAGCCCTGACAGCTCTCTTTTGCATTTTACATATAGGCTTGGTATATGATGTATAAGCTTGACCCCAGAAAATAGTACCACATTGAAGAAATGAAAGAAACAGAGCATTGTAGACACTCACCAATGTGCTAGTTGGGAGGAGGTTTCTAACTTTGAATAAGATTCCACAAGTCCTGGCTAACTTTTTTGTAAGTTCACTGAGGTGATGGTTCCATATAAAGTGTTCATCTAACAAAATTCCTAAGAATTTAACATATTTAGCTCTAGAAATATGATTTTTACCCATTTTAGTTGGCAGGCAACCAGGAATTGTTGTAGTTGTAGAGTGGGAAATTATGTAATTGGATTTACTGACATTCAATATGAGTTTATTTGCATCAAGCCATCTTTTAACATATTTTAGTTCATTGTTTACCTTTTTACAAAGGTTGCAAAGTGTTTGTGATTCAAAGTAAATATCAGTATCATGAGCAAAAAGGTAAAATTTCAGCTTTTTTGTAGCTTTGGGTAGATCATTAATAAAAATCAAGAACAGCAGTGGTCCAAGCACTGATCTTTGAGGGACACCACAAGACATACTCAATAGGTCAGAATCAGACCCATTAACTGAAACATATTAGAATCTATCCGATAAATAAGACTTAAACCATGCAAAGGCATTCCCTCTAATACCATAGTGTTCCAGCTTAGAAAGTAGAATATGATTTACTGTGTCAAAAGCTTTTTGTAAGTCAAGAAATATACCACAACCAAATTTTTTATTATCAAGTGTATTTTTTTTCAAACTTTATCATATGTATCACATTAAAATCTACAAATACAAATCTCACTAAAGAGGTCATCTGTATTTGGCTGGCTTACAATGATACACTTAATTAAAAAAATACATATGAAATAGATTATAATAAAAGAAAAATACACACTAAAGTATTTCAGTACAGAAGCAGTAGTAATATCAACTTATCAACTAGCGTGTTCAGTAGCTGAGAAGCTCTGGGTTGCACCATGCTTTGTTCCTCATGCAAAATATAGAAAAGGTCTTGTGAATAGCAATAGTAGATAGCTTGGAAATAATGAAATTGAGATGTTGGTTATCAAAGCCTAGTTTAGTAAACATTGTGAGGAAGGATTCTGACGACTGACCAAACATGCCAAGACAGCTTATGGAAAGATTGATGAATTCTATTGAGTTATAGTCCTTGCTAAGGTCAGTTACGAGGGAACGATATTTGGGTTCTTTGCGACGAGCATTGCTTACTAGAGTTGTCTCAAAGCCTACGGTTAATTCAATGATGTACAATTTATCAGCAGTGGAAAGAATCATGTCAGGCCAAAGGCTATCACCCGTAATAATACAAGGAGACAGGTAAACAGGAAGATCAACATACAATTTTGATGAATTTACAAATTGGAAAGTTTGAGCTAGGAAATGTAAAGCGGAATTATGTCTCCCAGTAAAACAGCCCTGGTCAAGATATGTTTTACAACCAGCTACAATGTGGAGTAGTGACTCAGGCTGTAGACAAAAGGAGCAGTCAGAAGTGTTTGAGAGGCCCCATAGATAAAGGTTCTTTCTAGTGGCAAGTGTATTGTTAAGGTATTTGATTGTGAAATTAAAGATATTGGCAGGTAACTTACTTTGAGCCCGAGACCAGAGTGAATTGAGATTTTTGAAAGAATGAGCAAGAAGGAATGAAATAATGAACCCTTGTGATGGCAACCCAGTTTGGAGTCTGTCTGTATGTTCAGTATGAATCGATTTCAGAACTTGCTTTGTATTTTTCTATATGTCGTATTGGATGTTGGACCCGCAGTTTGTATTTAATAGTCTCAGTTAAACTAATCAATGCATGTTCAATTGAAAGCTTTTTTTGGAAACCAAATTGGAGAGGGTATGTTATATGATTCTGTGTTACAAATGAATATAATCTCTTATACATTAGCTTCTCAAATAGTTTACTAAAAATAGGAAGTAATGAAATAGGTCTGTAATTTGAAGCAAATTCTGGATCTCCTTTTTTGACTAAAGAGACAACTTTAGCAACCTTCAGTTTACTGGGGAAGATACCTGTGGCAAATGATTGAATTATTAGTGTGGCTCATGGCTGAGGTATATAGTGCCCTAAAATTTTTAACAAGTTAACTGGAATGCTGTTTGGACCAATAGATTTTGTTGAATCAAAGCTACTAATTGTATCCTCGACTTCTAAGTGAGTGACTGGTTGAATAAACATTGACTTGGGGTTTTTCTTAATAAGGTAGTCAAGAGGTGATTTTGGAGTTCTAGATACAGTTTTGCTTATATTTTCTACAGTGTTAACAAAATAATCATTTAAGACATTAGGAATTTCAGATGGATCTGAAGTCATTACTCCATTTTCGTTTTTTATTTTTGTTATACAAGATGAAGTGCGACTTTTATTAGAAATAATCGTTTTAATAGCAGACCATAACTTGTTCATATTCTGAAAATTTGTAGTGAGATAATTTTGAAAGTAGGTTTTCTTCCTTTTTCTTATTTCATTTGTTACTCGATTTCTGAATATTCTATAAATGTCACAATTATTCCTAGATCTATCTTTTTTCATTTTTCTTAATAAACGATCACGAATTTTCATCATTCTTTGAATTCTATAGCTAATCCATGGCTTTAGTTTGAATTTTAGTTCTTTTCTACTACATTCTTTAACTGGTACATGTCTTTCAATGAGTAACCTAATTTCTTGAAAAAATTTATTGTAATTCCATTCAACATCATTGCTGTTATCAATATAGCTAAATTCCATGCAACTGAAATCTTCAAGAAAAGCTCTCTCACAGAAGGTTGAGTAGTCATATTTAAATGCATCTGATTTAGCATCATGCATATTAGCATCCTTAAGTATTAGAAATTGTGGAAAATGATCAGAAATTTGAGCTAAAATGTTTCCACTTACTATTTCAGTACCAAGTACATTAGTATATATGTTATCAATAATTGTTGATGATTGGGAAGTTATTCTTGTAGGATTTCTCTTTTCTTGTAGGAAAACAGAAACCTTTTATTTGTCAATGTTAGCAAAGCCAACACTAGATTTCTTTATATTTTCAAAAGGAGTGTCAAATAAGCAAAATTCTGGTAAATGAAGCAATTGCTCTTTAGATTCCTATAAAATATCCAAATTTTACTTACAAAATAGAAAAAAATTAGATTGCCTCAGTGGTGCAGGGAACTTTACTCTGTGAGTGCTCCCAGGAAAAGGATAAATTGAAAAACATGGTAGAACCTACAGAATAATGATGGATGCAATTAAAAATGGTACCATTTGACCTTAACAACCATTACTTTAGAAGAAAATAGGCTTTAGTCAGAATTGATGTATTGTGCCCCCAAAGGACGCTACTTAAGACATACTGTTTCCTCTGCGAATGGAAAGGCAAATGTATTACAGCTAGGTGTTTCATGATCTTCTACCTAGCATGATTATAGAAACAGACTTGTGGATGATGCCATGCTTGACAATATCTTTGTTGGTTATGCTATTTAGTTGAAAGCAGGGACAGATACAGAAAATTGTCTGACATTTGCAAAATCATCAATGACCACACCCAAAATGCCATGCTCCTATCTCCATTTCAAGTAGTCCTAGGCCATACATCTGCAAATGTAGTGAAAGGTACAGCAGGGAACTGGTCCACTGGTAGCTCCACTTGTTTAACTTTCCCACTCTATTCGCATACATTTAGTGCCAGACGAGAAGGCAGTGAGTACCTTTTGTACAGTCTTTGGCATGACTCGGCCAAGGCTTGAACCCGTGACCTTCTAGTTGTAAGGCAAGATGCTCTAACTACTGGGCCATCAGTCCGGTATGTGTGTATGCATATTAAAAATTTATTTTTGCAGAAATTGTAGTAGCAATAAATCCAAAGTATGCTATTGATATCATGTAGAATTTTTAAAAATTCACAAGTTCATGTGTCAATATGATACTATTATTTTGTGGCCCTTTCCTTAACCTATTTTTCTATATTTGGCCCAAACTGAAAAAACTTGGACACCCCTGGCCTACAATGCAACATTTGATGAACTCACTGCTTTTCCTTATGTATAATTTGACAATTTTCTCTTCATCCAATGAGATGGTGTACCTCTTCAATTTTCTTGTCCCATTTTAATGGAATAAAAAGCCTTACTGTGAGTGCTAATAACCTTTAGCCTATATGCCAAGAAAATGTATTTGTGCAACCTCATCTGGAATTCCACTATGCCAATGACATCTTCTTGTTTCATCAGATTGTTTGTTTCAAACACCAGATCCATAATTCATTGCTGTGGATTCTCTAATTGTGAGCTTGCAAAGTATCTATTGGCATACAACTTGCATTTAATCTATGAACAGATTACTTTCTCCTAAGCTCCTGGAGCTATCACTAATATCTAGATTTTGGTCATGTCGCTTCCTTTTGCACACAAATTTCTCTCATTCTTTTTCCTATAAAACTCTAGACCCTGGATATCTCCTTTGGCATCAGACATTCACACACATTCTTGTGGGTACTTTTTACCTTTGATCTCATACACACATGCAGGCTTAGTTATAATAAAATATTTTTGACATTTGGGCATTTAATTGGCTCCTAAATGCAGTCAAAGTGGGAGATCACTGTGGAGGGGGGATGCACCAAAATTTGAAATGAGAATGAGTTGCCATAGAAATGGTAGAATTATTTTGAAATGGTTTGGTCTCACTGCAGTTGCCATAGGTATATTCTATAAAAGATGATTAGGGCAACAAACAGTATCCCCAGGTTAAACTGATAATCACAGAGCCCTATGTTGGAGCATTTACATTCCATCAGTGATTTCAATAGACCTTTTCAGAGTTTTACAAAAGGATCCAAAATCTGACATTTACACTTGTGAATGTGGCAGTTGTCTGGATATGTCACTTTTTGAAAGTTTGGGGTTTTTAAATCTCTAAAAGGTGTTTGAGTCAAAGTACTATGATCTTTTGTTTCTGTTTCTGTTTTAGATAAATACCTCCATATTCAGCTTCAAATTTTATGGGCAAAGAAATGTATTTCTTTGATTTTAAGCCAAATTAAATTTTACTTTGATAAATATCAAGGTCAATATTATAAGAATAGTCCAACACACAATATCCTGTATGGTATTTGTAATAGTACCTATTTCTTAAACAATAAGTTTTGCATCCCATAATATTTTGGAATATAGTGTCATTTTAGTAACCCTTGAATCTTTATACATTGCAGTCCAGAATAGACATCTCCACCTGATTATTTATTATTTCAAAAATGCATACCAGGACATTGAAAAGTGTCAAAGTAAATGTGTATGAAGGATGGCAAAAGTGAAACCACTTATATGATTTTGAGTTTTGTTAATGGTATGATAAAATATAGAATCTGGATTGCCTTTGTTGATGATGCACCAATTGGGTTACATAGGATCTGACCTAAAGCAAAAGGAGAGCTGGAAGCAAGGCTGCACAGGAGCCTTAAAATTTTTCTTGGTGCCCTTTGAGAAAATTGTGTGCTTGAGCTGTTTCCTTCTCTTTCCCTGCAATTTTCATTCATTTAAAGATTGTCATATTAAAAATGAATTTTGCTAGGATGATTTTGTCTCCTTAGTATGCTATAATTATCTGAAAGGGGGCTAGGATTGACAAAACTTAGGGTTCAGGGGCAAGTTCAAGGGCATGGGATTTAAGAACAAGTACAAAGCTATGAAGGAGAATGTTTAAATACCAATAAGAATTTTGAATGACACAAATTTTGTTGGAATATCATCTCATTGGTTCCCTATGACACAGTAGTATAATAACACAACAAATCTTGTAGATAGGATATACTTTTCAACAACAAGTGCTGCTATCAATATGTGTCCTGTATTGAAAGGAAAAGAAAGAAAAGGAAAACCTATAATATGGTTATTTCATAAAACCTGGTAGGCATTAAAATACTTATCATTTATGATGTTGGTATGCAAATTATGCTGCCTGTTTATTCTTTGCATTGAGCTTATGCAAAATGGTGTGTGCTTTCTATGTTATTCTTACAATCTGCAATCTGTATTTTTCAATCTTGGCATAAGGTTTTAGTTAGAAAGATAGAAAGGTGTTACTTACAACGTTGGTTGAATTATGGAAAGTGTGAGTTACATAGGATCTGATTATTAGAGTTTTATATGGGTAGGCAAATAGCTGTATGTATCCTAAGACTAATGGTAAACCTTTGTGAGCATAGAATATTGAAGTGAAGAAAAATGAACATAACAGGTAATAAATTTATACACAAATTACTGGAATTTAGATGCATATGAGTCTCCGAGCTTTTTAGATTTGAGAAATTCAGCGTTGAACTTTCTTGACTTTTTGAATAGTAAAGCACTATCTTGTCAAGGGGTTTGTACATATCTTTGAACTCCTTGAAAAGTGTTGGAATTTGTCTTTTTTATGGGCGCTTGAAACTCCTTGCAAATGAGAATTTTTCCTTGAAAGTTGAGCATGCTCCTTGAAATTTGTGAATGTTTACTGTTTGCTTCATTCACATATATATTATTCATTCATTATCCACTTTCATAAACTATTTTTTTATAAAAAATACCTAATTTTTGGCTGAGCCTCCTTAATGTTCTTAAATTTTTTCCTTGAGTCTTAAAATATATTTATTCATATGGAAATTATTCTTAAAGAATAAAAGGTTGACTGCACACCTTTTGTACTGGCAGCATTGCCAGAAATCATTTAGAGTGTGTGCAGATCTCTGATGATGTCTTACTTCATCATAAAGCAAAATAAAAATGGAGAAGAATGATAAGTATTATGTTGATAGTGCAAAAGTTAATCCAAAAGCAGTATTAGGATTTGAATATACAAAAATGCTCATTCTTTGTGAAGCTTAAGCCTTGTATTACTCTTAAGTTATGCTTACATTTCAGCAATTCTGAGCCTTAATGTTCTTGCAAATTTTATTCTCATAAAAAGAGGAGTGTATGGTAAAAAAACATGTATTCAGCTCTTCAGGTATGATTGTGCATCCAATGTAACAAAAGCTGGGTGACAGGGTTTTCAAGAAACTTGTGACCTTGCAAGCAAAAATATCTATGGACAACTCTGAAATGTGCTTGTTGAAGAAGTTGTTCCGTTCTGTTCCTTACAATAATTTATTGATAGGTTTCTCTTGTACAAAAGTTCAAAGGCTCATTTCATACAAAGGAATATCCTAGGAGTGGTGGAATATCAAGGAATAATTATCCAAAATTCAGATATATGCTCGATATAGTGGGGGTATATATGGGGAATATCCTAATTCATTAGTCAAGGGTCAGAGGTATAGTCCATGTCAGGGAGGGCTAGCCACAGAACTTTGGAACCAAATGAAACAGAAAGGGGTTTCTCACTGCCTGTTTAAAGCTATGATCTCATTTCTCATGGGCTTTTAGTAGCTATGTAGAGTTCTTGAAGCAAGGTTAGAGGAAAGGAGTTATGCACCTGGCCACAAATGTAAAAGAACAATGTGAAGTATTCACAAACTTCTTCAGGGAGTTGAAATTATTCCCTTTCGTCATTAGTCAACTGAATGAACATGGTTTGTTATTAGCTTTAAGCTTTTGAACAAATTAGTCATTGGTCAATAGGTAAAATAGTCTGTTAGTCAGCTAGTCATAGCTCTTTGACACTCCCATTATGTTTCTACAATATGACAGCATATGGAAAAGTGTAAGCACTTATAAATGGAATATAAAAGCTTGTGCAGCTAGGCCTGTTGCACAAAATTGGCTGTACATATGCTTAGTAATTTGAGCGTGTGTCAGTTATAATACAAATTGCCTGGAACATTGGTCATGTACCCTTTCGTTGAGTATCTCTATAACAGTATTTTGAAAATTTATATTTTATAAGATATTTTTTCTTAGAATTAACAGAATTATGTAATCAGATAATTTCTTGGAGTATCTTGCCCATCTCTGTTAGCAGCTTTAAGCAAATTGATAAGTAGTTTCCAGAAGGCAAGTGTTGAGTTTTCATCAAAAATTAGCTGCAGATGGTTGTATATTATTATCTAGGTAGAGATACCCTGGAAACTAATTGAAATTTCAGTACAATTTTGTATAGATAAGAATGGTGTGGTAATTTACTGTAATTTTTATTTGCAGAAGCTCAATATGGCTTTCACGAAAAGTGGTGATGATCCCCCAACTGTATTACCTCAGTCTCCCCAAGGACTAGTAATCCGTGACCCTGGTGTAATGTCATCAAGCCAAAGCTTTACAGACCTTGAATTTCAGAATCGTCACACTGTAGATGTTGGAATTGGTAAGTATTGTAAGCAGTGCATATAATTTTATTTTTACTTTATGTATAAGGCATGCAATTCATATTTAGTGATTTATTGCTTTTTAAGATATTTTTTCATTTAATCTAGGACTCGAATTATAACAGTTCACTATTCAGCCAGTAGATTATCAAATGTGATTTATTATCATTATTATAGTTAATGAGGAGCTCTGTAAAAATAAACAGGCCAGCATTTACTGAATTCAAAGCAGAACTATTATCATTGATACTTTGAGCAATGCTGCAGATGCAATTACACACTTCTCTATTTAGAAGATAAATTCTTTAATAATTTTTTTTCAAACTTCATTTTCATTCTTATATAACTAAAATACAATTATACGTCTCTCTAAAACTAGGCAACGTACAACTGACTGTCAGGTTAACTACTTAACTAAACAAAATGAAAAAATTACTGTGACTAAATAGTAATTTTTCCAACTTCATATAATTCAATCAATACTACAAATACAATTATACACCTCACTAATACTAGGTAGTGCACAATTGGCTAGCCTGATAATAACACTTAAAACTAAATATGGTAACAACTATAGGGAAAAATACAAAAGTAGAATAAAGATAATGATGTAAATATGAAATCATTAAAAGTTTAATAAGTTTGGACATGCCCATTGCTTATTGCCCCTGCAATAAATGTAGTAAGAACATCTGATGGCAATATTTGATGCTTTCATGACAATGTTGTTCTGGACATTAGCGTCAAAATGCAGATCTTGAAGCATTTGTAAAAGGGAATCAGAAGATGCGCCAAAAGATGCCAAGAGCACTCATTGAGAAGTTAACAAACTTAATGCTGGTGTAGTTTGTTCTAAGGCTATTGAAAAGAGGACAATATTTTGCTAATTTGCGGTCACTATTGACTGTAATGTTGGATTCAAAACCAACCGTCAGTTCCAGCATATAAACAGAAGTATAATTGAGTATAAGGACAAGATCAGGCCTGAGAGAATCTCCAGTAACCAAAGAAGGGGATGGGAAAGAAGGGAGATCAGCAAATAATGAGGTATTCTTAAGTGAGGATAGTGAATTGGCCAGATGTAAAAGTACAGAGTTATGACGCCAGGTATATCTACCATCGTCCAGGTAAGACTTGCAACTTGATACAATGTGTTGAAGGTTTTCCGACTGGAAGCAAAAGGAGCAAGCTGATGTCGAAGAGAGAGACCATTTGCAAAGGTTCTTTCTAGTAGCGAGAGTGTTATTTAGGTACTTGATGGTGAAGTTGAAATCTGTACCTTGGACCAAAGACCACGAGTTTTGCTGCTAGCATGAAGAAGGATAGAAGTAAGGATGAAACCTTGTGACTTTAGGTCGTGACGAATACGATCTTCATTATCATTTTGGATGGCATTTAAAACTTGCTTGGTATTACGGAATTGGTCATACTGAATGTTGCAACCGATACTTGAGCTGGACCAAAGAGCGTTAATATCAGAATTAGGAGATGACTTAAGAGCGTTTCTAACTACTACTTGACACTGCATAAATTTTGTAGATGGCAGGATAAGGCTCATTCCGTACTTTGATTTCAATAGGATGAGAGAGCTTAAGGTTGCACTGATAGGTAACTCAAGCCATTAGCGTACATACTGAGATACAATGTTGTCTATATTTTCAGTAACCCAAGTCTTGCCAATGTCAGCAATAGTAAAATGTCACGCTATCTTGGAGAGAACAAAGCGATGGTATAATAGGAGTTTATTTCTAGGGTGACAAGGAATCTTGTCAATTTTGCACATTAAATTTGTAACTAACTCCAAGACTTCGTATTTATGGTCGATGTTATTCATAGAAAAATTAAAAATTCGGCCTAAGCACTTAAAAGATTTGCCATTCTCGACAGTAGGGACTTTTGTTTGATTTATTAAAAGGTTAGGGAGATACTGAGTAGATGAAGTTTGAGATTTTTTAATTCCAAAGGTCGAGTATTTATCAACTCTGATAACCATACTAGCCCAAGTGCACCACCTCGTGAAGTGATTGAGGAGAATTTGATTTTCTTGCTCTAGACTAGTTATGACAGCAGCATCATCTGCAAATTGAAACCAATGAATAGGATGGATTGGACTGATGGCAAAACCAAACTGTTTGAATTTCTTATCAGAAATATACCGGATAAATGTATTAAAGCACAGATTGAAGGTGAATGGGCTCAGGCAATCCCCCTGGAGGACGCCACGGCCTACAGCAATGTAGGGAGTTTGAAAAGAGCTAGTAATGATAGATGTTTGGAAATTTTAATAATAATAATAAAGAAACTTATAGTGTGCCAAATATCCACAGGGCTCATAGGTTCAATAATTACAATAATATCTTTGAAATAAGTAGGTCTTTAACAGTTTTTTTAATGAAACAAGCGAGTTTGATGCCCTCAATGAATACGGCAATTCATTCCATATTTTTGGAGCAACATCCGTAAATGAATGGTCTCCTGCTGTCACTAAATGAGTTCTCTTGGTTTCAAGTAAATGTTTATCTGTTGCTGATCTTGTTGCAATTGAGGCTATGTGTTTCTTTGGTAGATTAGCCAGATAATCTGGAGCCAATTTTTTCATTTTAAACAAGGCACACTGTTAAAGTATAGTCAAAGTAATTGCACAATTCTTTTTACTAGAGTGATTGGGGGGGGGGGCATATCTTACCTCCTTCCAGTGGCTACAGTTCCAGTACTTATAACTCTAGTTTATTAATCAAAAATGGTTTTTGACTTGAAATGTTCTTGTTAAGATAAAAATGTGTTGTTATCAGGTAACAAAACCCCTTATTTTTGCAGTGAATTGTTCTTGGAATAAAATGTAATTATTAATACTGGTCAACATTTTCTTTGAAGAAACTGTTACTGGTTAATAGTATCATTTTTCTAGACTATTTTTTCATGGTGATTCTGAAATCAAATCTAGTGTGCCATATCACATCAGATTCTCTCACTGTTGGCATTACCCACTTTCATAATGATAGGTCAGTGTGTCTTATATTGCAGTGGGATACTTGGGTTTGATAATGTAAGCGTTAATGCTAAAAAGCTTGTTTAAGACAGTCTTTAACATAAAGCTATGTAGATGTTGAAAAAGCATACATATTGCCACAAAAGTATTTATTAGCAGCACTGGAATCTCAAAAAATTTGAGGCCAAGAGTAAGAACAATGATATTTAATATTTGTAGCTGATTCCAATTTAGCCAAATGAAGGGAAACCTAGACTTATGATTTGCTTATCTGCAACTTGGGGGTGAATGCTGATTCTGAAAATAAGCCCATTTCAGTGATGTCAGTATTTGCCAGGATGTTAGACTGACTGATGCTAATTATGCTAAAGGGTTTTGTGTTTAATGTTTATGAATATGTTCATTATGAATATATTCGTGAATACAATATGTGTTTATGAATATATTCATGAATGTAGTTTGTGTTTATGAATATATTCATGAATATATAATATGAAGCCCAGTTCTTCAGGATGAGACAGCTGTTTCTGCAAGATGATGTGAAATATGCAGTTTATTTTCATGAATTTATTTCCCAAAATTTTATTCACAAGAATCAGCTTGCTCCATTTGCTACAGCTTGCTTCAGTCAAGGATACCAATAAGCCACATGGACATTGAAAACTTAGCGTAACCATAGTTGGATTTAAACCATTTGATAATATATGGCTGCATGTTTGAAAAAGCACACATGTGTGATTTCTGCATTTCAAAATGGTGACTACCTTACTATATAACAACACAGCTACGTTAGAAGTATTCCCTGTAATTTGCACTTAATCTGCGGACCACTTAAGCTGTGGATCCTAATAAGTTGGACCCCAATGACTGTAGCTTTTTGGTGCTTAACTGTATTTCCTATTCAGTGCATGCAAAAGAATGCTGTGATGAGGAAGGAGAGGAAAAGAAAGTTATGCTATGTTAGGCAAAAGATTACGGAGATTATGATGACGTCTTTTGCCTTGATTTGACTGTCGTCTTTAAAGGTGAACACCCTAAGAAGAGGCTGAGCAATTCAGTTCAGTTTCATATTTTGAAATTCCACTATGCACACCTTCAATTCAAACTTAATATACGTATACAAAAAGAAATTGCAGAGAAACTAAATACCAAATGCAAAATACGAAGGAAACTAAATGGAAAAGAAAGTGTATGGAGGGGAATTTCTTAAGGAGGAAGACCCAAAGTAGAGGCTGAACACCGCAAGAACACCCCCAGAACATACCATAAAACCTCCATTTGGAGACTGAACACCTCATGCCCCTCATCAATGTCAACTAATTGGTCAATAATTATGTCTATCAATCCATAATTAATTTTGGGGTGGGAAGGATTATTTCAGTATTCTGTTGTTGGTATTGTAGCATCAACGTGTTTGTGTGCCAAACGTAATAATGGGGGTTTATACATCTGGAGCATGTATTGATTTAGCGGCAGTGAAGGATTGATGTGCTTGTGGATATGATAGAAGACTTCTCTTTTGTCATAATGTAAGTTTAAGAAAGGGCAAAGTTTTTCCGAATAATCCTACCATCAGGGCCCCGCTGAGCCCCCCCCCCTTAGAAATCACCCCTGCCTACCATGCTAAATTTGCCTTTGTAAAAATAACTGCTTTAGGCCTACGATAGACTTGCTTGCGATTGCCCCAAAAACATGAGGAAGCTTGTACTGAAAAGTGAAGCATCTCAAGGAAAGTATTTGTTTCATTATTGGTATTGAACACGGAAGATAACAAGTTTTTATAGTATGGTGGAAGACAATGAATGCCAAGGTTTCTTACAAAGAATACCTGTGAAAGACTTTGACTCGCTGTACATGTATCAACCCCCGTTAGTACGTTTAGTGCGCAGAACAACACACCAGTGCTACAACACTTACAAAAGAATACAAAAATAGTCACAGGGCCCGTATGACTTTTCAAAAGCTGTGAAAAGTTATGTAAATTGATAATGCCATTATCTAGGACCTTAAAAATTTTAGAGGAGAGAGGTTTTTCAAATTGTCATGAAGCAGTTTTCTATTTTTGTTTGGTAGGAATTCTAAAGTTCTAAATTCTAAAGTTGGAATATAACGCAGTGTCACATTGAAGACCATATTTATTATGTTTGTTCATTTTACTATTTATAATATAAAGCGTAATCTACCAAAAATAATGAAATAATAACCAAAAATAATGTTCAGCCTGTTCTTAGGGTGTTTACCTTTTTAGAGATCACGTTCATTGGACTATGATAAACATTGAATTCAAAATGCCTAATTTTTATTTGGCTGTTTGCAATAGAACATTAGCAAAGTCTACTTTCACTTTTATAATAATTTCATTGGTTCATAAACTTACAGAACTTGCTAGTATTTAGAATTGTATTTTTAAAGCTGGCATGTAGCACTTGAATCTATCATAGCTACTCCCAGGACATTAGATCAAGATTTTATTGCATAATTATTTATTAACTCAACTCGCAAAGCACCATTCATTTAGTTAAAAATTATATTTGTGTGGCCAGGTAATTGCATATATAAATTTCATAGACAAAAAAAGATATTTCTAGGTCAACTAAATGAGATAAGTACCAATAAAGATCTACTGTTAATGCACATTTTGAAGTTATAGCTTATGGTGTTATGCACTGGGAAAAGGAATGATATTAGATTTATGGGTATATTTTAGGCTATTGTGAGTGAAAAGGGGCTGCCTATGCAAGTGAAATGTGACGCAATGGGGCAGATATTCATATTCATGCGTCTCATTATAGATATGGTACTCTGGTCTATTTCAATAAAAAATAGGTATTGTCTATGGGAGGAAAACCTAGTGTTGTATGGTAAACAACAGTCTTGTGTCTCGAAATCTGCATGAAGAATAGCTTAGAAACATATGTCCATTACCCAAAAACGTTTTGGTAGAAAAAATGTTGACCAGTGTTATAAATAATGTTATTTTTTTGTTTATTGCATTGGCCTAATATAACCATATGCATGAATTATAATCATATGCATGAATTATAATCATATGCATGAATTATAATCATATGCATGAATTATAATCATATGCATGAATTATAATCATATGCACGAATTATAATCATATGCATGAATTATAATCATATGCATGAATTATAATCATATGCATGAATTATAATCATATGCATGAATTATAATCATATGCATAACACACGCGGCCCAGTTGGTGTCTCTATTGCTTGCGTTTGACAATTCTTTTAGTAAAGAAGATAATAGAAATAAGAGAAGATTAAGTAGTAACTTAGTATCCTGTTTGTCATAGCATTGCTGATTTGCAAATTCTACCAATGTATGGTGAGTTGTAAAAATTTTAATCTAGTTGTTATGTTTTGATTCTTTTCATTAGGCACTGCTTATGGTGATGTTAAGTTGGCTGGAGTAGGAAGAGAGAAAAGGCACCATCATCGTCACCACCACCACCATCATAGAGGAGGGTCAACACGAACTAATTCCTCTGGTCATATGTCCCGCAAAGATTCAGAAGATGGCACGCATCATACAACAAGGAAACGTGCTAGGACACGGTCAATTAGAGAGGCTGATCCTGATAGACCTGTAACCCCTCCTGGTGAAAGGGTGATTCGTATTTTGGGAGAAGATACATCGAAAGAAAATGTAGGAATGACTGCAAGGCCAATTTTTTCAGAAATGGAAGAGTTGCTTTGGGAGAATAACGATTCGGTTTGGCATGAAACAGCACGGTGGATAAGATTTGAAGAAGATGTAGAGGAATCTGGAGATCGATTTTCAAAGCCACATGTTGGAACATTATCACTTCATGCTTTATTTGAATTAAGAAGCTTCCTTTTAAATGGTGCATTATTGTTTGATGTTGACGGTTCTACTTTAGACCAGATCTCAAGCATTGTTGTTGATAGGATGATTTGCACTGGAAACCTGGCATTAAAATATAGGGACAAAGTAAAAGAAACAATGCTGAAAAGGCACCGTCATGCATTTGAAGGTGAGAAGAAAAAAGATGACGACAGAAAACGCGATGATGATAGAAGAACAAATGAACATACAACAAGGAGCAAAAGTGAGCCAAGTGGTCTTATGAAGCTGCCAATTATTAGATCGCTTGGAAGTAAAGCCTCTTTCCAAGATAGTTATAATGAGAGTAGTTTAATGAATGACCCTTACATGTTAGGAAAGGGTAATATCCATTTCATGAAGAAGGTTCCGTTAGGTGCTGAAGCATGCAATATTCTTGTTGGTGAAGTGGATTACCTTGAGAACCCAATCGCTGCATTTATTAGGCTATCATCAGCGCATGAACTGGGTGATCTGACGGAAGTTCCAGTGCCAACTAGATTCATTTTCTTGCTTCTTGGTACAGTTGGAAACCTTTCTCGCTATCATGAAGTTGGGAGAGCAGTAGGAACTGTCATGTCAGATGAGGTATTATATAACTTTTTAATCCTGTTATTGTTTGAGAAACTGGTTATTCTTGTCTTATCAGCTTATTGACTCCCTTTACTTTCATTAGTGCCTGCTTTTTTTTGTTTGTTAGAACTTTTTTTCATTTCTTCTTGCAAACTTTTATCAATATTGTTGAAATGTGTTTGGTTGAAAAAGACAATAAATATCTGTTGGTTGCCATTTATGTTAAAGTGTAGATTTGAATATGGCTTATTAAATGTACAACAGAACCCTGTTAATATGACCACCAAGGGCCCACAGAAATTGACCATATTAACAAGGAGAGATCAAAGTTTTTAGTGTAAGGGATGAAAATTAATAATAAATTGCTGAGCAACTGTTATATTGTCATTCATCTGGAAATATAAATGCAAATGTAAAAGTACTTCATAATTCCTGCCCAAAAACAAACAAAGCAAAATAGAAGTCTTTGTTAATTTCCTAATGAGGTAAATCCATTGGCACACGCCCATAACAATATTGAAACATCTATGTACTCTTTATTACTCACTCCCAAACCTTCTCAGTTTTTTCACTAGGGACAGTACCCTCCCATCAATCAATCTATTGTTTTGTGTCTATTGTAGTGATTAATTCTGAATACATCATAGCGAGGCAGAAATTCCACTGCAAATTCTTCCTGAGAAATTGAATGCACTCATGCATATTAAGTGCAGCTCCATAATATCAAATCAGACACTGGGAGGCATCGCCGTAGACACTGGGAGGCATCGCTTCAATCATAATATCAAATCAGACCCGTAGACACTGGGAGGCATCGCTTCAATCATAATATCAAATCAGACCCGTAGACACTGGGAGGCATCGCTTCAATCATAATATCAAATCAGACCCGTAGACACTGGGAGGCATCGCTTCCCCAATAATTCACTGAATGTACTTTTATATTATTTCTCAATTGGTTTCTACCCTATCTAGAATCTAGGAGCATCACAACACAGATATGGTATGGGTAGAGCACCTGATTTTTTTGTGCAACCTTTCCAATTTTGGCACAGATGTAGGAACTCCATTTTGCAATTTAAACAATATTACATAAACTCAAGCGATTACAGCATTAGTAGAGTCATTGCATGAGAATGTGTCTTTGATGATGGATTACACTACGCATGAAAAGAAAATCAAGATTGAATGCATAGCAAAACAGCAAGGAAGCTCATTAGATATTTTATCTGATAAAAAGTGATTTTAACCTTTGGCAATATTCACAGACGTTTGATGGTATTGATGAAGGACTCTTGTTTTCAAAACATTGCACTTTCTATCCCCGATTCTTACTTCAGTTAGGATTTTACATTCTCTTTTTTTACCACTGTTGTTCCTTTTCTTACTTTGAGGGTTTTTTCATTTAATGCCTTTTCTATTCACATATGGAGAATGCAATGCACATTATTATGATTCCAATACACATATTATTACTATTGTAATACTCCCATAAGTATCTGGTTAAAATGTCGTTATTTACTTTCTTTTGTATTCATTTCGTTTGTATCACTGTTGAATAATGGTAACCTTTCTCTTAGGTATTTCATGAAATTGCTTACAAGGCTGCAAAACGCGAGCACATCATTGCTGGCATTGATGAGTTCCTAGATGCTGTTACTGTGTTACCCCCTGGTGAGTGGGACCCAAGTATCAGAATTGAGCCCCCGGATCATCTGCCATCACAACAAGGTCGAAAGCACAGACAAAATGGTGGTGCTTGTTACCCTTTGGAGAAAGTTTGTTTCCTTTGCTTTGCTAATTATTTAAATTCAATGTGCTTGATTGTTGTTAGTTTCTTATTTTTCCATATTTATCATTTCCTTATTTTTCCATATTTATCATTTCTCTCCTTTGAGGTAAGGAGTTCAGGTGATTTTTGTATTTGAAAACCTAATGCAATCATCTGCTACTGAATGGATAGATCATCCCTTTGGGATCTCAAAAATATTTTATCTCATTTCTCTTTTTGAGGTGTTACATCAATTGTCTTGATGTAGAAAATCTGTAGCTCACCGTTTGATTCCACAATAGTTTATCTTATTTTCATTATGTCAAGTTTCTAGCTTTTCTCAATATATTGATTACCTTATTCTTCTTTGTTTTTGATGAAATTTAAAGAAACATGACTGTTGATTATAGAATTTTGATTTACATTTATTTTGCAAAGGTGGACGAAGAGATTGAAGAGAGGAAAATGAGGGAAGATTCTGGTTTGGTTCGTTCTGGTCGGCTATTTGGTGGCCTCATTGCCGATTTTAAGCGAAAGAGACCCTTTTATTTATCAGATTTCAAAGATGCCTTATCGTCTCAGTGCATTGCGTCCTGGTTATTCTTGTACTTTGCGTGCCTCACGCCAATTGTCACATTTGGTGGTCTTCTTGGTTCAGCTACAGGCCACCGGCTGGCTGCCATTGAGTCTCTTGTTTCTGGTCTGATCTGTGGGGTTATCTACGGATTATTTTCTGGTCAACCGTTGACTATACTGGGATCTACTGGCCCTGTCCTCGTTTTCGAGTCAATACTATACGAGTTTTCAGAGTCAATGAAATGGGATTATTTGTCCTTTCGCCTCTGGACTGGCATTTGGATTGCTGTAATTTTGATGCTTCTTGTAGCAACTGATTGCAGTGCCTTTGTTTGCTATATTACTCGATTTACTGAGGAGAATTTTGCTACTCTGATTGCTTTCATATTCATGTACGAAGCCATCGACAAGCTTATAAAAATACAGAAGGATTTCCCTGTACATCCTCCATCTGATGGCATCAATTGCTTTTGTAAACCCCCTGGAAACGCCACATTGAAAGCAATGTATAACAGCTGGTCAACATTATCACAGAATAATTGCACCAACATGGGTGGAAATTTGTCTGCTGGATGTTCTTATGAGCCAAATGTCTTCTTCATGTCTGTTATTCTCTTCTTTTTCACGGTCGTCATCACATTCAAGCTCAAAGGATTCAAAGAAAGTGCATTTTTTCCCACCATTGTCAGACGCTTTGTGTCGGACTTCTCAGTAATTATCGCCATTGTCATTATGACGTTGTTTGACTACTTCGTTCAGGTGAAAACGCCAAAACTCCTTGTTCCAATCAAATTTGCTCCCACTTTTCCAGGTAGAACATGGCTGGTACCCATCTTGAATGGAAATCCATGGTGGACCATCATAGCTGCCATCATCCCTGCAATTTTAGCAACCATTTTGATTTTCATGGATCAGCAAATCACAGCTGTAATTGTAAATCGTCGTGAGAACAAACTGAAAAAGGGCGGTGGTTATCATCTTGATCTGTTTGTTCTTTCCTTTCTTGTAATCATCTGTTCTATTTTTGGTATTCCAATATTTGTCGCTGCAACTGTTCTTTCTATAAACCACGTGAGTTCACTGAAATTAGAGAGTGAGACGGCTGCACCAGGTGAAAAGCCACAATTTCTTGGAGTTTTAGAGCAGAGAGTCACTCAGTTATTGATATTTTCAACCATTGGAGTTTCAGTATTCCTTGTCCCAGTTTTAAGGATAATTCCAATGCCTGTATTATATGGTATATTTTTGTACATGGGTGCCTCAAGTTTAAACGGGTTGCAGTTTGTGGATCGTCTCTTAATTCTTTTGATGCCATCGAAGTATCAGCCAGATTTGCCATTCCTCCGGAAAGTCCCTGTGAAAAGGGTGCACATATTTACAGTTATCCAACTATTGTGTTTGATATTGCTATGGGTGATCAAATCAATTAAGCAAACTAAAATGCTTTTCCCAGTTATGCTTGTTGTTTTGATCGGCATTCGCAAACTGCTTGATCGCTATTTCACACGGCAAGAATTGCAATCATTGGATGATATTTTGCCAGAATTCAAAAGAAAGGAAAGGGATGAAGCAGAGAAGGAGGAAGATGATGAGTGCTGCCAAGGAGCTGAGGGAAATGCGACCGTAGGAGAGCAGCCATTGTTACCTGATGGTCAAGCCAAGTTAAAGGTATTATGATGCCTTATCACTAAGTATGATAATTTATCATAAATTTAGCAGTATTCAGATTGTTATTGCTTTCTAGATCATATTTCCCTTCTGTAAGTTTGTTTACCATGTGTGCTCTACCTAGTTCGTCCTCTGTAGCTAGGGTTCGGCGCATTTTTTGGATGGTATAGCACTTTTACTCTCTGGTTACATGAAAAATTTGATTGAATTTCATTCAGATCCCTATGGTTTCCGGTAATATTATGAAGATCTCTGTGCCCGTTGAGGATCCTATTAATATATCTGAAGAAGTGAAGAGGTGTGGTGTTTGGAAAACAGTGAATTCATCGAATGAGTTGTTAGAGAAATCATCCCACAAAAAGCACAGCAAAAAAAGTAAACGAGGAGGCTCATCTTCACACAAAAAGTCATCTCATAAGAATCCAAAGTTATCCGAAATTGAAGAGGAGAGTTTTCTAAAGGCATCTTCACTTGATCGATATGATGAAGATAATGATGATGATGACGATGAGTCACATGAATTTATAACTATCAAGATTGACAAGCCAAAATCAAGCGATGGCGAAGACGCTGCGAAGGACAGCGCTAAGTATTCAGATATTGCAGAAAATAAACTTTGAATGAAGCTTTTTTGTTGAATTTGCTGTTGTGAAAAATATTGCTTGAAATTAACATTAGAATTTGAATATAGCACTGTAGCTGTGTTTTTGTTTGTGCGTAATAGATACATTTTATTTCTCCTTATACAGTTAGGACCATGCATAGTATTTTGGTTTGTAATTTTATTAATTCTGTTATCTTATCGTTTTAATGTTTTCCAGAATCCAATATTTATCCAACCATTTTCTTTCTGTGATCCAATATTTTTCCAGCCATTTTCTTTCTGTGATGCAACCATTTATCCAACCATTTTCTTTCTGTGGTACAATATTTGTTCAACCATTTTCTTTCTGTGTCAAATGTGTTTTGCTTGTGTTGTATGTATTTTCAAATAATCTTGTTATACGTGTAGCAAATTCCCGACGATTTAAATTACATGAAAGACTACTCTCAGTTGCCTGATTAATGTCCCCCTGCTTATTTATTTTTTATGTTTTGCGACCCCCCGACCTTACTAGGAGCCCCGTTTATTGATTTTAAAGAAAATGACATTTTTACGAACTCCTTATTTTATCTCCTTTCTTTGTTAGTACTATTCACGCCCACTTTTCAAGGCAAAATAGCGCGCTTTTGTATATATTTTAGTTTTATACGTCATACCAACCAGTTTATTGTAGTGAAGGCTCTCTCCTCCGCCGCCGCTTTGTGATCATTTTATGCCGTCGCCTACACTCCGCACCCCAAGTTTATTAACGTTCGAAATTCTTTCTGACCCCTCTGCTTATTGGGATTTACCTTTATTTGGCACTTGAGAGTAAAATTACAATTTATGTGCTGCAAAGTTTAAGTTGAGATTAAACTGAATTCTGACAGTGAGGAGAGCTGTTCTTTAATTTCTGATTGGTTTTTATTAAGTATTTGTTGGCGAAGAATTTGTTATTGATTTTACAAAAGTGAAAATAGAACGCTGAATTTAAATAGGGAGAGGAAGAATTTAATAATTAGAGCGTCTTTGGAGCTTTAAGATGCGAGCTTTTCTAATTTTTAAATTTACATCTAGTATGTGTTATTGAAATTTTCTTTCAATTTGTCTCCCGTTTTAGTAGCTTTTTAGAAACTGGACACAAAGAGCTAGTAAATCTCCAATTGCACCTTGGTTAGCAAGTGCTCTTGTTGGATTGCTTTGCGCATGATTTTCTGAGTGATATACTTAAGGCTGATCTACACTATACGATCTGATAAACATTGTAAAAAAATCGTCTGAATACATGAACAGCACACGACAAACAGTAAACATGGTTTCATCTTTTTGTCGAACGCTTGACTATCCCTTCAACCATTTTGGTCCCTACCGCACATTTGTTGTCATGACGTAATCAGAGGATCGTCTCAAAAATTGTCTAGCAGAAATCTGGCTATACGGCTGTAAAATGGATTCGACCCTGATTGGTTGGTTTGTGATCTCCTTGGTTACGTCGTAGCAACCGATCTGGATAACAAGAAGCAACAGAGCTTTCATTGCTGTACCTACTACTCATTCAAATATTATTCGACTTTATTAAGATATTTTGCTCAACTCAGTTGCAAGAGTAGCTTTTAAAATTCTTTCTGGTTGCTATTTAAACTTTATTCTAGAATATCATAGTGATTTGCGTCTGAACCGTATTCATATCCACTACTTCTTGATGGATTTTAGCTTTGACCGCGCTTTCCTCGCCAGTGTAGGCCTATTTTACTTTTTCTTTATTCCAATTTCACTTTCTACTTTTAAGTTCCGAATAAGCGTCCCCCGCTTATTTTTATTTGTAAAAAATTTCCAGCCCTTCGCTCTCATTAGAGCCTTCCTCGTTAACTTTTCAGAATTTCTAGGAGCAGCGTGCAAAAGAATTGGTTGAGTTTCCCAAATAACGAATGACCGGAAAATGATGGGAATATTCCATGAAACGAATGGGAAACATGCGGCAATGGTCGTAAACTTCCATGAAAAATGTGTAGAGAGTTGTATGTAGGTGTAGGGTAGTGGTTTAGAAGTAAATCTATAGCTGGGGGGAGGGACCTTTTTATGTGTATGTTTATAAGAAACTTTGAGCGGTAATATCGTCCAGTATACAAGAAAACAATAATTCTATCCAGTAAATAACATATTTTCAATACCCTAAATCTTGTAAAACAGCCATTTCTCGACAGCCTTTAAATCTAAAATAACCTTTTACAATAAAATAGTGATTTTGTATGCTTCTATTTCCAAAAAATTGCAGAGTTGAAGAGGCTGCATCCCCTCAAGTCACAACTACTGCACTACGCCCCCTCTTCTACACTACGCCCCCTCTTCTACACTACGCCCCCTCTTCTACACTACGCCCCCCTCTTCTACACTAGTGTACGGTGTAGTGTGTAGGTGCTGGAAATAATAAAGAGGATATCTATGTAGGTAGTAGGCATGGGTGCTTACTGCAGGTGAGGGTTGTAGAGTCCAGGTATAAGTATTTGGTGTAAGTAAAGGCCCTACATATAAGTAGTTATAGAGTGTGAAAAGTAGGCATAGGGTGCAGGTTGTAGGCATAAATTATAAAGTTAAGTTGTGAATTGTAGATTAGTATTATAATTGATAGTGTTATGGCACTGGCGGCCTTGCTTGTCGACATATTCCTCATGGATGGGCTACAGCAAGTGACCAAGAGGATGCTTTCACTTTACATGTGGAATATGTAGAGTGGTGCAGGCAGGCTTTCACTTTACGCTTCACCAAGACTTTCCTGAGTATCCTAGCTGTTCCCTGCAAGACTGATTTTTGTTGCATTTCAACGCTTAATGTAATACCAAGTATGTCCACTTATCTTTTAAGGCCCTTGCTAATGTATCCCAGAATCAAGTATTATATCTAAATTCTTATTCTGATCAACTACTTCTACAGGCGATCTATTAAGGAAGAGTACAGGATGATTACTTATCAGTTTTTCTTTGAAAAGACTAATTCTACACTTCTTCTCATGAAAGTACGTGTAATCAACCAATATTTCCAAGTAGTTGTCGAGTACACGTGTTTCTTCCAAAAATACTCTGCGAATTCAGCCCTTTTGGCCCCCTGGATTTGTTTTGAAGGCCCACCACTGAACGCAGTAATCAAAATTGACAAAACTGCACACAGACTAAGAAAATAGACTTCTTGTCAAATACAGGCGATATGAAGAAAAATAAAGAGCTGAACAGGTCCAGTAATAGACAAAGTGCTGCAGCCCCGTGAGAACGTAGAATGGTAAAAATGCTTGTGAGCAGAGAAGGAACAGGGGTCCGGGGCGAAATTTTTAATTTCATGTCATCTGGAGCGTCAGTAAATGTCCCTTTTCAAGTAAGATAAGGTATTACACATGTTGAAGACGTAAATATTATACCATAACACTTATTAAAATCAAGCCATGCAAAAGAGGTACTCATATAATTATAATTTCTAATTGTAATTATAACCCTAGCCAATCCTCTAACCCACTACAGTACTCAGAGTTATAAATGAATTGCTGCTAATACCCCATGCTTCATTATAAGCAGGGGTGGATCCAAGGAGGGCTGGGGGTCATGGTTCCCTCCCAATTGCAACATTTCCTATAGCAAACAGTTGTGTTAAGAAACTTCCAACATAAAAAAAACAATAAAATGAATCAGATGGGCCCTACCCTGATTTATAAGACATATAACCAGTTACCAAAAGTATTTCATGACGTATTTCACAAATTCCATGTAACTGAAATGACAACACAACAATATGCTTTGAGCATAGGGAATTACCATTCTCAGGATCATTCCCAAGGAATATGAAATATGATCCTGAAAGTTACCTGCCTGCTCTCTGCAAATGATTTCAGATTGGTTTCAGGCACGTTTAAGGAGCAAGAGAACATAATGTAATATTGAAAATGATATGTTGAAATGTACCTTGCAGCTACGAGTCTTCTATCACTCATAACGCGAAGGCATGCTGCATTCTTTGGAATATCGCTGCTAGCAGATAAGTCTGCAGCTAACAGGATTTTCTTGGAAATTACGGCACATTTGCGGAGTTTTGCTAATTCAGCATTATAGATTACCTCTAACACTTTGTAGTTCTCTTCGTCAATAAAGTGCTTTACTTTTACCAGTAAATCCATCATAAGATAATAAAGCTTGCGACATGAATGGAATTTTGCGGCCTTTCACGTGCTAAGCAACCTACTAAAATCTATGTATCAAATCTACTTTAAGATTGTGCGACAGCACTACAAAGCATCTTTTAGGCATACGGTCGCACAGGAAAACGATATGATTGGCTTCCTCAATTCATATGCAAGTTGTGCGACAGTGGGAAAGAAGCATCCTGTGCACAGGCATCTTACTCCATCTACTTTATTACCCTGTTGGGCTTCAGTAAAATCCGTAGGATTCAACAATCCGGAATAAAGATCACAAACATGGGGTCTCTTTCTCACTAGCTCCTCCAAAGAATAGGAAAATGTAAGCCAATTTTATATAAGTCCCTCCTACTTAGAGCAAACATAAAAGTCCATCTTAAGAGCTGATTCGATGTCGTACAAGTTAGAAAGCTTTCCAAGTGACTAAAAATATTGTCGTGCTGCTGAATGCTGACTGTCGCATGTGCGACCTGTGCAACAGTCTAGATCCGCCCCTGTGACCATCGTCAAAATTTAGCGCGAAAAAGTGTACATGGCAGTTGCTGAGGCTAAATATCATTATCAAAGTGCAGAAGACTTGATGGTTTTTTTATTCCTAGCATTACAGTGATTTTTCTGCAGGTAAGTTTTATTTCTGATTGCTAGCTGTCGGGAAACAAGGTGTAAATGCTCCACAGCAGGCAATAAAGCCCACAAATTTAGACACCAACTTAGGCACAACAGCCAAACTTGCGCACAGAATTGTATGACTGTGTCACGAAGGAGCAGCTGCGACCAGCATCTTCTGTATGTCCCCCACCTTTCGGCCCTTTTTTAACAGCCTCAGACTGGTGTACGATTGCCCAAGAGATGGCTTTTTGGCGCCAAACTAAGTACTTGTTACTCTCGGAGAAATATTTTGTTTCCATCGTGTTAGAAAGAAATATGGTAAGTTTAAACTTCGACTTAGTTTCAAAACTTTTATAAAACACCCTATATACATCAACTTCAACCATATTTCGCCATCTTCATGAAATTCAATGCGTAAGCTTTCAGTTTAAGCCATTCCCGTTATTATTTGGGCGCAAACAAGCGATTAAAATGGTTATGCGACATTTGCACTTCTTTCGCTTCAAAGAATTAGGCCAGTAGTGAGCCACAGTATACTTCCTTCATTGAATGCCCTTGTTAGAACACATGCAATAGCTTAATATGGCTGTTTGATTGCGAGAGTTTCAAGGCCCAATGGCCTTAATTATGAAGTTACTAATAATGAGCTAATAATTTTGCATTTTTAAAAATTATTTGTAATTCCTTTAAAGAAGTCAATGTACTCACTCATTATTCTCGAGGACCTTATCCTTGTTTGAAGTAGTTTAAAAGCTCTCCCGACATTGTTTGTTTCACATCTCAGAAAAGCAGATCATTTAGGTAAAAATCCTGAAGGAATAGAAATTTGTGAATGGACCTACAGACTGAAAACAGATTAGTCATCAATCACTTTCCAAACAATTTATACATCAAACGAAAGTACTCACCAAGCTGTTTAAGAATATGGAAAAAAATTACGGTTTACTTATGGTTGCGAACTTATAACACAAAATACCTTCCAAAACGACGCATGTTTTACCATATGTGGGCAATTTCATAATGGTGGAAGTAAGAAAACTAGCCCTAATCCTAACCCTCCAAAAACCCTTACCCTTAGCCAAACCTTATCCCTGGAAGCGTACTATGGTGAAATACCTTGATGGCTAATCTTGACATCAGCCTAGAAGAGTACTCTCAGGTGCCAAGTAAATGCCCTGCTGCTTATTAATTTTTCAGTTTTTGTCAAACCCTCCAAACCTTATTAGGACCCCCCATTCATTAATTTCGAGGAAATTAATTTTTTTACCAACAACTCATTTCATTTCCTTTCTTTATTAGTACTAATCAATTTTCATGGCAAAATAGCATACTGCTGTATATATTTTAGTTTTATGCTTTATGACAACCTGTCTTTGCTCTATTCATCTTTGTATTATCATTGAATGCCTTTTCTCAAATTCCCCCCCCCCCCATTTATTACATTTTGGATTTTTTCAATGCCCCTGTTTACTAGGACCCCCTGGTTTATTTGGTACTTGAGAGTACTATTTATGAATTTATATTTGCCAATGTACCTTGATTGTAAATTTGCTTCAGTTCCAACCACAGCATAATTTTTGCCCATCCCCCTTTCACCTCCACAACATATAATTTTTTTGAAGACACCCTCATATTCCAATTCTGCCGGTCAGACTCCCCATTTTCCCCTAGTTTCAGCACAAGTTCCATTTTTCCACTATTGGGATCTGAAGGTGTAAGGCTGCAACTTTTTACCAAAGTCCTTATTATAAAATTTGCAAACTTTCAATGATATAACTTCTCCCATATAAAAGATAATTCAATGGGCTAAGTTTTTCTTGAACTATTTTCATTTCATAATTTCATTTCATAGGTTGATCTTTGTCTGTGAAAAAAATTTGTGCCAGTGCCTAACCAACTTGGTGAAGAATGACACACTTGCATCAAGAAATTATAGAAAAAATGAAGGAAAGCCATGTTTATACACCAGGGTGCATTCCATGTTGATCCAATGCCTGAAATTTTTTCAGTATTCTTTTACTACGCCATGACAAGGCTAACTTAGAAATGGTGTAACCTAGCCATACGCTGAAGCCTTCATATTGCTTGGCCATCTGGACTTGGAAGAGATTTGGGGGCAAAGACCCCAGAGCTTTTTTGCTGGGGGGCATGCACTTAGTATGTATTCAAAAATTTTGACACAGAATAAGAATTAGGACATAATTCTTATTCTGTGATTTTGGTGCATGTACCCCCCTCCCCTTCCCCTTTCCCCCTCCCCCTCTGTGCATGCATACTATGTGGGTAGCCCCTATAATGTAAATGAATAATGTGTGATGGATGTTTCATCGCTTAGATATTGCTAGAGAGAGA
>OLMO02000278.1:12959909-12981279 GCA_900291935.2 Cassiopea xamachana
GAGAGAGAGAGAGAGAGAGAGAGAGAGAGAGAGAGAGTAAGGAGTCTACCTAACATATTTTGCGTTTGCGTCCTAATTGGCTCTCACAATGAGTTGGTTGGCCAGCTGGTACGAATTGTTGTCGTGTTAAAAATAAAAATCTGACTAAACCAACCGGTCATTTCATGTAGTGGCCACTCAAAAAGTATAGCCTCTCAGGTGCCAAATAAACACCCTTGCTTATTAATTTTCGAGTTTTTTCCAACCTCCTGGACCTTAGTGGGACCCCCCATTTTACTAACTGTAGTAAATTGGCTTTTTTCACAAAGCCCTAATTACATTTCCTTTCTCTGTTAGTACTATTTACACCCAATTTCCCCTGCAAAATAGCATGCTTCTGTACACATTTTAGTTTTATGCTCTGTAACAACCTGTTTTTTTGTTCTTTCCATCCTTACATAATGATTTAAAGCTGTTGCTCAAATTCCAACTCCCCCGCTTAGTACATTTTGGACTTTTTTCTGATCCCCTGTATTATTAGGACCCCCCCCCCCGTTTATTTGGCATTTGAGAGTATACCCTAAAGGGGTTTGTGAACCCAAAAAGTGTACAGAACTTACAAAGGGAGGGGTGCTCTTCAAAGAGCATACACACGCCTATAAAATTTTCAAAATGTTCACAACTTTACTTAACTTTCTTTTTTGTGTTCTAATATTGCCCTTATGTATGCCATCATCAGCCGACATATTACTT
The DNA here is from genome assembly GCA_900291935.2 of Cassiopea xamachana. NCBI lineage: Eukaryota > Metazoa > Cnidaria > Scyphozoa > Rhizostomeae > Cassiopeidae > Cassiopea > Cassiopea xamachana. The sequence continues at coordinate 12,960,642 of OLMO02000278.1, forward strand.
TGCCAAATCAATAGATTGTATAGTTTCTTCTCCTCTTCTCTATGCATTCACCAGTAGTCAGAACAACCTGGAACCACAACAGTTCATTAAATTGGCCAACTTTGACTACAACTTCCAAAATGCAGGTTGTAGGTTGAAGTTGTGGTCAGGGAGTGAATGAAACAGTTTTTCATTATCTCCGTCACAAAAGCTTCCCATAGAATTAAGGGGTGCTGTTGATGCTGGTTAGTGATAAATCAGCCCAAAGGATGTACAAATGAGAGCGAACACTGCATCCACATGCTGATTGTTTGCTCGTGGAAATGTTCAAAAATATTTCTTGTCATTTAAAAAAAAACCCGACAATTATTCCGACTTTCCAACTTGGGATTTTGCTGAAAAACAGAGTGCGTTGGGTAATGTGAAAGCAACATATTTCCGATTTCTGCCGCTGAGAGTAAAGGTTAATGTTTAAAATTGCTCTGCTAAAAAATTAATTGGCTCCATTTATCATTACTATGTTCTTCCCCCATGCTATTATACCATGCAAAAGAATGGAAGGAAGCGAGGTGCTTTATAAGCTAGTTGAGACATTGGTTGGCAAAAATAATGTATTCAAAATTTTAGAGAAGCAAAACTTTGGCATAGCCTCTCAGTTGGGTCAAAATAGGCAGCCATTCTTCATGCATTCAAAAATCAACATGAATAGTGCTGTAAATCTTCTGTTTTAAAGTTTTTTCGCTTTCATTTTTTATTTTTAATTTGTATTGTAATTGCATATGTATCTTTTATACAAACCAATAAAATTGAGGTTCAGATTGGCTGTTCTTAATTTTTCTGAAATTTTGAAGCTGAATTGTTCTTAATTTGCTCTTAAATTTGGAGGGTGTAGGCAATTCAGAAATACATAGAAAGACAACATACAAGACAACTTTGGATGTTTTAATAGATTGAGAGCCTACTAGCCAAATGTTGGTCCCAGGATGGTCTCTCTTGTTTATCAATGTTTTGTTATTGACAAAGTTTATAAATAATACTAAATAGACAATATTAGCACTTTACCTAGCTTCACTAGGGCAAATGATTTGTGAAAATCAAAGAGGAGAAATTACAAAGCTGTCATTTCTGGAGGGTCCCTTTAGAAGCAGCTTGTGCTGAAGGGTCAGTTTCCAAAAATAGATGAAATGAAAAATGAAAGTTTTGAAGGCTTCATTGATGGCAAACACTGAAGGAGTGGCTGCTTTGGTCCATGAATAGGCATCAAAATATCTACCCTCAGTAAATTAGAAATATTCCTATTTTACCATAGAACCTACATTTTAGTGAACAGTAACTTCCATGGTTCTACAGCAGTGTGCTTCTTGAACAGTCAGATGTGCCCCTATGTAGGGCATGCGATGTGATACTATTTTGAGCATGCATGCCCCCAGGGAACATGTAAGCTTATGAATGATTGAGCATTACTGTACTACAGTAATATAGAACTTGTGGCATGCTTTTCAAAATACACCATTTAGTGCCAACCGTTGTCTTGATTTGCTTATAAAGCACCTTGTTTCCTTCTTTTTTTTTAGCATGGAAAAATAGTATGGGGGACTTACACATTAATCATAATTTATGCCAATTTATTGGCTGCAACAGAGTGTAGTAAGATCCATAGCCATTACAAATTGTATATCACCTTTGCCCCTATTTTTTGTAATCTAAAAATAGTAAGGTTTTCTGACCTTTTCCAACTCAAGTTGCTTTGTTTTATTAGTGTATAAACAAGACCTTCCTTCCTTATTAATATAATTTCATTGTGCCGGTAGCATCTGAATAAAAACACATCATTGTATGAACTTGTACCCAGCACCTCCTTTAGCATTGAAGCTCAAAGGGCAAATGCCTCCCTCTCTATTTCTCAGCATTGCCCTTGCAGCAAATATATTTTGTACCCTGAAATTATCCCTTTTTGCCATAAGCCTTAAATTAGAAGTGAAGAAATCACTTTGAATGTGTCAACCACGGTTGAAATTGTGATGGCAAAAGGTAAATATGAGGCAAGTTGAAGGATGCCTCTTATTTATTAAACAGATGCAGCAAAATTATCAATGGACCTTACTACTGTGGGTTGGGAGATGCATTTTAATCCAAAGTAAAAATCAATGCAACAATCATTTTCATGGGGGCATTGCATCATACTCCCTTTCTTGAGTAAGTTATAGCAGTTAGAGGTGTTGCACTACTTGCTACTAGAACTGATAAACCCTTTTGCTAAAACTCTAATTTAAATGCCTTTGCTTTTTTGACAAACTAAAGCTCCAATTAGACAAGGAATACTTTGTATAGGGTTTGTATAGGGTGTTTGATTTACACCAGAAAGTACTTCTAATTGTCAAGATATTTTCTTTGATATTTTAAGTAACATAATCCCATTTCTTAGGTTTGTCTCTGCATTAGATATTTCCTGAATAAGACTATGCTTAGATCAGTGTAGTTTTATGGTGCTAGAACATGGAGTGAATTATCAAGCTCATGTGTGAGATGCTCCCAAGGCTGGATGGATTATCTACTTTGGCACCCTGTGGTTACTTAAATCCACATCCATTTTCAGCAAATTTCTTTAAACTTCATTATTCTAGCAAATTTTGAGTATTTTGTGAAAACAGGGGTACTCCCTCCTCAATTAGCTTCTCTATGGATGGGACCTCTTCTTAAAAACATTAATTATACCACTCTAAAATAAATGTTTTAGTAAATAAATGTTTTGAGTATTTTTATTTAGTTGTCTGTATGTAATGGAGTTTTAGAGTGAGACCTGAACTTAATGATAAGAAAGAGAGATGTTTCTGCTCTCTAGAGGTCAGTTTTCAAATAGTAAGTTGACATGGATCTCAAATTATCATACCATAAGCAAACAACATTTTATTGTCAAAAAAGCTTTCTGTTATTGCCTACAATAGGTAAGGCTGTTAAATTTGCATTGGACAATAAATCCAAGATAGCTCACCAGTACCATTATCTTGGCCATTCCTTGAAGTATGCTTTCAGAAAGTTGGCTAACAGACCTGTATTAGTTTTCATATTTTCATTTCTGTTGGAAATGGTGAGGGGGTCAGGTGGGTACCCTAGTGTCTCTAATAGATGGCCCCCATCTATTAATTTCAGGAGAATTTTACTCCGCCCATTGTGTATTAACACCCCCTTCTATTAAATTTTACAAATCAATCATTATCAGACAATGCAGAGAATCATTATCTTTTAACAAAAGAATTTACCAGCATGAACCACCTTAGCACTCCTTTTCTATTTAATGCTGCTGATGTGCCTACCCCCTTGTATTAACACCCTCTTTTTATTGAAAAGTAGCCGACATGAACAACCCTTCTATTCACACCCCTTCTATTGCCTCCCCCTTCTATTGGAAACACTAGAGTAAGAGTACGTATACAATGGGGGGGGGGGGTTATAGCATGTTTACATATGTGTATGATTGGGAGAATGGGTCCAATATTTGCCATTTTGGTGCATACATACTGGATGAATGATGCCCCTGTTTACCAAGACCCTGCAGAAAATCGGGAAAGGGAGGGGACTTATGTCAAGGAAAACCTGGAAAGAACACAAAAAATAGCAAAATCTAATCTTTCAACAGAAATATTTGAAAACTATAATAGTCGTGAAAAGTCCTTGGGACACTTTCAACAAGTTATGGGAAAACACAGTACTATCAGAATCAGCCTTGTCAGAGCCGGGGGGCTGAGGTGCTTCAGCCCCTCCCATGTATGATGTCACGCAATAGATAGCCAATCCTATCTAAGATAAAATACGCTTTGAGACTGAAAAATGGGGTTTTCTTGTAAAATTCTAAAGGGCTCCACCCCAGAACTCCACTACCACGCCCAAGAGTAGCTTGCGACTCGTCTCCAGCCCCTTCACTCAAAAATACGTTCTGGCCTCCCCGAGAATGTTAGAATAAAAAGGAACAGTGTCCCAGGACTTTTGGCGAATATTCTATGGTACATGACAAACAGTTTTTGCTACTGCGTCTCCCTCCTTCCTCCTATCATAATTGTGGTCTTCCTGCACATGGCTGCCGTCTGTGCTAAGTGTGGCCAAAGGAACTGCCACCCAATTTCCAATGGGTGCAAAGTTAAAATAAAACCGATATGACGTAATATAAAAAGGGATTTCCCTTTATTATGCGAGGCTGGTCTTGACATGCTTCAGAAAAACAATAGGTTATAATGTAAACTATTGTTTGTACTTAATTTTAAGTCATGACAGAGAGGCTTTATTTGTTGCATCTGACTTTCTATTGGTGCGTTCCTATTTGTAAGATACATCAAGTCGATCCTTAACATTTCTATGTCGGTAGCGATCTCTGATTGGCTTACAGAAAGAAAGTGTAGTTAGAAGCCCAACTCTGATTGGTAGAGTGCACATCGTCCTAGACACTGAAAAATCTTCTCTCGTAAGTCGTTTTGGCAAATGCAGGGGTTTTTTTTTGAGATGATTGGAGGCGATAGCCCGCAAGTGTAAGAACTATTTTGAAAGCATGTTGTGGTGTCTAATTTCAGAGCCGAGTGGCACAATTCATGAAGTGTTGCTGGATGAACAAGCTAAAGGAATTGACTGCCTCGAGAAGGTACTAGGGCTATTTTTACTTAGGCCCATGGTTCGTTTGAATATTTCTTATACTAGACTTTTTGTAGTGTGAGTAAATGCGATGCAATGTATAAAAAGCAGTGTCACTGTGTAGTTTTGGGTAGTGCCGTTAAGTTCATACCTAATTGTTGCTGGGGTTTTTTTAAAATGACATTGTTCTACGCGGCCTTGTTGATTTTCTCCTCCTTTCGTGCTAGGTTTGCAGTCGCCTGTGCCTCAGCGAAAGAGATTATTTTGGTCTTCGCTACACAGATCATTGTAGTGGTGTAGAATTTTGGATAAATCTACGAAATCCTCTTACCCAGCAGCTAAATGGAAGAAAGCCACACCGGTTGAAATTTGCACCAAAATTTTTCGTGAAGCCTCAAGAATTACAGCAACCAGTAACCAGGTATATAGTGTCAATGTTTGAGTTGAAAAAATTTGACCTTGATTATCCTACTGTGTGGGAATAGCTTTGTTTCATACCTAAAAGTCAATGTTAAGCCGAGAATGCAGAAATTCACTACACGTGAACTCACCTTACCTGGTGCTCTAAGCTCGTAGGTGGTACACTAAATTTAGTTCATAGGCGCTTGTGTTTATATTGTGATTTTTGATATTTCTGATATTTCACCTTTTAATTAAGATATTTTATCTTTCTAAGGGACCTCTTCTACCACAGTTGCCGACTGCAACTGAAGAACCAAAAGTTTGACTTCACGCATTTGGATTCAGAATGCCTTGCAAAAATATTCGCATCAATTGCGCAAGCAGAGTGTGGAGATTATGATCCTGAATCTTTGCCAGATTATTCGACTTTTTTTCCATGTGAAACATGGGGTGCTGATTTTCAACAGCAAGTAGAGTCTTTGCACATGTCATTTGAAAAGAAAACAGCTGAACAGGCCAAAATCGATGTTCTTCATATTCTAGCAGAAAGGTTGGAATATGGGGTTGAATCTTTTCATGTTAACTCTGCAACTGCCAGGAATACACGCTTGATTTTGGTATGTCGTTATGATGGGCTGAGGATCTATCGTAAGGAACAAAGTAAAATTGAAAAGCCACAGAGGAAAAGTAATGAAAATGGTGAATCTGAAGTAATATTAAAAGAAGTAGCAGAGAAAAAGCTTGGGGCGAAAAGTCTGTCTCCAGCATTACTACAGTTGTAAGTACTACCACTAAATATTTACTGGACTTTTGTTGTTTGCATCTGTTTTGTTCAAGTCAATGAAGCGTTTCTATTAGGTTATGGCTGGCCCTAATGTTTCATTTCAGAGGTCTTTTGTCAACTTGCTAAACGCTGCTTTTACTATCTTTTATGATGGAAATTAGATGCTGTTGAAAGTAAGGCTGTACTTTACTCAAATACTCCATCTTTGGTCACGTGCACCGATCGCATGTTTGCACGTCTTTCCCAATCCTTTGTATGCAAATAAGCAATTGATGGCATGAATCCAACAACCCGCTGTCTGTTATTACGATTGCAACCTATTGCTAGAATTTTTGGAAACTACACCTGCTTGTAAATCTTGTTTTATATTCTGTTTCATTTGGCACTTCATGTTCGTTCATTACTATTACAATATCTTTTGTTGGAATGAAGAGACTGGCTGCTGTGAGATACCACTCAAAATTCTATGTTTAGTCACCAAGCATACACTTGTAAGGGGGACATTCAGAAAGTATGTACGCTCTAGAAGGGGGAGGGGTACCCAAATAATCGTGCATTAATGTACAAGGGGTGGGAGAGCTCTTCAAAAAATTTATGTATGCTCATGTAATTGTCATATGTTAATTACATTCTTTGTTTTAATAAGAACAAGTTTATAAGAACATGAGCCAGGAATTTTGTGGAAAATTAAGAACAAATTAAGAATAAGTCTGAGGCTGGAGCTTTCACAGATTTGTTGAACAAGTTGCATGAGCTTTCTACTAACATATGGACATGAAATGTTGTTTCGTTACTAGCCTGAGGTGAATTGGCAGCCTTGCCACTTCTCATCTTTGATTTTCATGAATTTGTTGTCCCTTGCAAAGCTAGATACTGTGCTAACATCGTTCATTTATAATTGTTTATAAACCTCTTTCAATAGAAGCATTGTTAGACTAAAGATACCATCTCAGATGTAACATTTGGCTAGTCGGTTCTCAATCAATCAAAGCATCAAATGCTCTCTTGTATCTTGGCTAGTGCCTAAATTGTCAACACCTTACTAATTTAGGACTAAATTAAGGTCAATTTATCCTCAAAATTTGGGGAAAATTAAGAACAGCCAACCTGAACCTCAATTTTACAGGTTCTTGAATAAAAAAGAATGTACTTTTGACGCATCCTAAATAGATAGAAATATCTTTTGAAGAGTATACACACAAGATCAGATTCTCATTGATATTTGTACAGCCAATTTATAATTTTTGTAGTTCTTGGGTATTTATTAAATTCTACAAACTTTGAAATTAATAACATAAACAATAGTAGCAATTGTTTAGGTGAGGGGGTCTGATTACTTGAAAGAACACACGCTCAGGGGAGGGGGTACCTTGAAAACATGCAAAAGCATACAAGGAGAGGGGGTCTAAAAACCGATGAAACTGAGCATACATACTTTTATAATGGTCCCAAGTTGGTGTGAAAATAAATTTGTTAAATAAAAATGTATTTCAAGGTTAATTCACATAGAGATATAAGCCAAACTTTGGATTAAATGCCCTATTGCTTAATATGATAGCCATCAATGTTCATTTTACAGTTTGATATTTTTTTCTTGTTTTTGGTTATAATGGTAAGCCAGCCAAATGCAAATTACCTTACAGTGAGATTTGTTTTTATGGAAGTAATGATATACTGTATTTCCTCTAAAAAGTACTCACCCTCAATAAAACACCCCACTCAAAAAAGTTTCTACGCAAGAGCATCAAAAATTTGAATAGCATCCCCCCATGGAAAAAGTGTCTCCATTCCAAGGCTCAGTGATGAAAAACAGAATAATGATTATTGTGATCAGTATCAAGTTATTAGCGCACAATATGGAAGTCCATGCCCAGAGAAACACGCGATTGTATGTGCATGTCCACATGTGTAGCATCCCCAGTGCAAGCAAAAAATCACCTGTGCCCACATCACTATCAACTGTGCCTCGTGCCAAATAGGGACTTTGTTGTTGCAACTGCAACACTGGTAACAGTCACCTCTGCTTTATCCTGTTTTATCCTAAATGCTTCGGTAACAAGGAACTCTGTGTTTTGTATACACAATTGTTGGATTGCATGTGCAATTCCACGTAATTAAGAACAATTACTTGTGCAGACTCGGGTTCATGTCTGAGTTGATATTTTTGCACTATTTTTTCGCAGACATGGACTGGTTCGGTAATTAGGTATTAACATTTTTTTATATATAAATTTGCAAATTCATGTGTAAACTGGAAAGACCAGTCCAACCATGTGAAATTCCCCATGAATCACTAAAAGAACTTCTAATTGATCCAGACATCAATCCATGTTTTGCCAGTAATGACAATGTAGGGGACTGCAATCATGATGGTGATAATGATGAAGAAATGGACATTATACTGAAATTGATTGAGCATACTACTTATGCTTTAAGTTTATATACACGTTTTTTTTATAAGAAAAAAGTTTATAAGAAAATGAGGCTCAAATCGTCAAATTCTTAAGAAAATCGTAAGAAAATCACGAGGCTTGATTTCCAAAATTAAGTGTTTTTATAGGCCAAAAATCGTTATTTCGTCGTTGTTATATTCAAAATGTTAAAGATGGAATCCAAATTTAAGTATACAATATTATTAACGAAAGAGTAAACCACTCTAGCCAGCTTAGTTCAGTAAAAGTTAAAAAAAATTTAAGAAAATCTCAGGCTCAAATTCAAGAAAAGGTAAGAAAATTGAGGCTCAGGTAAAATAATGATTTTCTTATTAAAAAAAAACGTGTAGTTGGTTTAGTTGTAAGTTCTATATCTACTTTTTATGTTAAGTTTTGAGAATTAATTTTGTTTTAATGAACTCTTGCTTACAAAGTAACTGAGTGAAATGAGTAAAAAATTTAAGAAGTGCCTCTTCAAGAGCATCAAAATTTTGAAAAGTTCCCAGGTTTTTTTAGAGTAAATATGATATTCACTTACTGATGTTTGAAAGAAATTAAATTAAAGTTATATTTGATCCTGTTTGTCGGTGTTTGAGTAGGTCACAACGGCTGAGACTTTTAATATATCTTCTTGTAGCATTCCATATGAAGAGATATCTACAGTGTCTTACAAGGGAAAATTATTCACTATTTCATATGGAGATATTTCATCACACAATCAGAAAAAACATGGATTCAAGCTGAAATTCCAAAAGGCAACAATCAACCTCTTCCGAACATTCACTGAATTCCACTCATTTTATCAATGTAACATGGTGAAGAAATCTGTAATGGAAAAGTGCACACGTAATTCTGTTGGTAGAGTAGCATCATTTTTCCGGCCAAGCTCAAAAATTGGTAAACATTATCTCTTTGATGTTGTACGGACAAGACGGCAGGCATACAATGCAGCATGGAAGGAGCTTCATGCACCACAAAAGAGCAGACGATCATCATTTTATTCAAGTGATAGAATGTTGGGAAAGCATGCAAAGGGTGTACGTGGAAGGGATGGATCTCAGCGAATGTGTCAGTCTGCTATTATGCAGAGAAAACCAACAAAACTCTTCATTGAAAGTGATAGCAGTGATGATGACACATCAAGTTTGCGTGCATTCCATATTAAAGGTAAAAGAATGGCTGCTGTTGACATGAGTAAAATGGATGATTTTTCTCCAGTTCAGCTACGCGAGTTTGTTCGAACATTGCAAGATTCACGTACCTGCCAAGTTTGCATGGATGCAGAAGTTTCAACTGCTTTTTGCCCTTGTGGACATGTAGTCTGCTGTGTCCAGTGTTCTGCATTGGTGAAAGAGTGTCCTTTGTGTCGAGCTCATATCACATATGCGCAAAGAGTGTTCTTTTCATGTGAACAGCAATCATTTAACCCATGATGAACTGCCTTGCTGCTGCACAAATATTGCCAAAGTAGTAGATGTACAGCCTACCATTGGTATGGCATTGTTTGGCTATTTATGTTGCACCACAAATCAGCTGGAATTGATTCACCACCTTGGTTTTCACAGGTTTCATGGATGGTTTTTGTAAACATTTCCTGATAAATAATTGGTGGGCTAGATCATTTGCAGCATATGACATATAGAATGTTCTTTTAATCAAGATCACGGATATTGGGATTTGTATTGTAAATATGTCAATTAGCATTCACTATAGTATTTGAAAGTACCCTATTGATTATTTAGTTAGTAAAAAGTAGTCAGTCTGAGTATTGTATTGTGGTTTTTGTTTATTGGATTATTGCTGATTATTTCTTTTTTTTGTTATTTGTGCTCAGTTTTTACTTTTGTAACATTGTAAATTGGTCATTTGCCTTATTCCTTTCATTGCACTTCATCTAAATATCCCTTTAGAAAACATTCATGCCAGGTTCTCAACTTGATTGACTTCAGTAAATATATATATATTTTATTTGCTATTTTTGTATATTTGTTGAAACTAGTAAGCGTATCAGTACAATATGTAATGTTTTATTGAATTGTTTGGAGTAAATATCTCATAATAATTTGTGATTGGGATATTATCAGTTGGTATCAAACAGCAGTAGTTGGATGTTAGAATAACAAAAGAGTGTTTTATAGTATTGTGTTTCTATTTGGTATTTGCACTCTGTGTTATTTAGGTTGTCTTGTATTGCCTTATTGTGATCTTTTTGTCTACTGTGTGCTTTCCTGTTCTCTATTTAGTTCAAGTTTTGTTCTGGTCTATACGCATTCAACAGTTGGCATTTTGTTAAGAAAATTCAGGCGACACCAATGCTGAATTTACCATGAATTTTTGAAAAAGCCAAGTGCTTTCATATTAATTAGCCTTTGATCCACTGAATTTGCCAAGTATTTGCCAACTTGATGGCACCTGAGACTATTTTGCTTTGCCACCCATCCCCCTGAGCAATTGCCAATGACATTCAGTCAATAAGTATTACTTTTAGATTTTCTTGGTAGCTCATAGCATTTCTATGGCATTGTTTAGGCTGTAGCTTCCTATGTAGTTTAATTGTCTGCTATTTTACTTCAAGAATGGTTATAGTTTATATTTTTTCCAATTTTTATCAGGTGCATTTTTTGAATATTCATTCTCAATGGTAATGTTTTCAGTTGAGCACTAAGATCAATTTTTTATTATTTTAAGTGTCACTAAGAATTTTATCTCTCAGCCAACTATTTCAAATGCTGTTTGCCATTGCCTGTCATTTCAGATGCAATAGGGAATTGATGCCACTAACTAAGCATGCATCAATGATCCACCTTTTTTATGTTCTCAGCATTAAAACCTATACCCTATTTCTTTGGAAGATAATTTGAGACTAACACTGAATACCCCCAACTTACATTTCACTACAACTTCAACTTGCTTGTAGTGGATGCTTCAGTCATCCATTGTAACTTATATGAATGATGATAATTCTAGATTATGTAGGATTAAGTATAGTTGTGCATTGCATTTGTTTTCAACATTTGTGCATTTTGCTGTTTAATAGGTTTATGTAATAGTTTGTTGTAGGCCATTTTTAGTTCACTACATTTTGTGCCATCATCAGTTTTATGTGGTAAAGTAGTTTAAAATGATGTGTTTGATTGGAATTTTTCGGCCATGCTTCATCAAGGTTTAGAAGGAAAGCCACTCTATTCCTTATGCCTCTGGTTTCTTCATTTACATTTGAAGAGTTGCCTCCTCCTAGAGCAGGGGTAAGGCTTCAATTTAGGGTGCTTGATGGGGATTTTGGTCTTGGAAGTATGCAAACTATTGCTCCCACAGGCATGTGGTCCTACATTCCAACCAGCTTGTACTAGAAAATGTGATCACTGCTCATGCAACTACATTGGACTTTACTTATCTGTGCAGTGCTAGAAGTTAGTATGGGTATCATGAATTACCAGATAACTACCACTACTGAACCTGGTTAGTCATCCAACATGATTCCTTCTTTCCGAAGAGCATTGCTTTATTGCCTCAGAATTAAGCTTTTTAGCTCAGAATTAGGATTGTTTATTTTGTGTCTAGTATGTCTATAGGAGCTCATAGGAGTTGGTGACTTGTATTTAATAGCAGATCTCTGAATCCTATTGGCAGTACCTTTCAGAAAATAGAGGTGAACAATGAGCTATAAGAATGTCAACATCATCAGTTTCATGTAGACCTTGTTCCCAACAAATGCCAGCAACAGCAAAGGAATTCATCCTTATCCAAATTTTTCATAGATCAGGTTTGAACAATTTTGCTATCCTTTTTAAATGCACCTTGAAATTTATGAACACAAAAAGCCATACAGTGATCACTTATGAATAGTTTGTGCACTCCAGCTTCAATTATGCTAATGTGAGATGTTCTTGCAATATCTAAGATGGAGGATCTACTAATGGTGACCCTAGCTGGTTCCTCAGTGAACTTCTTGAAACTAAACAGCTTCTGGAGACTGTAAAATGTTTAGAATTATTATCTGTTGGCAAATCATGGGCTATTATATTGATCTCTACATAGATGCAGAAAAGAAAGTGACTTGGAATTGTCATCAGAAGTGTTCTTCCATTATATCAGGGAGTATAAATATACTCACATCCTAAGTCAATGGGTTTACCTGTTTTTGCTGGCATGAATGACATGGAATTAATCCATTAGCTTGAGGAACTCCTGTTTACATATATGCAATTTAGACAGGAGAACTAAAAATCACCTTTGATCATAAATATTTGCTTGAAATTTTGCAGAACATCTAAACTGTATTAGAGGAACCAAAAGGTTCTGTAGAACCCTGGTTGAGACTCCCTAGATAGATTGATGTATAAATAGTTATGTTAATTGTATATACCTGTATATTTATGCATGGTCAAAGCCTCACAAAGTATATTTGTTTGGGTCCATACATTGATGACATCAGCACAAAAGTACTGATACTTTTGCTTCCTTCTGAAAATGTCCAGTATTATACAATGTCCAGTAATATACAATGAATGTATGAACTCTCACTGTGGTGTTTCAATTGTGTCCAGTTTTGTAGGAACAGGATATTATTAAGGGTAATTGTAATTACCTATTTATATCATAGCCTTGTTCCAGCTTGATATTGGCATATTCCCATTAAAGAAGATGAATACTAAAGAAAGGTATTGGCTGGTATCAATGATGAAAGATATATTGAATAATTTCAGTGTGCCCAAAATATTGTTTATTGCTGTTTGAGCATTTTTATCATATATTATCATTTGCTAATTACTTCAAATACTAATAGCACTATTATTTGTTACTTTCTGCTGGCCACAATAATTCTTCTATAATTAAGCGATTGTAAAGTTATTCAAAGGCTATTGTGTCATCTTAACTTTACTTTCACTGCCTTTGTTTCTGATCAGAGCTGAAGCTATAATCTGTTTTAATAATCTGTCAGTCATGTCCTTTGAGCATTCTTTGTTTGTTCTCAATGTCTATGTCAATTTCAAGCCTTTGAAGTGTTATTTATTTGTTCTTAAGTCTCAATCAACGTCATGTCCTTATAGTATTTTTTGTCTTGTAGATTTTCAGGCCAGATGACAAACAGTCCAATAAAGCTGAGAACTTTTCTGACAGTAAAGTTCTTGAAAGAAACAATTATGGATCCAAATAGACTGAAGTATTCCCCATCTGTTTTTGATTGTTAAGTCAATGTCATCGCCTTGAAGCATTCTTTGTTTGTTGTGATGGTTCAGTAAATGTTGTATGTCTTTAAAGAAGTTTTTGTTTGTTTTTGCATCTCGTTCAATGTCATGGCATTGACGTATTCTTTGTTTGGCCTTCAGGTCTCAGTTCATGTCTTGTTCTTCAAGCATCCTTTGTTCTAATGACTCAGTCACTGTCATAGCTTTGAAATATTTTTAATTTTTTCTAGATGGCTCAGTTAATTTCATCTCCTTAAAGTTTCAGTTGATGCCTTGTCTTTGAAGTATTCTTTGTTTGTTTTGATGTCTCAGTCATTGCCATGTTTTCTCATAATGTCCCAATCAATTCCATGCTCTTGCAGTATTTTGTGTTATGTAATCCCTCACTAAATGTCATGTATCTGAAATAGTCTATGTTGCTTTTTCATGTCTCCGTTGATGCCATTCCCTTGAAGTAGTTTTTGTTTAGTCTTAAAGTCTCAGTCAATGTCATGCCCATTAACTAATTTTTGTTTGACAATGAAGTTCCAGTTAATGCCATGCCTTAGAAGTATTCTTTGTTTGTTGTTCAAGTCTCAGTCAATAAGATATCCTTGAAGTATTTTTTGTTTATTTTTTAATGGCTCAGTAGATGTCATGTCTTGTAAGTATTCTTTGTTTTCTTTAAGTCTCAGTCATGTCTTTGAAGTAATCTTTGCTTGCTCGAATAACTCAGTCAGTATCATAGCTTTGATATATTTTTAATTTGTAGTTGGTGTCTCAGTCAATGTCATCTCTTTAATGTGTTCTTTATTTGTTTTTGAATTTTATTTGGTGTTATGTCTTTAACGTATTATTGGTTTGTTTATACTAACTCAGTAACGTTCATGCCTTTGATATATTCTGTGTTTGCTCTAATGACTGAGTGTCATAGCTTTGAAGTACTTTTGTTTGTTTTTTGATGCCTCAGTAAATGTCATGTGTTGTAAGTAATTTATTTTGTTTTTAAGGCCTCAGTCAGTGTCATGTCTTTGAAGTATTCTGTGCTTAATGACTCAGTCAGTGTCATAGCTTTGAAGTCCTCGTTTTTGTTTTTGATAACTCAGTAAATGTCATGTTTGCTAAGTATTGTTATTTATGCTTTTGAAGTTTCATTTGATGTCCTGTAGTTGAAGTATTCTTTGTTTTTTTTGATGTCTCAGTCAATGCCATGACCTTGAAGTAGTCTTTGTTTGATCTTGAAATCTCAGCCAGTGTCATGACCTTGAATTACTTTTTGTTCGAGTTTAAAGTATAGGGAAATGTCATGTTCATGAAGTGTTTTTAGTGTGTTCTTGAAGTGTCAGTAAGTGTTCTGTCTTTGAAATATTATTGGTTTTCTATTAATGTCTCATTCATTGTAATGCCCTCAAACTGTTTTCTGTATTTTGTTGATTTTTCACAAATTTTCATGTCTCTGAAGTTTCTTTTTGATGTCTCAGTCAATGTCATGTTCTTGAAGTATATTGTGTTTGTCATTGATCACTCAATCAATGTCATGGTTCTCTAATATTCTTTGTTCTTTTTATGTCCCAGCCAATACTAAGTGTTCTCATAGGCCCCATGTACTCGGGAACGAAGTTAAGTCAATTTTTAAGCAAATACTTTTTTGATATGGGTTAAAGGTCAGTTCTTGATTTGGGCAAAACTGTGCTTAAGGATGAAAAGAGCTGAATTCGTACCCTGAGCTGGTAAGTTTTGCTTAAGCCAATTGTTCTCCTAATTATGGCTGGCCGTATGTAGCAATATTCAATCTTGTAAATATATATATTCAATAAAATGAAATGTATTCAATCTTTTACTAAAATTTATTCAATCCAGTCCTAATATGTATTCAATTCAATGTTGAAATATATATTCAATTCAATGTTGAAGAATGTATTCAATCCGATGTTGAAATATATTCAATCGCAGGTCAAAATATATTCAACCGCAGGGTA
Organism: Cassiopea xamachana; assembly: GCA_900291935.2. Lineage (NCBI taxonomy): Eukaryota > Metazoa > Cnidaria > Scyphozoa > Rhizostomeae > Cassiopeidae > Cassiopea > Cassiopea xamachana. The sequence goes on from OLMO02000278.1 coordinate 12,976,006, forward strand.
AAATATATTAAATCCAATGTCAATATATTCAAGCTCACAAAGACACGTGGCTGTCAGAAATAGAAAAAGAAGTCCAACCTTCGCTACGGAAGAAAGATGGTGTAGTCCAATGACGTATGAAGCTTTATAGAAGTGTGGGGGCAGGCCCGTCGAGAGCCATCTCGGACCCTGGGGCTTTTGTTTATATAGCGTATCTTTGCAGTGATATACTTACTGGAAGGTCGGTGGGTGGGGAGGGGGGAGGCACTGCAGGGCTGCTTTTTGTTAGAAACTAAGCAATAAACAGATGCCACTAAAATCTTGCAAAGGTTCTGCTTCATCTCGCGTTCGTAAAGTAGTTTGCTTCATCTCGCTTTCAAAATAATGAATCAAATTACAGCATGAGGGTATTACTATACTGAAGACCCCTAGGGCGTACAACAATTGTAATCATCATTTTGCATCCTGTCTGATCCAGACATTGATTGCCTCATGAGTAACTTTGAATAGCCTCCCAACCCCCCNNCCCCCCCCCCCCCCCCACTCACCAACCTACCAGTAAGTATATCACTGCAAAGATACGCTATATGAATAAAATGAAGATATAGAAAAGAAATAAAAGATAGGAAAAAGAATGAAGAAGCCTACAACACCAAGTGTTCCCAGGCGGTCACCCATCCAGGTACTGACCTTGCCCTACTATGCTTAACTGTTTTCATAGAGGTATGGTCGTAGGAGTCATTCGCGCAGTGATTTTGCGTATTGATCGCAAGTAGTAATCGATTAGCTAGAATAACAAATTTAGTATATGCAAAATAAAAGTTGATCAAGAGGTTGCTCAAGTAAGATAAGCTCGAAGTCTCGATCAAACTTGGTTGCCCTCTTTGAAAACTTTGAAGACAGAAAATACACGTTTCCGGCGAGTTCAGAAGGTCTAAGGTGCAAAATTTCCCGACGGAGCATACCCCTGGACCGCCTACCGTAATTACTTTTCGGAACTGGCGCAACAATAACTCTTTTTCATCATGCAACATGCTTTGTCGTTTCTTGAAGTGCTTTACTCCCAGACAAAGTGCTCAATCTAATTTTCCAGAAACCCTGCCTAGGTTCCCCTCAATCCACGTGCCCCCACACAGTGGCGGATCCAGACCAGGGATACCAGGGCTTGAGCACTGGTCAGATTTTACATCCTTAATAGCAGGCTGAAATAAAACGGGAATTATCAAAAGCAGTCACCAGTATTTACTCCTCATGGACAAAGCTAATAAAGCCCTATCGCTGCTTGTTTCAGTCTTTCTCAGAATAACCACCTCTAAGATACCAGGTGTGTTTTGCGGACGCAGAATGAAGAATTATCCAATCAGTTATCACACTGGGAAACATCAGTTATCCAATCTTGTCAAATCACTATTCAGCTTGTCTATCACATGCTGCATTCCTTCCGAGCCCTGGTCGGTCTGTGATATACAGAGGCTCAACTACCCTGGATCCAATCAGATCTCTCTATTTTGTAAACAATTTTAGGACGAACCCTGGTCAGATGTAAATATTCTCTTTCATCCAATGAAACATCGCCCTGACCAGGGCTCAGTTTCTCTTAGCCAATCACAGTACTCCGTGACCAGGGCTCGACTATGTCAACGTGAGCATCATCATCATGTGCTGTCCGCCTTGAGCAGGTTGGCTACCATGGATCGCCACTTCTCTCGGTCTTGTGCCATTCTAATGCTCTCATTATTGTTTAATTTAGTCCATTCTTTGATGTTGTCCATCCACATTGTTCTTGGTCTGCCGCGTCCTCTTTTCCCGTTAATTCTGCCTTCTAGTAGTAGTCTTTGTAGTCCGTCTCTTCTTATCAGGTGTCCAAAGTAGCTACATTTTCTCTGCTTGATGGTGTTTATTAATTGTTTTTCTGTTTTCATATTGTTGATGTTGAAACAGCGCCCTCGTGGCGAGAAAGACTGTAGTTGTTGAGTGCTTTACGTGAGAATGGGCAATTACTTTGAGGTACTAGCAATGTCTGAATCGGTTAGAGACATCCATAATGCTAATTCTCAGAGCTGCAGTTCCCTGCCTGTCAAGAAACCACATGCCCTAGTATAAAGCCAGTGAGGTAAGTCGCTTCTATTGTTTGGATGATGTTACGGCCAATTGACTACATACGTAGGAGCCCTAGGGTAAAGGGGGCACGTGCCCCTCCCAAGTTGCATAAAACTGTTGATAAGGTCCCCCCTTGCAGCTTATAGATTTGTCTCTTTTGTTTGCGAGGGTGCCCCGTGCCTCTGAACTCAACATTTTGAATGCTTCCTAATTCCTTGCAGTTGGCTGTTGCACTGAATTTTACTTCCGCCTAATACTATTTCCGTTGTCAACTGTTTAATTTTTATGACGAAATCAGGTATCGCAGGTGCTGCATTTCAGTGAGTCAAGTTTATCATGCCTCACAATTAATGCCACACCCATGTTGGAAATACCCCAACCTTGCGAGTTTCAACAGATTGAGAGAAGCGTGTGCGTTTTTAACCTGTTTATAAATTCAACATCAACGAAACAAAACGAAGCGAACAACGTGCTTGATTGCTTCTTTACTGAAGTCTAGAATACCGAATTTCAAGTCAATAATAAAAGTCGGACCAACTGGCCCTTTTTGTTAATTGTTCTGAGATATTTTCCACACCCATATAGCCACGCCCATGAGCTTTTTGTTGAGCCCTGGTCAGATTTCTCCCTGGATCCGCCCCTGCCCCCACATTTCTATAAAGCTTCATACGTCCGTGGACTACACCATCTTTCTTCCGTAGCGAAGTTCGACTTCTTTTTCTCTTTCTGACAGCCACGTGTCTTTGGGAGTTTGTTACCATGGAGATAGAATATATTGATATTGGTTGAATATATTTTGCCCTGCGATTGAATATATTTCAACATCGGATTGAATGCATTCTTCAACATTGAATTGAATATATATTTCAACATTGAATTGAATACATATTAGGACTGGATTGAATAAATTTTAGTAAAAGATTGAATACATGTCACTTTATTGAATATATATTTACAAGATTGAATATTGCTACATACGGCCAGCCATAGTCTTCTTGTCACATCGTGGCAAATTTTGCGCAAATACAGAAATGATTCTTGACTCATCGTAGAGTATGAATGCCAATATTTTAGATCAACTCAAAATTGTTCTTCATTTACAAGATACTCTATATTAAGTCATTTTTACGCCTGTAATACAACCAGGCCTGTTGTCTATGGTACAAATTACTAACATGCTAAGCAATGTTCTCATTTTTAACATGCTAATCAGTGTTCTCACTTTTAAGGAAATTTCTTTAAACCATGGACCTTTTTTTCTTTCTAAGGATTTTTCTGAGGATTTTTTCGGGATCTAAGGATATTTTAAGGAATTCAGTAGAATCCCTGCGCCTCCTTAAAATCTACAAAACTCCTTGAAAAAAAATTTCGTTAAAATCCTTAGAAATCCTTAATTATTATCAAATCTATCAGAATCTCCTGAAATCTCGTTAAAAACATATTTTATTTGGTTCTCAATTTATTTGTTAGACTTTGGGAGAGGAAACTGAGGTGGGGTTTCCTAGAAATTTTGCTTCGTTAACACCATGAATGAATTAAATGCATTAAGAGTGGGCGTCAAGCTGTTTCCTACAATAAACTATACATGTATGTATGCAAGATTGATACAAAAATTTGAGTGGCTGAGCCCCCCACAATGAACAAAGATTTTAACAAGGGGCTCTCCCCCTGAGCCCCACTAGAATCACCCCTGGCTATAACTCAAAATATTTTATGCCTCTTGGCATACCTAACTTTTCCTGCGAAAATCATAAATCAGGCTAATTGGAGGAGTTTGTTTGCATTCAGGAAGTTTTTACTTTAAACAAAACACTACCTATTTTGGAAAGAGTCTTGTTTTCAAATCAAAACTACTGTTTTAAAAATTATTGATAAGAGAAAGCACATCTAATTGGTTTCCTTGTGAACTAATAAAGATATTCTTCTATGGCACAAATCTTATTGCTGGTGGGGGGGGGTATATTTTGAATACTGTTTGTTTGTTTGAAGAACTTTTGATTATCACTTTCTCCACTGCTGAGAAGGTAGGATAAGTAGAGTAGCCAAAGATGTTTGGAAATAAATTTCAGATAATAAAACTCACTTAATTGCAGGAATTTTGTGGTGTCTTGGTACATTCCTTTAATAATAAAAACATCCAGAGTAGTCATTTGAGCATTTTGGGATCAAAATAAATCTCCTTCTAGCTACATAATTGCTTCACTGATAACTTCTACAATTATACACCGCGTATGACTTAGTTAGATGAGCAACAAACGACTCAGCCAGTTGTTCCAATAGATCTTTTTGCCCACTAAGCTCTACCACTTTGAATGACAATGTTTACCTCACATCGCGTGATCACACCCATATTCTAGTGCTATTATTTCTATGAGTTGAATGGCTCAAAGTGATGCTGAGTGCTTTTCCTAGAAGTTCCTAACAATGATTCAACATTTTTTTTGAAGGCTGAAAGTCTCATCTACATATTGTCGACAGTCTCTATATTAATAGCCGGTAATAAAAGAAAACCTTTTTTGCAAAATTGGTAAAGAAATTGAATCAAAATTGTGAGATGTGATGATCTAGGGCTATATCTCAATTTTATGACCTCAAAAGGCAATTTAGACTCCAAATACAGAATCCAAAAATCAAAATCCAAATACTACAAATACATTGGATAAAGAGGGCCAAAACAAGAATGCTAGTCAAAGAGATACAATGTTATGTTCACCTACTTCTAGGTGCCTAATAAACATCCCCATCACCTATTAATTTTTTGTTTTTTCTAACCCCTAGTCCTTATTACGACCACCATTTATAAATTATAAGAAACTTACAAATATTAATTTTATATTTTTTCTAACCCCTAGTCCTTATTACGACCACCATTTATAAATTGTAAAGAAACTTACAAATATTAATTTTATATTTTTTCTAACCCCTAGTCCTTATTACGACCACCATTTATCAATTATAAAGAAACTTACAAATATTAATTTTATATTTTTTTCTAACTCCTAGTCCTTATTACGACCACCATTTATAAATTGTAAAGAAACTTACAAATATTAATTTTATATTTTTTTCTAACTCCTAGTCCTTATTACGACCACCATTTATAAATTGTAAAGAAACTTACAAATATTAATTTTATATTTTTTTCTAACTCCTAGACCTTATTACGACCACCATTTATAAATTATAAAGAAACTT
>OLMO02000278.1:12992524-13005438 GCA_900291935.2 Cassiopea xamachana
AAAACTGATAGAAGAATCTGATTCACGGCCTTTGATTACATATATTTCTCTAAGAAAGTCCAGAGGCAGACACATGCAATATTTTTATTGCGAGACCCTAACTTTGTTTCTACTACAGCTTACGACAATACTCGCGGCCAGCCCCTATTTGGCTTCTCCTGTCTCTTTGGAAAAACTGTAAGCGATAAGTGAATACTGATGGAAGAATATGATTTAGGGCCTTTGATTACATATATTTCTCTAAGAAAGTCCAGAGGGAGACACTTGGAATATTTTTCTTGCGAGACCCTAACTTTGTTTCTACTACCGCTTACGACATTACTCGCGGCCTGCCCCTATTTGGCTTGTCGTGTCTCTTTGGCAAAAACTGATAGAAGAATCTGATTCATGGCCTTTGATTACATATATTTCTCTAAGAAACTCCAGAGGGAGACACTTGGACTATTTTTACTGCCATCCCCTATTATTGGTTATACTACCGCTTACGACATCACTCGCGGCCTGCCCCTATTTGGCTTCTCCTGTCTCTTTGGCAAAACTGTAAGCGATGAGTAAAAACTGATAGAAGAATCTGATTCAGGGCCTTTGATTACATATATTTCTCTAAGAAAGTCCAGAGGGAGACACTTGGAATATTTTTACTGCCATCCCTATTATTGGTTATACTACCGCTTACGACAATACTCGCGGCCTGCCCCTATTTGGCTTCTCCTGTCTCTTTGGCAAAAGTGTAAGCGATAAGTGAAATCTGATAGAAGAATCTGATTTAGGGCTTTTGATTACATATATATCGTGTAGAAAAGTGAAAGGGAGAGACTTGCAATATTTTTACTGCCATCCCCTATTATTGGTTATACTATCGCTTACGACATTACTCGCGGCCTGCCCCTATTTGGCTTGTCGTGTCTCTTTGGGAAACCTGTAAGCGATGAGTGAAAAATGATAGAAGAATCTGATTTAGAGTCTTTGATTACATATATTTCTTGAAGAAAGTCCAAAGGGAGACATGTGCAATATATTTATCTCTGTTACTTTAGGCCTAGTTATACAAGCGTATGTGACTTTGGGCCTATCTGCTGCTATTTGGCTTGTGTTGTATCATTGGGAAACCTATAATTCATACATTAAATTTCTTTTTGAAATTTGATTCAACATCATTTATTAAATATAGTTGTTGAAGAATAGTAAAAGGGAGAGACTTGCAATAATTTCACTCGCATACCCTAGTATTGTATATACTACCGCGCACGACATCACTTGCGGCCTGCGCCCTATTTGGCTTGTTTTGTGTCTTGATGAATCGAAGAGATTTTGTGAGAGTATTGTCCCAACGATACTGTCAGAGGAATATTTAGCTTCTTGTGAAGCCGGCGAGGTGTAGTAATGTATGTTATGATAATTATTGGCATTATTTGAGCGGACGGTATCGACCCCCGTGAAGTTATTAGTGTTGTGATATGTGATTCTTAAATTGTGGTCAATGATTGTGATGTGATGTAAGGTATGCCCTCCTGTGGAGCCCCTATTTGGCTCGCGGCACCTATATGGCTGTCTCTTTCTCAAGCCCCTATATGGTTTGTCTCGAGCTGAATATTATTGGTAAGGATAGCGCTCTTTAGATCTCATGAAAACACCTTTTTCCTTTAGAGATATGATTTATTCCCACGAAATAGATTGTGCATTTATTGCACATTCGACATTGGCTGCTCTCAGTGGCGGCTCGTGGTATTTTTCGCTGGGAGGGCAAGTCTTTGAAACACTGGGTGTGGTCAAAATATCTTAGGGAGCCACACCTAAAAAAATGACATTGGATAGCATTACCTCCAAATTGCAAAATACATGTTTTCTTTTCAAATAAGAAATAAATTATCTGGCTTCAAACTGGAAGTTTTTTAATATTTTGTCGAATTCTGGTGATAAAAATAACCCAGCTTAGGCAATTATGATTCAAGAAAAGGATGTTCAGGTTTTTTGAGGCATATAATGGATGCTAATTCCACTGTCTTTCTAGTTTTATAAAATATTTACTTACAAAAACAACTCTTTAAAGTTACTGTTTGAAACTCAGCCTGCCTGTTTCTTAACTTTTGCCTACTTTCAGCCTCATGTCTCTTATAGACATGTTTCTCATAAAAATTAATGTAATCAGAAAAATGATAAGAGACTATTGCTTAAATCTGCTTCAAGAATAACAACCATCAAAAGCTATTATTTTCTCTTCTGCTGTTTAAGGAAATAATCAATTCAGGCAGATAATTTTTTGTAAAACTATTTTGTAATTGAAAGTATTCATTCTATGAACACTAAATAGTATAAAGTGTCTAGAATGATATACTTTTATCCCAAAAATCCAAAGAGAATCTAGGTGATGTAAGCAGAAACTATCAAATATAATATGTTGGTTTGCAATTTTAAAAATGCATAGAGGCTCTTGAGCTACTTAAAAAGAGATTTAGCTCTTATATTCTTGAGCTGGGCAAACATATGAATCACATTTTGATTGAAGTCAATTGAGAGCCAAAGCATTGAGTCTATCCTCAGACAACTCTCTTCAGCAGTAGTGGATGGTGACATTTTCTCTTGGGGGGTGGGGGAAGTGTCCAAAAGTTGGGCATGGTCCAAATATTTTGGTGAGCAGACCCTAAATACTGTCATGACTTTTTCTGACCTATAGTGGATAAATAGGGTAGGGGAAGGAGGCATATTGCAATCATCTTGTCTCCTTAAGCATTCATTCTGAGGGTTGTGATAAATAAAAAAATTTAAAACCTATGCATCTTTCATGATAATACTTTCAAGAGAATACTGTTAATGCAAGCAGATATAGGAAGTATCAAAATTTTTTCTACCAATGCTTTGATTTTCTTTCAATTTTAGAGGTCCTTGATTCAAGAAATGAGGGACTTAGCTCTGATACTTCTAAGTTGTGAAAAACATCAATTAAATTTAAGTTGTGAAAAACATCAATTAAATTTTGGTTGAGGCCTAATCTAAGGCAATTTTGGCTAAAATATTCAATATGTTTTCAAACATTGGATTTTCCAATGTAACTTTTTACTCTCAAAGGACTAAAACAATCCTGTTCATTCAAAAGGTTTAAATGGAATTGTGATGATGACCCTTAGAAACAGCCCAGTCTCAGAGAAAGTACAAGTTAGACTGGATTTTACAAGTTGGGGGTAATGGAACTGCTTTGTGCCATAGAGGAATTTGAATGTAGACAGCATTAAGGAAAAGAACTTATTCCCAGTATTTTCTACACCTAAAAACTAGAAAAGAATCATTCTCAAAAGGTGATTGAACTAAGATATCTGTTGAATTCAACCCTGAGAAATATTGTGATAATACACCATCAAAAACTTCCATATCACAGATATTTCCTCTCAAAGGTATCAAACATAAATTAAGAATGCTATACCAATGGCTAAACAATTTGATGGACATAGATTTTGCACCATCTGGTGGCATGCTACAAATTAACTGAAAAAATTAAAAAATCTTCCAGAAAAAACATTCCTGAACACTAAAATAATTCTTAAAATGATGTGATAAATGAAATGTTTCAATTGCAATTAGTCCCAAACAACATTTGAGTTATAAAATCAAGGGATGCACCTAAATTACAAACTTCGCCGTAAATCACTGAGTACTGCCATCTAAAAAGCACCATAGAACTTGATGCAGTCAATCACCATTGATTGTTAATGGAACCTGTCGTAATACAAGATCCTGTTGCAAGACGCGGGCTATTATGGCCTAGGTGATTCTCCTCCAATACTCCATTTAATGACACAGGCGAAGAACTTTAACTACCTTCAACAACTCAGATTGCAGTATTGACCAGTGAATTCAGTGATCAGCAAGTATTACTGAAGATTGCGAGTAGTTTAATCGAGATCTTTTGTACTAGCATGCTCGGAGAGAACATCCCTTGTATGTTTACATTTCAGAGCTGTTGTGGTCATTGTTGCTGTTGTACCAGAGAGGGCAAAATGTATTTTGCCCAAATTTCGTCAATTTCAGCCAATCGGCTACTTCTTTTTTCGGAATTGGGCTTTTGATCCTTGCTATTGCGCATGTCAGGTAGCCAATTCCAAGGGCAGAATCTAGTTTGCCTAGAAAATGACATCATTTTTTAAATGCTTACGTACGAGGCTCAAGTGAACACTATGAGAAGTAATCGAATCTCGCGCCCCTGAATGCCTTGTGAAACATGCTAGGATATAACATTTTATATTTTTCTCACTGTAATAGCTAAATTGCACAGTTTTTTCTTTTCATTTATTTTTCAGTGGGGGGGGGGGCATTGCCCATAGTGCCCATTAGCACGAGCCGCCACTGGCTGCTCTATTTTATACTTAGCTAAAGAATATGAATGATGGTGTCACGTACTACATTTTGACATGAGAAAAGGTGGATCTTAAAGCAGAATCCGGATTTAGGAGAGAGAAAACTGAGTTGTCAGTATGCAACTGGCCTAAGTCATTTGCTGACGAAAGATCAAGCCGATCTTCTCAAAGCATTGTTTTCAGGTACTTTAAAAACAGAGTCTGAATTCCTTTTTATTCAGAGATTCTATCACGCAAGGTGTCCGATAGCACATATCCATTTGATAGAAGAGATCTGCTGATAAAAATGTTTGCATACAATGCATCGTAGAACGTGCAGCCCTAATAAAAACGAGGGAATATGCGATAATAGGATCCTTTCGAGCGACTATTGAATCTCCAGCACCCAGAAAGCTGAAATTGATTAGGAGGGCACGTTGAATTCTGCTTTGGAATGACTTCATAATAGTGCAGACCAATTCTAGCTACAACGCAAGCATTTTTTTGGGGGGGTGGGTATTGTCCCTATAATAGTCACAGTTACCTGTGTGATTTCTCATTCTATTTGTATAATCGGTGTATTTACTACATTAGCGGTTATTCGGGGGGAAAAGTTCTCTCCATAGGCCAGAATGATTTACTTCATTGTTTAGCAGATTGGAGGCAATTAGCTTTCATGCAGACTTAGACTGTCAGTTGAGAACAGTGGTGATTTCTACAAATTTTAACAAGGGGGGCTCTACGCACAGCCTCGCCCATAGTTTGGGTGTGGCCCAACTACAACTACACCCATATTTCCAAAGATGGAAACATGATAATTTAGTTTAACACTGATATAGTATAGTCAACAATAAGAAATGCCTCAATAACCATATAGCAGTGCACAATTGATCATAGCACTTTGGAAGCAAGGCCGATAAACTCTGAACAGCCAAGCCAATGCAAGAGTTTTAGGGGGGCTGAGGCCCCCCAACATGAGCAGACATTTTAACAAGGGGGGCTCCACCCCCCTGGAAATCACCCCTGGCTTAGAGTCAGATGTTAAGTGGAGTGCATGCTAGGAGAGAGACCTCTTTTCTATGAGCTCTTCACAGTTTTTGTACTGTGGGATGGATGTCGTAGGGTTCGACTGTTTGTGGTTTCCAGCCCCTTTTCCGACGGTTCCATGGTTCCCTACATCAAAACAACGGTCTTGCCTAACTTTATCTAATTACCTGATAACAATGATTGGCCATAATTTTCTTTATATTTCTTTATTACCACCAATGTAAGCCAACGTAAAATAAATTATTTATTTAACGTTACTATTTGTCTATATACTATTGAATGTTCCTGCGGAGGAGCGCTAATCACCAGTGGGTCTCCAGTCAGTGGTGATTCCTACAAATTTTAACATGGGGAGCTCTAGGTGCAACAGTATCCACATTTTGGGTGTGAACTGGTTGCAACCACGCCCATAATGTCAAAGATGCAAATATGATGCTTTAGTTTAGTACTAATGAAGTATAACAAGCAATTGGAAATGTCTCAATTGCCATACAGCAGTGAATAATTAATCATTGCAATAAAAAACACTTTAGAAGCAAGGTCAATACACTTTGAACTGCAAGGCAAATACAATGTTTTTAGGGGGGCTGAGACCCCAACATCAATAGTAATTTTAACAAGGGGCGCTCTTCCTCCCTGAGCCCCCAAGGATTCACCCCTGTTGCCAGTGAGTGAAAGCATATGGAAACATGTTTCAGTAGCAATGTCTCCAGTGTGACTCCGGTTGGTTGCCTACATTGGAAAGTTAGATGTAAACCAGTCTTAAGACATAACGTCTTTAGGACCGAAGAAAGATATTGAAGATGATTCGAGCTAAAGTTTTGATATCATGCTTTCCAATTTCTCCCTTTTTGCGCCCCTGTTGAGTACAGAGAATGGTACTTTCTACACAAACCGCTGTGTAAAAGAAAATCCAATAATGAAGGAGAGCAGACAAATTAACAGGCAAATAAGAGTACAGGAAGATAAGAAATCAGAAAATACAAACGCAAAATCTCCATTAACATTTAGACATTTTCTATCAGTTGTTGCTTACATGCAAATCCACAAGACACAAAGAAAGCTAGAGAGACATTTCCTATATGCTAAAGTATAATAGTAGTCTAGAACAGTGGTTCCCAAACTTTTTAGAATATTTTCCATATCAGTCCCCCATTATATACTTTTTCTACTCGTGGTCTTATGGAGTAGGGGTGGCTTCAAAATGATCATGGCTCATAGATGGTCTTTTATGCTACATCTTTAATTTGTTAGGACATACAGCAAAATTCAACCATCTGTTCCAGAATTATCACCCTACTGTTTAGAAGCCCAGATTCACGATCTTTTTTTGTGAATGACAAAGGCTTTGGCTTGAAGAAGAAGTGGGAGGTCTGGTAGATGAGCCCCCAGAAGAATTTTCGAAATCATTTTTACTTTGGTTTAGCATGCATCTACCAATATTAAGCTTGCAATGGGCGACAAGGAATTGTGAAGTACATGGTAGCTTTTGCAAGATATTGTACGTGGAAGAACGTACCTTGGTAAGATATCATTCAAAATGACTCAGACTGACAGCAAATTTATGTTCCTTCTTGCTCCGTTGTTTCAGCATATCAGTATGCAGTATGTTATCAGTATTTGAGGTCATGTCCCATTCGATGCAAGTTGTAACTCCCCATTCAGTCAGTGGTACTGAATATACTTTCATAGAGAGAAACACCAAAAGACATTGAAAACATACGTTTCCTTTGTTGTCAAAGTCCATAGATTAGCGCTAAAAAGGACCTAAACGTCTATGTACATCTCTCTAAAGATTGCAAGCCTCAGAAGCCTTTCCTGGACCCCAGACAGGGAACAAGTGGTCTGGAAATATCATATTCATTCTTGCATATCTTCCTAATTCGCGAGTATTTGCAATAAACAATATATTCGAAATTCAAATTTTATACTTTTTTGGAGAAGAGGAGGGCAAAGAAAGGACAAAGAAAATATCTCGGGGTCCAATGCCCCCTCGTTCCCCCTTAGAACCAACACTGCATTTACACTTTACGAAGTGACTTATTCCTTTACGAAACAACGGAATGATGCACTTCGCTGGTTGTTGTTGATTGGAAATGCTTAGCTGTCATGTAGATTCCAACGTTTAGTAGATGCTAAGTAGATGCTAAGTAGAAATAAGCCTGCACGTTTTCTCACACCAAAATCTGTCGACATTTAAAGTTGAATTTAGCATTCGTTTCCATAATTTTAATGAAAGATATACATATACTAAGTGTATAGACGGGATCCCAAAGGCTTAGGTCCCTGCCTTTTCTTCAAAAGGATAGTATGCCCTTCTCCACTTAAAGATCAGAGAAAACAGCAATTTTAGGCTCATCCTTGAAGAAATGCGTTCTATACTTTAACTCACAGGTTAAACCACCGATTGCTCAATTATTGGCAAAATAAAAAGACAAATTGAGCTTAAATTTAATGGAAGGGGGCACTAAGTGATATTTTGAAGTTCCTGTATACGTAGCCGAAATATGAAAAGTTAGTCAACCGGCCTCTTGTCTACCATCTTGACTTGATTGTTTGGGAATTGGATGTTGAATTGGTCTATTATCAATCGCTTCTAACAATAGAATGTTGACACGGAAGCTATTTCTTTTCAAAGGAGTCGAAAAAGGCGAGACAGAAGGGACAGCATAGTTACTGTCATTTCGTTCGGATTCATATCTTTGTACATATGTACTCAATTGATATTGATAGAAATATGCCCTTGAGTTGTTGCTCATGTTGTGACGTGTGAACTGGCTGAGTTGGAGACCCGGATCCTTCCAAGGTAAGTCATGTTTGCAAATGTAGCATTTCCTGGTTGGAGGCTTGTTAACATTCTGTGCATTCGTAGTAGCTAAATGGTTCTTGCTTTACCATTAATTGCAGTAATTTGCCTAACATAGACATAACCTTAGTTATAGACTTCCGTGAATCTTGCAGGTGATTTCATTTTATAAACATATTTTTTATGCCCCATTTTCACTTCACCGGTACAACTTCTGTTCTATAAACAAAAGATGTTAAGCCGAATCTCCAATGAAAGAGAAACTGAGCGAATTTTCCGCGGGAAATATTTATCGAGAAACAATTTTCGAGAAAAATTTCACCAGCCAATTTCCAGTCCGCGAAGGTTCTTTGCGAAATTTTTTTCCAAGAATTAAATCACTTTAATAATGAAATTGTCTTGTGAGGACCTTTTAAATTTGCTCGCTATTTATTAACGAAAGAAGCTTAACAGTTATAGAAACTAGTTATGAGTGTCGCAAAATTTTAGATTAAAGAAGGAAGAAAGGAGATTATAGCAGTCTTGCTAGGCTGTAGTTCTTTCTAAATCAAAAATGTCGAACTATGTTGCGCTGTCATATATGTTCATTTACTTTGCTAAAGCAAATGTTTTAAGCAACTAAGATAGTATAATAATATACAATACTAAGTACACATTTGTCGAAGTGTGGTATAGAAGTACCTTGATAGCTGGAGGATCATGTCGTGTTTGCAGTTTTATAAGAAACGTAGAATTTCGACTGTCAAGTTATATAAGAAACTGAGAATGTTGCTGAGGGAAAAACAAATGTATTTTTATTAGCAATTTCTTGACAGCTTTTTTGGTTAAATTATGTTTTATTAGACATGCTATTCTTTTATAAGAAAATGAGGCTTAAATAGTCAAAATAGTAAGAAAATCTCAATAAAATCACGAGACTCAATTTCAAAAATTTAGTGGAATTCAAATTCAAGTATACAGTTAGTAATAACAAAAGTGTAGACTATTAAGCCAGTTAATGTCATTAACATTTATGAAGAATGTAAGAAAATCCCAGGCTCAAGTTATGGAATACTTGAGACTCAAGCAAAACGATGGTTTTCTTATAAAAAAGAAAAAGTGTAAAGTAATAACTATACAGTGCTTGAATTTTAAGATAATTACCCATCTAGGGAGCTATCACCCTTCACAGCTAGGGGACTGGAGCCCCCCTGCGCTCCCCCTCTTTTACACTACTATACCTGACTGAAATGCATATTTTTCATCACATTGCAGTCTTCCGTAGGTCCAGTTTACTTAGGTGATCATATTTGTTTGTCTTTTGAATGCTAGCTGACAGCTAGCCTAAGATAAATGATGTCTGATTGCCCTAAGACAGAATTTCGCAAGCGAAATGCGAGAAAAGTTGAGTTCTGTTCAGCATTTATTTCGCTAAACATTTTTTCTCTAGAATGTCACTATGACACTGCTCATCTCTAACGTAGTTCGCTCGCACTCTTTCGCCAAACTTTTCTCAATGGAGATTCTCATTTACGGATGGACTGTATTCAAGGAACCATTGACAAGCTTGAGATGGGGGTGATTCTCGTGAAATAGAACAAACTTAGACATAAAGTGGGGTGGGGGTGGTTTGAGCAATCCGGACGTCCAAGATTTCAGAATTGTTATTAAAGGAAGATATTTCTATTCAACTCCTATTCTCAAAAGAAAATGTCATTGGTTCAAACAGATACATTTTAGGATACTTGTTGGTCTGTCGTTTTAATTATCAAACCAAATCTACATCATTGCCAATCTGTGCCAAAAACGTACGAAATGATCCAAAAATTAGTTTAGTATCGAACGAGAAATAATACTCTTTAAAAAAGAATTTAGAAACCAGCTCTAAACCTGCGGAACCACAACAAAACTTTTTTGGTAGGGCAGCAATTATTTTATGTCGTTTTTACTCGGTGGCTATTTATTTAATTTAATCATGCTGAAAGGCTCAAGGTGCGTAAGTAATATGCAAATGAACATGAATTTAATATTTCTTTTGCTCTGTCAATGTGTATTTCTCATTTGCACTTTATGCAAATATTTACAGACAACGTGACAGTTCGTAGAAATATCAATTTAGACAAAAGTTTTCAGAATATGTTGTACGCATCTTTTCCAATGTATAAGCGATTTCTATTTAAAATTTGATGCACTGATATTTGTTCAGTTTGCATTGGCATGTTTTGTAATAATATAACTGATTAAATAGATTTTGGTTTGAAATGAGTGTACGTCCTGGTGATCATGGGCCTAGAAGGACGTCAAGTTCTTCCGTGGGGAGGGGCTGTAAACGTTCTGTAAACTTTATGCCCAAATTTCCCATTCTTCTTTCACAAAATTTGCCCGAGTGAAACGGATGTCTGGCCAGCTTGGGGAGCTGCAGCCCCCTGCCCCCCACCTTCTACTCTTATGCTGGTGATGGAAGGTGCAAAGGGTACCTGAATACGGACAGTACCGGATAAATTCAGGGGTTTTGAATCCATCGTTTTGCTGGACCTGCCGTGCTCTACTAATACTTCATAGTTACTAATCCACAACGCATAACCCGAACGTTCCTTTCAAGATTAATCGGCTTTAATATTTTTAGCGGGCAGTGGGCAAAGTAAACCACACCAGGATTAATCATATAATGGAATAGTTGTATAGTTGTATCATGGAATGTTCAAGATTGAATATCACGGGATCAGTTGTCTATGCGGTCTCTTTTTGCCCTTAGTTCTATAATCCTCTTGTTCTATAATCCTCTTCAAATATTCCAGTGCTTTTATTGTTATATCTAAACCATAATTCAACTATGTTATCTAATTATAGTCTCTTTTTATATAAAAAAGTTTCATAACAACAGGAGCCTCAAAATTGATGGGATTTTAGGAACAAAGTAAAAATGAGCAGAGGCCGAAAAACTGTCGTAACCAGTGACGTAGTGTAGGGGGCTGGGGAGTGTGCAGCCCCCCTAATTACACCTGTCAACAATTGTGTGTAACTCAGCCCCCCCGTGAATATCATTTTCTACATTGGTAAAAATTTTTATGCCAATTTCAATAAGTGCACACAATACAATCTAATAAGTAGGGTGGATGGAAAAAACCTTGTTTCCTATCGAAAGGGATGCTGATAAATTGGTGGTAAGTTTTGTAAACTAGTGCAGTTAGGGGGGAATACTGTCAAGCGACGGAGAGTACTTCTCCCACTATATTTTCTTTCTCGCCATGAAGCTCAATAATGAAACCAATTCCATTTTATTTTGTAAGAGGACATTTTCATACGTTTTAGAAGGTACTGTATCAAAATATTTTTCTGGAGAAACCAGACCTTCAGTTTTGGAAACCATGGCTATAGTTTTGGAACTATGGCCTTTTTCTAGTTGTGGGGTAGACAGAAAAGCAGGAGCGATGAGCAACTTTGTTTTTACATCATTGATCTCAAAGTTGTCGCTTGTTTTCCCGAGTTGTTCAAGACGTCGATTTGTAAGTGTAGTGTGCTATATACAGAACAGTTTCTAGCAACCTCCCATAAGTAACTTCCTCTGTATTTCCTCCTACATCTTTGTGAATTGGTACAGTTGCATTTAGAAACTGATTTGATCTTGAAATGACATCAGCTATGAAAGTAGAGGAGCTAAAAATCTTCCTCTTCGCGGACTGAAATTGTGTGGACATTTCTGTCGTATGCATGTTTTCAAAAGATTAATGGATATCACCAAAAGCCGCCTTTTGTGTGCTTTCTTAAATTGATTGTCTCGAAGTAGGAAATTGAATGGTTGATTGCCGATCTTTGTTACCAATGGAATTTGGCTGGATTGCTATTCCTTTCGCTGAGGCAGGAGCAGGGCGTAGCGATCGAGATAAATGCAGTCTATTATTTCATTGAAATATGAGAGTATCTGCAAGTAAACATTATTAACTTTGATGAACATTGAGCATTGATCTGATGCACATTTTATGTTGAGCAACTTGATTGGGTTGAAATCTTGGCAAGCACCGTTGGTAGGTTATGTTTTTCATGTATTTGTAGATTTAGGCCTTCCTTGTTGACTGCGTCATTTGTGTCGTTCCTGGCGGCTTTGATATAAATGTAAAACTGGGTGGACTGGCTGGTCGGGTCAATCGGGCGAATGTACAAAGTGCAGGCTGCATGTAATGAATAAGCTTTAATTTCTTACAATGGATAACTTTGCAATTTCTATATCAAAGACTTGACTCTAATGCTGTGGTTATCTCAAAAGTATTCAGCCTTCTGCTATATCTCTACCCACCAATCTACATTTCATGCACCGCTTTTGTCAAGCTTTTCCAGGGCTGAGAAACGTAGCCACCCCACTCCTGATTGTAAATATATATTGGTATTATTTACAATATGTTTGTGCACTGGCAGTTCTATGGGGGGAGTGGCCCTTCCAGAATTTCTTGGGCTCTTCGCTTGCCTAGAAAGAGATAAAATTTTGAATTTCGAATATCGTTATTATTGCACCTACTTTCGAATTAGGAAGATAAACAAGAAATGACTACGACACTTCTAGACCAGTAAGTCGCAAGCTTGGGTCCACGAGAAGCTTCTGAAAAGTCACGTGCACAGACTTTTAGGCCCATTTTAGCGCTGATTTGTAAACCTCGAAAAACACTGGAAAGTTATGCTTTCAAACTCAGTACATATTTCTCGGTAAACGTATATTTAGTACCACTGAATAAATGGGATTCCATCTTGAATCTAATGGA
>OLMO02000284.1:32268-44281 GCA_900291935.2 Cassiopea xamachana
CAGGCCCTGTCCTGAGGAAGAGATTGATGAAACGATAAATCAAGCGCCAAGTATTAGAACAAACCTGACAAGCAAAGAAGTCCTTATAGAGCGAACGAATGAACGTCCAACAAACGACTTTTTGAATATAGTTTTGCAATAGCAAAATTCTCACGGGCCCCTTTGAGGCCTGGGCCCCGGAGTTTTACCCCAGCTACCCTCCCTCTCGATGGTACTGCGTAATGCATAACACAAGAATTTAAATAAGCCCCGTTATAAAGAGGTATTGTTTTGAGCAAGGTATTAGGAACTTTTACAATGCTAGGCAAATCAAGAGATATCATTTCGAAATTGAACAGAACAATAACTTCTTTGACGACTTTTACAGTGATCTCATACTACAAAGAAAATTATATTTAACTTAGCAGCTATATGGCAAGGCTGAATATAAAACTGCTCTAAACTGAAACTTTTAATTATTTCCAAACTGATCTTACTCAATATAGAATCTAGGGGTATCAAGCCACAAATATATTGTGAACAGAGATCCTGATTGTGTTCGTAATCGGGTCCCTAATAAGTGCAGACCCTTTTGCATTGAAATAGAATTAGAAAGTTGGCTCCATGAATTGCATGTGAATATCTTCAATAGCCCTTGTCATTGCTATTTCACATTTCCAAAACAAATAGAATGGTGGCTGAGCGAAATTTCTCCTCATTGGAGTGAGAAAAGTAATTCTTTTTGGAAGTGAGTGCAAGAAATTGATAGAAGCAGTTGGTGGAAGGAAGTGTTACTGCAGGTGTCATACATTTATAGAAGGTTTCAAATATTTTAACTATATAGAGTATCAATGTAATTATCCTCCCTTCCTATATACTACAAATTAATTTTACTTTGAGCACTAGTTGCAGTAATTATACTAATAAATATTGAAACCAATGCATTCGCTTTCTAAGTCTTAAACAGCTTTGAAATATAGGTTAGCTTTCAACTGCTAAATGATTTTTTGACAGCAATAACTGTAAGTTCTGTTTATATGTAAATTGGCTATTTCCCTACAAATAATTCTCGTCCTTGCTAACTTTTATCCCAATGAATTCTTTCTTCAATTAGCTGGCCTTGATGGAAGTTGCATCTGTTCTACTGAATATAAACTGATTCTTACAACAACGACGGATTTGTAGAGCAGTCTTTGATTTGTCGTTTTCAAAGTGTACGTAATGTCTCTTCCTGTCCCAGTTAAGCGCATCCCCATAAGGAATTATCACTATTCTAGTATTTTCGTGTTGGTTACCTAATATAATATATCTTGCCCATTTTAGTTTATGACAAAAAATGTTTCTGTCGGGCACAGTTCTTAGTGATATACAAAGAACAAGCACAATAGTACAGGATACGGTGACCCAGAACGGCGATGACACAAATCTACTGTTCCATGGCACAAATCAATACTTTTAACGGTAGAAATTTACTTTCTCACATCACAAGTCTACTTTCGCATGACAGAGATCTACTTTCCCACAGCCCAATTCTACACTTGTTCACAGCACAAATTTACTTTTCCACGCCGAAGGTCTACTTCTCTACTGTGGATGTCAAAATTTCCAAGTTCCAATGATTGAAGAAACAAAACATACAGTTCTTACTACAGGTTTCTGTGGTTAGAGTGGATTCCATACACGGAAGTGCTAATCAGTGTTAGGAGTTCGACACAAAATTTTTGTACCACAGGATAATTTAAGTAATGCTCTCTTTTTCCTTAATTTAAAGTTTATTCGACTACTAAGGCTCTGAGTCACATCATTTAGCAATAAGTTAAGAATACACTCTCTTTCATATGAATGCCTAATTTTTCGCTGAGAGTCAATATTCTTAAGTCCCTTGGATTTTAAGCATAAAATGTTCTTAAATTACATTCAAGCACTACGAGTGCAGCTTTGCCTGACTATTAAAAGAATAGGTACTCAATCACAAAACAAAGCATGGGAAGATAGAGGAATAAATATGATATCAAACTGTAAAAGATTTGTCTGAATGCTGTATCATGCCTTGAATACACAAAAAAGCAATGCCTAAGTGACGTTGGAGCCTTACTGTATTCCGAAATTAGCCTTAGATTTCAGCACTTTCGGGCTTCAATATTCTTATACACTTTATATCTATAAAAAATTATGCGATGGAGAGCACAAGTTCTATCATGACATATAATTTTATGTATTGAAGGTATTATATTGCTTTTAGATCATGTTTTGCTTTATAGATGCAATGCTTCCACCAGAATTAAGACGTCAACAAACATAGCAATACATTTCTTTGATTTTCAGAAGAAGAAAAATCTTTGTACTTAAGGATGATTTTAAAATAGTCTTTGAAATGACAAAAATTAGGAATATTGAGGTTCAGCGAAAATTAGGTAGTCTTAGTTAAAAGAGAGTGTGTGCATTGCTTTCGCTTCGTTCAGTAATTGTAGTAGGCTAATAATTGCATCAAATGAAGGGCTGATGAAGTTTTGCACAGAGATAAACAATAGGCACTGGAAGAATGAACCCTGTTCTGTGATGATGTCAGGGAAACACTGTTGTGTATTCCATATAGAACTCTCGCAAAAATGCAGAAGTAGCTCCTCAGGTGTATGCCAACATACAAAATTGTCATACACCTGAGGTGCAAAGATCAAAAGAGCAGTGTGCTGATATATAATTTTTTTCGCGCCAGTACACCTAATAGTATAGTGTAGGCTATATCCACTCTTCCACGCTGATAGAAAAACTAACTCCACTCCTGAGATCTTTGGGCCTAGGTGCATGCATGCGCCTTGCGAGAAACATGTGCTATCTGAAGTGTAGAATTGCATAATTCTTCTAAGGAAAAGTAGAATTCCACCCAGAAATAGGAGATTTGTGCCGTCGAAAAGTAGAATTCTACGTTGGAAATAGAGACTTGTGCCATGGAAAAGTATAATTGTGCATTGGAAAATAGATTTATACCATGGAAAATAATATGCAATTGCTGTTCTGTGTCACCGTATTAGAGGTAGCGCTAAGCATCTTTTACATTAGGGGCAGTTTTCAAACATCGTACACTGCACAGGCAGGAAGTTCAATACACGTTTTTTTTTTATAAGAAAATCATTATTTTGCCTGAGCCTCAATTTTCTTAACTTTTTCCGAAATTGAGCCTCAGATTTTCTTAAATTTTTCTTAACTTTTCCTGACATAAACTGGCTAGAGTGCTTTACACTTTCGTTAATACTATAGTATACTTGAATTTGAATTCCATCCTTAACTTTTTGAATGCAATAACGACAAATTTCCGATTTTTGGCCTATAAAAACAGTTAATTTTGGAAATTGAGCCTCGTGATTTTCTTACGATTTTCTTAAGATTTTGACGATTTGAGCCTCATTTTCTTATAAACTTTTTTCTTATAAAAAAAAAAACGTGTACCACATCCTTCGATAACCATGCGTTTTGATTGGACTTCCCATTTTACTGCAAGGAATCAACTATCTTACTATTTCAGTAAAAATGCGAGCAGTAGATTTGTGTAATAAATGCGTGATATGGAGTAATGATATAAATTGATAAAGAATTACACCTTCTTATAGAGTTTCCTCAACGCACCCCTTTCATTTTCACATCCAATTTTGATGTGTTAGAAGATTGATTAAATAAATAACTGTGAAAAGCTCCCTCAATTCTCCCCTCCCCATGGAACCACTGCTGGTTCATATTTGTGATTCCTGCTGAAGACTATTGCCTACTGAAGTTACATCAAGGTTTAGCAATACTGTCCTCATCATCATCAGCAACCAGGGTAGCCAACAAACCCTGAAAGCCCTGGAAGACCCTGAAAACCCTGGATTGTCTTTGCCCCTTGAACACTACCCTGGAAAATCCTGGATTTTCTTTGTCCCTGGAAAACTACCCTCGAAAACCCTGAAATTGCAACCCACCCCTGAAAGATTCTGTTCTGAAGCAGATTTCTGTGTAAAAATATCTGGCCTTGCAGTACTGCTATGGTTTTGACGTGGGATAGACTGTCTCTTCTCTGTTAACTGGCATGGATTCAGGAGACCATAGACGGACATAATGGTAGGCTTAGGAGGGTGCAACACCCCCAATGCTTTCCCTCCTTTTAGTAAATCCTGCAATGTTTTCGTACAATTTGGTAGAATCTACAACTTACCATTCGGTAATTCTCCACTATTTTTGTATGTTATAAATTCGGGATTTTTTGTACCCAGTAGTGGCCTAGCAGGAGTTGAGGCTCCTTGGCCACCTAGCAAAGCATTGAGAAGGTGAGCCAGGTAAGGACAAACATCGCTGAAGCTCATAAACAGTACTATAAACAGGCATAACCAAAAGAAGGTTTTGGAAGCTTCTGGTCCTGTAATGGATCTTGCATCTGGCAAAGCAGATATGACAAACCTTTTTACAATTCTGCTTATTGTTGAATAAGACAGGGAAACCTCTACGAATGCAAAATCAAATTTATCTGGCTTTTGAAAATAAATTCATTTCCAAGCATGAATTGCAAAACCTGTCAATGGTGCACAGATGAATACAAAAGAGGTACTTTTCATTAAACTTGTGAAGATGAAGAGGCATCAGCAGACATAGGGTGTAATGTACTGAACCACCAAATTCAAAAAGGATTCACAGGAGGGCATGCCTTCTTTCTCTGACTAGAGATCAACCATGAACAAAATGCTTGTCCTACATGCTAAAAGGGCGTTTTCCGAAATTCTAGAGAGTGTGAACTCAAAACAATTTTCGCTCCCTCCGCTGAGTATTGGATGCCCCTTTTCGACTTTGCTTACAACTCTTAACTTATAGCTGTCTCAACTGTGCATACAGTGTCAATAAAATTAGTATTTAATCTCAATTAGGGTATTTCCATTTTTTTTCTGGTACATGACATGCTGTTGGCCATCCCTTCCCAGAAAGAGCAGGTCCCTGCCACTGTTCCAACCAGTCAGTAAATTTCAAAACTTCAACTGCCTACACAACCACCAATATTCATCTCCAAGTCTGTCCCTGCGTGAGATGAGAATTTTACTTATAGCAATGGCCCTCAACCTTTGAAGATTAATGATTACAATAAAGACATCCTGTTCTGCAAACGGATGTTTTCCGACGTCCTAAAGGGCATTACCTCAACAAAATTTTCTGGGGGCAAGCCCCCAGACTCCATTTCCTAGTATACTACCTTTGGAAAAAGGGAAAATAAATTTTGATTTACTAGTGGAACTATTTTACTTGTAAAAGCATCAAGCTTTTAGCTGGATTTCCACATCTGTGGCCCCTCAGTGCAGCTGGTTATTTTTTTGTGGTACTTTTTCATTACGTTTAGGGAAAACATGATCTTTTTGCTACATGGGTCAGGGAGGAAAGTGTCAGTTTTATCTAGAAAATGAAAGAAATAGTCATCTCGTTCTGGGATAATTTGTACTTGGTTGGCTTACAATGATAATTGATCAAATGCATGCTAATCTTAATATTAAAATAACCTATTTAACAATAATGACAAAGAAACAAAAGAACAAAGCAAATACATCAAAGACATTAGTAGTTTAGGAGCTCCTGGTTGCACCTTGCTTTGTTTCTCATAATTAATGTATAGTAGGTTCTGTTGATAATTGTTGTTGATAACATAGAGATAATGAACCTAATATCAAGATTTTCAATGAATGTTTCAATAACCACATTCAAGAGATGAGTCAGAAGAATTATCAAACATGCCAAGATAGCTAATGCAGAGGTTCATAAATTTATTTTATTTTAATCAATTGGAAGATCTTTAAGTAAAGGATCAGCTACAAAAAGACCTGATACTTAAAATCCTTACGATGAGCATTATTTTTTAGATTTGTAGCAAAGTTAACAGATAATTATATGATTTAAAAAGAGTTGTCAGCTGTAGACAGATGCAAATCAGGGAGAAGATTTTTCCCAGTAATGGTGCGCAGAGATAGATAGCCAGGCAGATCTACATATAGCTTTGCAGTTTTTATGGATTGGAGGGACTGAGTGATAATGCTTAATACTGAGTTATGTTGCCAAGTGTAACGCCCTCCATTTAGGTATGACCTACACCCCGAAGCTATGAGCATGAGTGACTCAAAATGAAGGCGAAAGTAACAGTTTGATTTTGCGGAAAGGTTGCGGAAATGAAGACTTCTGTAGTGTCAAAATTATTTCATATCAAACTTTGCTGTGTCACACGATGCCTTTTTCAAGCCCTTAACAGTATTAAAAATCTCAGACATATTTAAATGTTAATTTCTAACATTTTCTTTAAATCCATCAATACAATAGCACCGCACTTTTTTCATACCAATTTTTCATCACATCCTTCAAGTAATTCATACTAAACAAGACATTCAACTAGTGACGTCATATATGTAGACAATCAGAATACTCTACAGTTTGGCTTAATTAAGGTCCATTTTGATACATTGGGGCGAAACTATTTTGCTAGGACATCAATTTTGTTGGGGGGCTGTAAAACTTCTATAATCCTTTGACCCAAATGTCCTATTATTCTTTCAGAAAATTTGGACGAGGAAAACGGTCATCTGCCCAACGCGGGGGCTTGGGCCCCCCTGCCCCCCACTCCTTCTACACTTCTGGTTTCCTACAACGAAAGGGCAGGGACCAATCTCGTTGTTTTGTAGCTATGGCTTTGAATGAATTATTTATGGGTAGCTTGCTTTGTGCTTTAGACCACAATAAATCAATTCAATAATTGAGAGTTCTTTTCGATGCAGAGACCAATCAACTGAGACGTCTTCTTCTTTGAGACAAAGTACACTTTTTGATATGAGCACTGACGATTCTGTGACTTTGCAAATGCTCTATGTTAGGAATACACCAATGCAACATTAGACAGGCACGAAGAATCTATAGAGAAAAAAATTGATGACAATATCCTACTCGTAGGAGCTACAGAATAGTTTGAAATTCATAGACTCAATGACGAGCAAATATTCTTGGGCACCTTGTAGTAAGGGGGTATAATGGGGAGAGCTCCTGGCATTTTCCTGCCAAAGTATAGTCTGGGGTGTGTTAAAATGGAATTTTGCCATCTTTCCCTATTATCAGTGAAGCATTGGGCGGGGTTGTTATTATATGGGAAGTAGAATTCAATCATCAGTATGAGAACATCAACTGTTGAAAATTTTAACAACTATTTGATGCTATGAAGTGAAGTAGGTTAACAGTTATTAATCTTCTTCCAAGTAGAAAAGGGAATCCAATATCAATAACAGCTACTTTTTGAGGATCTCTACAAGTATGTACTTGTTCTTGTGTTCAAAACTGTTAAGTTTTTATTTGGGATAGGATGTTGATAAATTGGTAGAGTTGGATTTTCTACACAATTGGAATATATGGTGATCTTACTAAATAGAAACTGGTCGTGAAATGTTCAAGCATTTGCATTTGGCCCTTCCATTATAAGGTTCCACGAGTAGAGGATTAAGTAAGCAGTTTAATGGAATGTGAACGATGTGCTTTTTGAACATTGTTCTTGAAGATAAACTCCTACTCTCTTCTTCCTCTTTTTCAAAAATTGTGTTGTTAGAACATACTCCTAAAATAGGATCTGTTTGGGGGCTACCCTCACAAGAATTATAGTGTCATCAAAATAATAATCAGAAGCACTAACATTCATCTCATTGGTGACCATGTCACGAATCACCACCACTACCACTATAACCACAACCACCACCATAACCACCACCACCATCATCATAATCATGAGCATCATCGTCATTGTAATGTTCACCATTGTTTTACTTATGATATCCGCTTCAAGTTTCCCTGAGAAAATCTTGTACTAATACCTTATTTTGCTTTGAGATGAATTAAAGGGAAGGTACAAAGTTCAGTACCAAAAACACAGCATCCACAAAGTTGATAGCAATGGCAGAATAGTCATGGAAGCAGTAAATGTTAAAGACTTTGCTGTGAAGCTAAAGATAAATGAAACTATGTCTGCAGCTGCGACATTCA
The DNA here is from genome assembly GCA_900291935.2 of Cassiopea xamachana. Classification (NCBI taxonomy): domain Eukaryota; kingdom Metazoa; phylum Cnidaria; class Scyphozoa; order Rhizostomeae; family Cassiopeidae; genus Cassiopea; species Cassiopea xamachana. Next base: position 40,267 of record OLMO02000284.1, read on the forward strand.
CAGATGAAACAAGACGATACTTTGAGAATCTTGAATGCAAGACAGGTAGAGACATTGAATTAAATGAATTACTGAATGATCATGATAAGCGAATAATCCTTGTGACTGGAATTGCAGCAATTGGTAAATCTGTTTTAATGAAACAACTTGCATTTTCATGGGCCAATAATGAAATGTACACTCAGTTTAAATTGTGCATTATTATGGAATGCAGAGAGATCAACAGCTTTGTAGCAAAGGAAGGGGCTCATCTGAAGAAGCACGAACTATTGAGTGAATTTCTGAAAACGAAATTTGAATACGATTTGAGGGGAGGGGTGTCAACCCTTATTCTCTTGGACGGGTTGGATGAGCTCTGTGACATAGGCACTGGTGACTCCATGATTTGGGAACTGCTTGATGTTAGAAATACCAAATACGCCATGGCAAAAATTATACTAACAGGGAGACCCCATGTTGAAGGTAAACTTGACAGAAATGATAAAGACACAGGAGGCATCAAAAGGTTTGAAATTCAAGGTCTAAATGATGAGCAAAAAAGGAATTATATCAAAAAAATTGCTTCTTGCGAGAAGGATATTGCAAATATAAATAGGACAATAGATTCTTCTGAACAATGTAGCCAAGTAGCTTCAATATCTGGTTTTCTAAACATGCTTTCCTGTGTGGCCATGATATCAGGCGGGGAAACTCTCAAATGCGTTGCAGAATTATACGTTTGGCTTCTTTATCTGCTTTTAAAAGAACATGTTCAGAAAAAGGGTCCAAGTCAAAAACTATGTTTTGAAATTTTCAATGAATATTCAAGTGAGTTAGAGGCACTGTGTGAAATATGTCATCAGCTACTGAATGAAAACAAGATCATATTTGAAGGAGATGTTAAGTCACGAGTAATGAAGTGTGGCAAGGGGACAGAGTTCCTTGAGGGGCTCTTTGCTGATATTTCAGATTGCCGTACGAAGAAATATCAGTTTAAACATTTAACCATTATGGAGATCCTCTCTGCTATTCATATTAGTCGCAGGAAAGACCGGATGGAAATTATTGAACAGAATTTAAAGACTGAATTCTATCAAGTAGTCATTTTTAGCTGTCAGCTGATTGGTGGCTATAAGTATGATGGGATTATTAAAGACATGTTTGGAAATGATGAGGAATTAAAAGCAATTAATGTGGAGCAGTTCTTGCCCAAGGTTTTGGAATTAGTGGGTCAATGTATTAATTATGAACTGGAATGGTTTCAAAAACAACAACAACTCAGCTATTTATTCCAAGTATCAATTGACATTATTATGTGTTTTATAAATAAAGATGTATGTAACAAGAATTTTATCATTTCAACTGTCAAAACATTACGTTATAAGATGGATAGATTATACAAGGAGAGCATGAGAAAGGTGAGTGAATTATGTGGCCATCTAAGCAGTGCATTCAAATGTGATGAAGAAGACCTTAAAGAAACATTCGAAAATGTTCTTGTTAAGGAGGTTCGTGTTGATGACGTAAAATCATTGACTTGCGTTAAGTATTTGCCGAATGTTGAAGAACTCCGGTTGGATGGAATGAAAATTAACTCATTTCGCATTCGAAGTGAAGCCAATGCAGTTGCAAAATGTAAAGACGTCAGAATTTATGATTGCGAATTCCCTGATGATGGGATTATGGGAAATAATATGGCAATAAAGGATCATCAATTGGATGTGTTGAGGATAACTAGATGTAAGTTGAATAAATACAGCTTCATTAATGTATGCAATTGGGCATTGGAGTCATCAGTTGATACTTTTTCATTATATTACATTTACAACATTGAACGTCCATGGTGGGGAGAATTAGTTAATGGCATTCAAAATGCAAAAGAAAAGAACAACGGAATTTTGGCATTGAGGAAATTGGTCATAGGTAGATGCACTCAGGAGATGAGTTGGGAAATGCACATAAAGGTTAGGAAAAATTTACTAATTACCTAATTGTTATTCCTTAACTATTCCAGTTTATAAATATATGCAAATATGTGAAGTCATTTGCTAACTTAGTTGACAATGAAATTCAAATATTTGGTTTCAAATATGTGCAGTTTTAAAGCATATTTGGTTAACATGTACAGAGTTTATGAACAAACATTAATTTTTACACTCAATGGTTAAGAATTTCATTGTTTCTCAATTGTAATTTTTGGGCTTATTGACATTTCTGATACTATGTGTTATGGATAGTTCTAATTTGAAGTTCCTTGATTGTACCAATAACAAAACAAACAAAATAGTGAAGATTTAGTTTTATATGAGTTACTAAGTATTTTTATACTGTAACCATCCATAGCTAGAAAGGTGGGAATTTGAGTAAATGAGGATCAGTTGTCTGTCTATGAAAAACAAGTTAATATGTTTTTGCTATTATGGTTTTATAGTTATTTACATTGTAGCTTGTGGGGGCATTGACATAGTTTATAATAATAATTGAACATTGCAAATTACTGAAGGTTTTAGCTGAAATGGATATTCAGTCTTTGCAATAGCCAGAAAGACCCTTGCTCATTGACATGGACATATGAATCATTCAAAAATTGGGGGTTGATGCTTTTAAGGAAACCCCTTGAGTATAATGGAGCAGATTTGTAAACTGAGAGGGGACACTTGAGTTAGACATTTGAAGTTGTGAGGGGAACATTCCCGTTGCACCCACATAGGTCCTACATCCATGAATAGTGTGTTAAGTATTTGGAGCAGAGTCAGCTACCGCACAGTGATATCCATCAGTGGTTTTCCTTAGGTCTTAAAATATTTATAAGTTATCAAGTTAAACTAATTTTATTCATAGCAGTGCTTTCCAATAAGCTACTTTTTGCAAAGCATTTCCATGGAAGGAAAAACTAATAGGTGCCCCCCGCCACTTCTTACGGCCACTATAAATGAATAAGTGTCTATAAAAATTGCATTCATGTGCCTGTTCTATACTTTCATATGCGCTGCTTTAGCATTGCTTAGCACTCCCCAATGGGCGTGCATTCTATTTGAGATATACTTTTAAATGGCAATTGAGAAGTGGATGCTGTCAACAGACAATGGCACAACCAAAACAAGCTAGGATAAGCACACCTCCTATAGCCCCCTATTGCCTCTGAGGCCATGAATTTAACTTTCACATGATTACAAGGAAAGTTCCTTACGATACCTGTCGATAAATTTGATTTTGATAGTAATTTGCATAGCACTATGGTATTGATAATCTCTTTGCAAAAGTCCTTAAAGAGACCGAAGCTTTTTGGTTGTACCACTGCTCCAGACTGGAAAATATATCATGCGTGCTGAAGATCGTTTTTTTGCAAGCAAATTGCAATGCACTCAATGGCCAATCAAATGCCCAAATTTCAAACATATACTGTAAAAATATTACAGTACATATGCGAAGGCACTGTGAGGGTGGTTTTTCCAAACATGAAAATTGGACGGGAAAACATGTTCCTCGCACATTACACAAACTTTCCAGCCTGGCCACTTTCAAAAGCTAATAATATCATTGCTTTCATAACATTATCACTGCCTCTACTACAGAATAAGCTAAGACAATCATTTCTTACCCTTCCATGACATGACTTGCATGTTGATTTTATCCATTAAATTCATTTACAGCAGCAATAACTTTATCCATTTGGAATACAATACAATTAATTGATGTACAATCCTAAAAGATAGTGCTCAGCTATGTAATAAATATCCATGCCGATTTTCATTGTAATTTGTCCGCTATTGTTGCAATACTCCAATAAATAACGTCCACAATGCAAATATTGCAGTGCGATTGAGTAAATGTATAACATGCTTTTCTCATAAGATTCCAGTACAGCTCCATACGGCGCTAATGCAGTTTTGTACCTCTACCCTATTCCCTGCCCCTACCCCAATAAATTATACATCATTCAATAGCTATCCATGAGCTGATTACAATGATACTATGCACTACGCTCTACATCAATTATTCAAGAAATTATCGAACAAATTCCACTTACCACGAT
>OLMO02000285.1:8605-77377 GCA_900291935.2 Cassiopea xamachana
TTCTTGCTTTAAGGCAAAACAATAATGTCAAAGTGCGCTTGGGAAAATTATGAGCGAGAATGTGCTGCAAAGAGGCGTCGGGTAGGCAAAACAAAGACAGCGACGCCTCCACAGAGTCTACTGGTGCAAAGGATGCGTACAGTACCAAACAGATTGAAAATGTATGAGCCTTTAGATACAAGAGATTTTGTGGACTTCTCTGGATACTTGTTTGATAAACAGTTGGCTACAAGTTGGATCGCTACAATCCATCAATGGTTTCGGAAATTCCGAGAGGAAAGTTCTCGTCCTACGCTAGATGGTATCGTTCCTGAACCCGGATGTACCCGCGTAAGAAGTCTATTGGTCTAGCCTCGTTATACAAAATGATACTGATACTCATGGGCCACCGGTAAGTTTTTGTCGAAGTAATGCAAAACTACTTGTATGTAAGCCAACAAAAAATACGATGGGAGCAAAAAACTACAACAAATTTTTTTTTGCCATCCATGAAATAATATAATCACAAAAAGTATTTTGTCAAAATAGAATAAATAAAGAAAAGTTTCGGCGAGAACTTCATGACACTGATGGGCCACCATACTGCTGTTTTTTAACGTTCCATCGTGAAGTACGATTATCGTCGAAAGTGGTGATCGGTTTATATCAAAATGCAGTTTGGTGCAATTCTACACACAACCTCAATCAATCATTAGGGATTATGCCCCTTGCCCCCTATTTCTATAGGCTTGTAGTTATGACGACATATTAATAATAATCTATCTTTTGTTGGCAATACAACTTAACATGTATCCAGTGTGTTCATATTTTATCATGCAATTAGAATTCAAACAATCAAAAGTGTGTTACGTTTCATGCAAGCTAGTGGGTGGCCGCAGAAGATTATTGGGAGGGCCGCATGCCGACCACGGGCCATAGTTTGCCCAACCTAGCTTGAATGCTATTTTGAACTTGTATGAAATCCAAATCAAAAGGTTAGAGAAAATAGAAGGATTTCAGTTTTCCTTTGAATAACCCAAATTTGATACGGAATAGAATATTCATTTCTGTGTTGCTCACAATGTGGTTCTTTGAGGAAATATGTGCTCACTGTATGTACCTTTTTGCACTTGCAAGATCTGCAAATGAAGGGTTTAATAACTGTATTGACTCGTACAACTGGAATGTTTCTTCCATTGCTCTTGTGGAACAAGTAGTAAAACAACGCTCCTAACCAAGACCCAGGGTAATATTTACTCTTTTGGATTATCCATATTATCATCTTGTGTAGCTTGTGTGGAGTTTAAGTGGATACACCTGAAAATGAATGATTGGTCTATTTTTTGGGTGTAAAAAGAAAGCGGAAACCTTGGACAACATTGTTCTTTCATCATCGATATTATAGTTTTCTCTAGGTTCGCTGAATTTTCGAAGAATTCCTGTGCTAGCATGTCTGCTATATGCAGAGCAGCGTTTCAGCAACTTCTCATAAGCACCTTGCTCTTGTAGGCTGCTTATTTCCTTCTACAGTCTTGTGAATTGGTACGGTAGTACTTGAAAACTTATATGGAACTTGAAATGAAACCAGCTATAAGAGCTAAAAGACTTTCTTCCTCTCCGCGGCCTGAAATTATGTGGACGCTTCTGTTGTTTTAATGTTTTGAAAAGATTGATGGATATCACCAAAGGCAGCCTGCTGTCCGCTTTCCTGAATTGATTGTATCGAAGTAGGAAATTGAATGGTTGATTGCCGATCTTTGTTACTAATGGACTTTTGGCTAGATTGTTATTCCTCTCGCTGATGAAGGAACAGGGCGTAGCGATTGAGAAATGTGCAGTACATTATTTCGTTGAAATATGAGACTATCTGCAAGTAAACATTATAAACTTTGACGAACATTGAGCATTGATCTGGTGTACATTTTATGGTGAGCAAATTGGTTGGGTTGAAATCTTGTCAAGCACCGTTGGTAAGTTATGTTTTTCATGTACTTGTAGAGTTAGGCCTTCCTTATTAACTGCGACATTTGTTTTGTTCATGGCGGCTTTGATATAATTGTAATCATAGGTGGACTGGCTGGTTGGGTCATTCGGGCAAACGCAGGCTGCATGAGCAGAGAAATCGTTAGACTCTAAATAAGGATAATTGTGCAATGTCAATATGAAAGAATTGACATTAACGCTATGGATGTATCAATAAGTTTCAGCCTTTTTGAATATCTCTACCCACCTGTTTAGATGTCATATATATTTCAGGGGTCCCAATTAATAAGCCTTTCCCCGGGCCGAAAGGTATGCCACTCCTCCCCTGATTGTAAATATTGGTATTCTTTACTGTGTGTATCTCCGATTGAATTGGTGTGTTTCCTGTTCATAAGAAGCAAAGGTTATAGTTAACAAGTATTGAAAAGAGTTACTTTTGTTAGAGTATACGTATGTAGTATGAAATGTAATTTGTGAGAGTAGTCTTGATATGCATGAACACGAGTACCTCCATGCATCCTGCTATAATTCACCTTGACGTAGCTCTTCTCTGTTCGAACGCATTCTCATGGAAAAGTAGTTGAATGACGTTTCTGTATAGAATCGGGATGTGCTTTGAACGGAAAATGGTGTTGATAAAAAATTAATTTGATATTAAGTTAATTAAGTATTTGGCTTACTCAATCTCCTCACTCAGTCAGGGGGGTTCTTATTCGAATTCATTCGATTTTACCTCCTTTTCCCCTAATTCCGTGGGATATGGAGGGTGCCTCAAAGAGGAAGTTAGTTCTGGCTCGAGCATTTAAGGCCGAATGCCCTTCCTGACGTCACCTTGAAACTAATGTTTCTCTCTAGGGGGAGTGGGGAATTTCAAAACTGTGTGAAATTGTCTTTAACCAGTTATTTCTTTTAATTTCTCTCTAGAAATCCAACATCTTTTATCATATTTGTAGAAATCCAACATTTCTTGTCATATTCTTATCAAACAGATATTATGATATAAATTGTAGAAATAAGAGGTTCTGTGTAAAAGCCCTAGGAAAACAATTAAAATGTTATGATTTCACTCATGTCTTATTAAGTCAGGAATATTTTGGGTTGAAATTATCTCGAGAAGCTGTTATGATTTCAATCATATCTTATTAAGTCAGGAATATTTTGGGTTGAAATCATCTTGTCCCGGTTAATGTAGAACACTAAACTCGAGGCTGTTCTGCAAAAATGAGTAGTAGAGTCGTTTGTTGTTAAGAAAGATCTAAATTGATGTTATGCTGACTGACTGTTCCCAAGGGACATTTGTTTTTGGATATCTTGTAATCAATGTTTCGGTTACTTATGTAACATTAACTAATACAATGAATATCATTCTCTACTATGCACAATAGAGCTTAATTCTTGCTTTCATAGAAGTTAAGTAAAAGTTCGAAGGAGGAAGACCGATATATCCATTTATCATTTTCTCTCTTGCTTTCTTGACTGTTCTGAAACCAGACCTCTCTAGCCCATTTGAACAGCAATTGCTTTGGAATTGTTTGCTTATCAGAGTCGTGCAAGATTGAACGATGATGTTAGTAGGAAAAATTCACAGTGCTACTTAATCTATGGACTTTTTTATCATGTTGTATCCAACATCAATGAGGAGCATCTCAAATTGGATTAGATTTATTGAATAGGATTGACATTCATTTCAACAAAGACGACTTCATGGATGAAAAATTTTTCCAATAATCAATGATATAACTCTATGTGATCGAGGCACTGACTTTTGATTTTCTCAGAGGAGGCTTAATTAGAAAATCCAGAATATTTCCTACCATTGAATTGTGTACTTATTGTTGTATTCTTTCAAGATAAATCAGGAGAGCAATCACTTATTTTTGTATAAATGCTTTACTCATGTGTCAACTCGATCATTACATTTCTCAACTAACTTTCAACATAAAAACGCCTACACTTAAAACTGGCGATGAACTAATGCACATGCGCACGGGAGTCTGGGCTCTACTTACCTTTCCAACACACTCCCCCGGATTGATTCACGACAGTGAACAATCTACAAAATTTTCTAATATATGAATATATCAAGCTAAGCAAATTCACAGCGATTAAATACTTTTAAGCTACATTGTCTCTTCTCAATAGTTCTCCAATACATGCTGCATTACGTCTAGGTCTATTAACTACTGATACAGGCCTATCATTATTTTGATTATCAACGTTCGTGCTAGTATGCGGGTCAGGGATCTCAGCTGTGCTTGCGCCAATGTTGGCCTTAATTTCAAGCGGTATCAAATGATGTACGGAACGATTTAACACCTTTTTACCTTTATCCGTTACTACCTGTACCTTTGCTGCACGTGCTACACCATCCTGTCCCTGAAATAATTCCAATATTTTTGCCAATTTCCAAAAAGTCCTCTTTTCTGAGTCATTCTTCAATATTACTATGTCTCCAACATTGACTATAGACCCTTTACTTCCATCTCTTGGCTTGTATGCTCCTAGAAGACTAACTAAATAATCGTTTTTCCAACGAGAAGCAAATGCACTCAGAATTCTACGATGATATTTTGCTCTATTGGCTAAGCTTTCATAAGTGCTTATTATTTCAATATGACCTTCATTTGGCAAAATATTCAAATTTCTACCATTTACAAGTTGAGCGGGTGTAAGGGGATATGCTATACCATCAGTATCATCACTTACGTATGTTAACGGACGCGAATTTATTACTCCCTCAACCTCAACTAGTAAAGTGTAAAGCTCATTGTAGGTTAGCATGGCTCTGCCTATAACCTTTTTCAAACAACGTTTTGTGCTCCTTACTAAGCGTTCCCACATACCGCCATGCCATGGAGCAAGCTCTACAATAAATTTCCATTTCACGCTTCTTAAAGAAAGATATTCGCTTAATCTTGGAGACCTCCACAACTTTCTAACTTCTTTTGCCGCACTTTTAAACGTCTTCGCATTGTCGCTAATAATTGTTGCTGGAAGCCCCCTACGTGCTGAAAAGCGTCTAAATGCAGAAATAAATTCGTTTACTTCCAATGAACTTACCATTTCTAAGTGTACTGCCCTTGTGGACGCACAAGTGAATAGACATACATACACCTTTTGTTCTCTATCGCTATCTTTGTTCTTAACCATTAATGGGCCCGCAAAGTCAATTCCTACATGTGAAAATGGTGGCCCATCATCGACCCGAAACGGTGGTAAATCCGGGCTAAAGACTGAATTAAATGGCAGGCCTTCTAATTTCTTACAAATGATGCATTGCCTTACAATTCTCTTTGTTAATTCTCTCCCCCGGAGAATCCAATACATCTGTCGGGCTAAAGTTAAGGTTTCTACGGGTACCATTATAAAATACCTGTTCATGGCACTCCCGAATCAAAAGTTCAGAATACTGAGATTTTGCAGGTAGTAGAATTGGGGTCTTGCTAGAAAGGGAAATGTTAGCATGTTTTAAGCGTGACCGACATCTGATTGTACCTACCTCATCGACAAATAAATTGAACTGAACAACATACAAGGGAGGCTTCAATTTATTGTTGCTTGCTTTGTCCGATTTGAGATATTCCAGTTCTGCTGAGAAAGCATTACGTTGGATAGACCTTATCAAAATATGCTCAGCGTTTTGCATTTCTTCGGCGGTTAAGTTTGCTTCCTTACAAGGGTTCTTACCTTTAACTGCATCTTTCAGATTCTCTATGAATCTCATTACCCATGCAAAACTACGCAGCAATTTCCTTTTGTTACCAAAATGCTTCATGTCAATAATATATTGCTTATCAATTTCTGAGATTGACATTGCATGTGTAATATTAGGCTCTTGTTTTACCTTCTCCTTCAATGCAATATCATTGTCTGCCAGCTCATTTTCAGTTGGGGATTTTGGCCAATTTTTGGGCTCTTGCATAAGAAATTGTGGACCCTGCCACCAGAGAATATTGTCTTCCAAATGCTTCCCAACATTCCCTCGTGAGGGAAGATCTGCTGGATTTTGAGACCCTGGACAAAAAAACCATTGTTTGCGTTCAGAAACCTGTAAAATATCACTTACCCCTACGTCGCAGATATTGCGTCCACGGTTTATTGTTTTTTATCCAGCAAATAACTGAAACTGAGTCAACCCAATAAAAAATGCTCAGTTCCACTTGCCCAAGTTCTTCTTTTACAAGTTTGTTTACTGTACTGACCAATTTAGCTAATAAACATGCTCAGGAAAGCTCTAGACGAGGAATACTTTGCTTCTTAATCGGGTTCACTTTAGCTTTGGAAGTAACAAATCTTACCTCGGTTTCCCCAGATTCATAACAAATCCATAAGTATACAACACATGCATGTGCTTTCTCACTAGCATCGGAGAAACCGTGTATTTCGATGCTTTTCACTGGCCTATCCTTCTTAAAAAGCACCTCGGTATTTTTATACAATTCAACTCTTCTATTTGTTTGAGTAATTGAAAGTAGCGTTCACGGTAGTCACCTTTTAATTCATCATCCCAACTTACTTTGTTTACGCATAACTCTTGAAACAAAAGCTTCATATTTATAGTGCACAAACTTAAACAACCCAATGGGTCATAAACTTTAGCTGCCACTTTTAATACTGATCTTTTTGTTGGAGGCAGAGATCTGGCAAACTCAATTACGGAGCTTAAATCGATATGAAATTCATCTGAATCACTATTCCAATGTACTCCTAGCACTTTTGAACCGCTGTCTTCTACGGCACCCATAAAAAATTGAGAGTAGGTTTGCTCATCTTCGGTTATTTTACTTGTTTTCAAAAGCTCCTTACCGTTGAGTTTATTTTCATGCCCATTAATTTTGAGGAGGAGGGCTTTATCGTTGGACTTCCATTTACGAAGGTTAAATCCCCCTTCCAACATTATTTCCTTAGAATGTCGGTAAATTTCAAAGGCCTCCTCCGCATTATTTACTCCACAAGACATATCATCTGCATACAATTGGTTTAAAATTGAAGCAACCTTAGGGTTTTTCGTTTGATACTTAGCGACGTGATGTCTAATTGTTTCACCTAGAATAGCTGGTGAGCACGTTAACCCAAATAAAAGCCAATTGTACCGCATCTGTATAATTTCCGGATCTGGTTTCCTAATGTCGTCAAACCATAAAAATCGCAGGTAATCACGGTCTGATTCATCAATCTCTATTTGCAGGAATGCTTTAGCAATGTCTGCAGTTAATGCCACAGAATGCATTCGAAATCTTAATAAGGTATTAAACAATAATGACATGTAATTCCTACCTATTTCTAGCCGGTCATTAAAGGAAACTGCTTCATCACTGGTTTTCACCGATCCATCAAATACAATGCGGAGCTTTGTGGTGTCATGATCTTTTCTTACAACCCCATGATGGCTTAGGAAGTGGATATTATCTTTCATTTCGTTTTCTGGCTCCACCCTATCAATAATGCCCTGGGCCTTTTGTTCCCTAAATATTGAATCGTATTCTTTCAAAAGCTCTGGATTTTGCTTTAGGCGAGTTTGTAAAGACAATAATCTACCCTTGCACAATTCAAAATGGGAAGATATAGGTTCTGATACGTCACGTTTCCATGGAAGGCTTACCTGATATCTGCCCTTACTCTCGATGAATTGAACATTGGTTTGATTGTTTTCCTTTTCGTTGTTCTTACAGCTTTCCGTTTCTTCCAAAGGCTTTTCATTTTCATCACCTTCCTTCGTCAAGCCAGAGTTCTCGTGCTGCCAAAATTTCTTCAAGGTTTCGACGATTTCAGCACTTTCATTTACTACTTCATCTCTTGATGGAAATATATCTAGAACAAGATTAGAATGACAATTAAAGCATGCAGAGGTAGGTTCCCTTTTGGAACCTGAAACATTAGCAGGGCCAGAACGTAACCACCCAAGCTTACTCGCAATAGCAACGGGCCCTGAGCTACCCTTAACAGTATCACCAGTTACAAAGTCAAAATAATGATTTGCACCAATTAATATACCAATATCCTTATCGCTGTCGCTTGCAACGTTATTTGCTAAACTTAGGCCTTGCAAATGCGGGTAGTCCTTAATTTCTACATGCGAAGATACGGGTGAACAAATCGCTGGGAAGCTAAGCGCGCTTATCGGAATTACTTCACCATCTTCTACTTTAATGTTAACTTCTACACTATCACAAATACGTGAGATATTTTTTTTCCGAGCCAAATGTGTTTACATTAATCTTTTCTGTTTTTTCTGGTTTCAACCCTAATCTTTTCTTCAGATCTTCAGCTATGTAGCTCTTCTGACTTCCTCCATCAAACAGTATGTTGACTTGAATTTTTTTGTCTTTTTCATCCCCAAAGGCGTATGCTGTTGCTGTTTGAAGCAGTACATTCGTTTTTTCCTTCCCTGCTGTTGTCAACGTTTGGCTAGTTCGGCTTTCTTGTTTTTGGCTTTCTTGTTCCTTTGGGGGGTCACATATTGAAGTGTGATGTCGTCTGTTGCATTTGCGGCATCTCATATTGCTCTTGCAATTTTGTGATATGTGGTTCTGTCTCAAGCATGCAAAGCATCTTCTTTGCTCAATTAGGCGGCTTTTCCGTTCTTTAACATCTGTAATACTTTGGCATGAGTCAGAGTAGTGTTCTCCATCGCAAAAGTAGCAATTGACCTTCCCACCTGTTCCTTTCGAGACAAATGCTTTCGTAGTTCCTGTCGCATGCTTTGAGGATCTGTACTCGGTTTTCTCTTCTGCTGTAATTATTCTTGAGCTAATTTCGGCCGCTTCTATCTCTCTGCAAATGATATCAAGAATTTCTGTTATATTCCAGACTTCTTCTGAGGTAGTTAGTGCTACTTGCATGGCTATTTCTTTCGGCATTCGCGACATGATTATAGGTATTACAAGGTTGCAAAAACTTTCCGGGGACATACCCATTGAGTCGAGCCCTCTTACATGGACATTAATTTTATCGTAGATCTTCCTTAGTTGGTCGGTGGAATCATTCGGATGTTCTTTTAACTTGAGCAGGGCGTTCATGTGTGCATTTATGATGCTCTGTTTTTTCCCAAAACGCGTCTTCAAAATTTCGACAGCAGCCTCATAATTTTCCGCTTGTAAAGATAGTCCTTCGAGTGCCCTGTACGCTGGTCCTTCAAGTAATGATAACAGATAGTTCAATTTGTTGACAGCTGGTACTGAACTGTTTCTATGAATGGCACATTCAAAACTTTGCCAAAAGGCATTGAACTTCGTAATTTCTCCATTGAAACGATACGTAGCAAATTTATTTTCGGAAGCTTTACTCCGCCAACGTTTTGTTCCATATTACAGTTTGATCCTGCGATTTGGGGGAACATTATCAATCCACTCCCAGCACTTTTGTTGGCTAATATCCTGACATTACTTGGCTGAAATATATTTGCATCAGAGTTCAGCATTGATTGAAATCGCGGAACAGCCAGCGTTGGAGGAGAGTTTCCAGACGAAACGATCGGTTCTGTTACAAGTACCTTTTCTGAAGCATGCGATTTGCGCTCGAAGCTATAATGCCCTTTATGGAATTCGTCGATTTTCTCCAAAATTTCATTTATCCGAACGTCCCAGAATGAGGTTTCTTCAATTTCTTTGGTTATCGATTCATCGTCTTCTAAACTTTCAAGAATTTTATCGTTGTAAGTATTCAACAATATGCGCTTTTCCTTCAAACTCTTCTGGATAGAATTCAATTTCGCTGTAAGATCGGCAACGACAGTATTTCTATCATATTTCTCTAACAGCATTGTAACTTCGTTGTCGAGTTTTGTAACAACGCTCCTATTGCCTCTTCTATAAACCTTAAGTTTCGTAGGCTGCGATTCGATAATTCTGATGCCATCGCCATTCTCGTCTGCACTCGGTATTTCACTAGTTTCTTCGGTTGCCATTGAAACGACTCTCCTGATTCGTGCCCCAAGTTGTGCGCCAAATGTTGTATTCTTTCAAGACAAATCAGGAGAGCAATCACTTATTTTTGTATAAATGCTTTACTCATGTGTCAACTCGATCATTGCATTTCTCAACTAACTTTCAACATAAAAATGCCTACACTTAATACTGGCGATGAACTAACAAGGCCGTAATTTCCACAAACACTTTGAGGGGGCTAATCTCTAGCGTAATTTAGTGGGCCTTGGCTATCGTTTAAAACAGCTGGGGGTCTGGGGTGCTGAAAGCCACCCAGCGGGTCCAGGGCAGAGCTCTGGCAGGGGTCCAGGAGGCGGAGCCCCCGGAAGCTCCAGAGATTTTGCCATCTCTGAGGCCTTAAAATGACTTAGGATCATGAAAGTTCTCTTTCAGCACGGTAATAGAAAAACACCAGAAATAATTACTGTATAGCCTTTGTCTGCAAGTGCACAGGTATGGCAAATCACAGAATCACTATCTTCCCCCGTAATGCAAAAATGTAAATTGATCAAACCATTTGGGTTTGAACGGTCGCTTCTGCTTTCCTGTGTCTCTCATAGGAAACTTTATTGATCTTGGTTGGTGTGGTTTTTCCGGAAAATCACCAGTAGATGAAGAGCTCTTTCCAGAATCTGCAGATGCCTTTTTGAAAAATGATCTGCTTTCTTTCTCCGCTTATATTTTGTAGACGGAGAAGTCCAATTTGATCTTTCTTTGTATGATGATTCGATTCGAGACTCGGATTCAAAATTGAGATTCGAAATGAGTAATTTTAATAAAAATTTTAATAAAAAGTTTCTGTTGTGAATTGAAATGTACATTTTTTATAGCTTTAAAGCGTCTAAAAATGCAATGCCGTTATTACAACAATTTCTGCAATATAGAAAAAGTCTGGCCTAAGTGTGACCAAATTAAAAAGAAAAAGTTTAGGATATGAAGTGAATATACTGTAGTGCTCCCCCCTAGCAATCTACAATTTCATTATTGATGTTGATGCATTCTCTGACCTTCTAAACGCAGAATAATTTACATAAAAAATTTTGTATCATCAAAATTATTGGGGGGGCTTCAGCCCCCCTAGCCCCCCCCGGAAATTACGTCCATGACTAATGCACATGCGCGCGGGAGTCTGGGCTCTACTTACCTTTCCAACACTTATATACCATATAACATAGTTTAGTACAGCACGAAACAGTGGCAACATTCTTTTGATATTCTGAGAGCATACTGCGTGATGTAGTGAAAGCTAGATAATTTCAAATAATATATTTTACTGAACATAAAAAAGCAGAAGGTATCCAGACAAAGAGAAAAGATACGTAACTGAAGTGTCACTTTAGTATCATTGTCAAGTCAGTTGTTTGGATTCTGCGATTTGGACAGCCAAAAAGTGTTCTTTCTCATACTTCTCCAGGGGGACCGTACCTACTCCATAGCATTACTAAGTGGTGGCATGAGCCCCCAAGCCCCATGTAGTCGGTGGCTATGCTCTAATTTGCGAGTATTTGCAGCACAATATATATTTAAAATTAATATATTTTATCCTTGTCTAGAAAAGTGGGGGTGGGACAAAGAAAGGAGCAGGAAAATTTTTAGGGGCTGCGGCCCCCTCGCGCCCCCGTAGAGCCGACACTGCGTTTACACTTTACGAAATGA
Organism: Cassiopea xamachana; assembly: GCA_900291935.2. Taxonomy (NCBI): domain Eukaryota; kingdom Metazoa; phylum Cnidaria; class Scyphozoa; order Rhizostomeae; family Cassiopeidae; genus Cassiopea; species Cassiopea xamachana. Next base: position 20,149 of record OLMO02000285.1, read on the forward strand.
CTTCTTCCTTATCATATAATGGAATGATGCACTTCGCTGGTTATTGTTGATTGAATATGCTTAGCTGTCATGTAGATTCCAACCATTCGGTAAGAGTAGATACTAAGTAGAAATAAGCCTGCACTTTTTCGCACACCAAAATCTGTCGACATTTACAGTTACATTTTACACTCATTTGCGTATTTTCGATGAAGGATATACGTATACTAAGCAGATAGACGTGATCCCAAAGGCTTAGGTCCCTGCCCTGTTCTTCAGAAGGTAGTATGCCCTTCTCCACTTGAAGATCAGAGAAAACAGCAACATTATCTGTTTCTTGCAGAAATGCATTGTGTAGTTTAACTCACAGGTTAAACATCTGATTGCTAAAGTATTAAAAAATCAAATGATAAATTCAGTTTAGTTTTAATGGAAGTGGGCACTAAGTGATATGTTGAATTTCCTATACACTTAGGCCGAATTCAGCGGAGTCGAACAAGGCGAGACAGGAGAAACAACATAGTGAGTGTGATTTCTTTGAGATTCATAGCTTTTTACATCTGTACTCAATTAATATTGGCGTAAATATTCCCTTGAATTGTTGCTCATTTTGTGACATGTGAACTGGCTGAGTTGGAGACCCGGATCTTTCCAAGATAAGTCATGTTTGGAAATGTAGCATTTCCTGGTTGGAGGCTTGTCGAAATTCTTCTCATTCGTGGTAGCTTAATGGTTCTGACTTTACCATTTCTTGCAGTATTTTGCTTAACGTAGACTTAAGCTTAGTTATAGACTTTGGTGAATCTTGCAGGTGATTTCGCTTCATAAGCATAATTTTAATACCCTATTTTCAATTCACCGGTACAACTTCTGTTCCATAAACAAAAGATGTTAAGCCGGATCTCCAATGAAAAAGAAACTGAGCGACTTTTTCGTGGGAAATATTTCTCGATAAACAATTTTCAAGAAAAATTTCGCCAGCTAGTTTCCAGTCCGCGAAGTTTCTTTGCGACAGTTTTTTCCAAGAATTAAATCAATACAATACTAAGTACACATTTTTCGAAGTGTGGTATAGAAGTAAATTGATAGCTGGAGGATCATGTCGTGTTTGCAGTTTTATAAGAAACGTAGAATTTCGACTATCAAGTTATATAAGAAACTGAGAATGTTGCTGAGTGAACAACGAATGTATTTTTATTAGCAATTTCTTGACAGCTTTTTTGGTTAAATTATATTTTATTATACATATTGTTCTTTTATAAGAAAATGAGGCTTAAATAGTCAAAATAGTAGCAAAATCTCAATAAAATCACGAGGCTCAATTTCAAACAGTTAGTGGAATTCAAATTCAAGTATACAGTTAGTAATAATGAAAGTGTAAACTATTATGCCAGTTAATGTCATTAACATTTATGAAAAATGTAACAAAGTCTCAGGATCAATTTCTGGAATACTTAAGAAGATTTAGGCTCAGGCAAGACGATGGTTTTCTTATAAAAAAGAAAAAGTGTAAAGTAATAATTATACAGTGCTTGACTTTTAAGATAATTCCCCATCTAGGGGGCTAGCTCCCCATTACAGCTATGGGGCTGGAGCCCCCTGCGCTCCCCCTCTTCTACACTACTGTACCTGACTGAAATGCATATTGTTCATCACATTGTTGTTGTCTGTAGTTCCAGTGTACTTACGTGATCATATTTGTTACACATCATCACATAAAGTTCACGTGTCACATGATATATATAGTTACTCACATTACATAATCTGACCTTTGAGCCTTTGTTTAAGTTACATGTTTTTCAGACAGTAATGTTTTTACCGTTCTTTTTGTTGTGCAGTTGTAGTAGTATAAAAACCTGGCTGATTTATCAATGGTATATCTAAGCTTCTTTCGTTTTAATCAAAAAATAATTTGACTACTATTGAGGATAATTTAGTGCTTTCACTGCCATAACCTTCAATAATATTTGTCTGTATTGTGAATGATTGCTGAGAGCTAGCCTAAGATAAATAAAGTCTAATTGGTCTAAAGCAGAATTTAGCAAGCGAAATGCCAAAAAAGTTGTTACCTGCTCAACTGTTATTTTGGTAGGCATTTTCTCTGAAAATCTCATCAGAGTGTCACTATGTCACTAAGCATGTCTGTCGTATTTCGCTCGCACTTTTTCGAATTTTGCCAAGTTTTTCTCAATGGAGATTCTCCTTTACGGATGGACTGCATTAAGGAGACATTCAAAGGAACGAACAGGCTTAAGAGGGGCGTGGGTCTCATGAAATAGGACAAACTCAGACATAAAGTGGGAGGGAGAAGGGTTTAAGCAACCCGGCCGTCCCAGATTTCAGAATGTTAATTGAAGGAAGATATTTCTATTCAACTTCTATTCTCAAAAGAAAATTTAATTGGTTCAAATGAATGAATTTAAGGATATTTGTTAATCAGTCTTTTCAATTATCAAGCCAAAGCTACATCATTGCCAATCTTTGCCAAAAACTTACGGAGTGATCCAAACAATATTTCAGCATCGACCAAGAACTAATAAAGTCTTTAGAAAAGAATTTAGAAGACAGCTCTAAACCTGCAGTGCCACAACAAGACCTTTTGGTTGAACAGCAATTATTTATTGTCGTTTTTGCTCGTTAGCTATTTATTTATGTTAATAATGCTGAAAAGCTCAAAGTGCATAAATAATATGCAAATGAACGTGAATGTAATGTTTCATTTGTTCTGTCAATGTGTATTTCTCATGCGCAATTTATGCCAATATTGACAGACAACTTGACTGTTCGTACAAATAACAAGTTAGACAAAAGTTTTCAGAAAGCTATTGACGAGGAAATATGTTGTACGCAGCTTTTACTAATGTCTGTAATACCACTTTCAAGGGGGTATCACAGATGTGAGTTCGAAGGCTTAGTAAAATACTCAAAAACGTAGGTAAATCAATTAAACTAATAAACTCACGACCTCAAACTTTTAACGACAGCGTCAGACACAGAGAATACACGACTTCTTTCGGCAACTTGCAAACGGCAAGAACAAGAAACTTTAAAAACAGAATGAATAAACGGCAATGTGTAACTCGTCACAGCGTCACGGCTTTTTGCTTTTTACGTCTAATTTTCACGTCCAAATCTTTCGTCCAAAAATAGCGTCTCACGCCAGCAAATTCACTTTTTGACTCTCTGTGACAGAAGTTACTTACAACTTTTACATACAAAAGAACAATAGCTAAATCGTGGTCCAAAAATTGTCCATATAAGGTTAGAAAGGAAAAGCTAAAAGAAGAAAAATATTGAATGAATGGGACGAGCATGTGATCAGCGAGGGACCTGGCACGAGTACCAAAATGGCTCCCTGATCACGTGCACGGAGTAACAAAACTATGTTTACGCTAATTACAACATGGCTCCCCCTTTTAAAGACAAGACTCCCGTCTTGTACTACCGAAGTCAAGCATCACGAATCATCTGAGGTTCATAAAAGTCCTCTGGGCGAGTAATCTTCGGTTCTTGTGAATCAGCGCTACGTACTACTGCAGAGTTTGATCGAGATCGCATAGGTCCATCCTCAACAAAACTGTCCGCTGGAAGGTCCGACTCCGCGAGATCCGGGGAGGAATGTCCCACATCTGGGGGTTCTAGGGGCCGATCTGAAGGGTCGCAATAAAGTTTCATCCTGTTGGCGTGAACCGGCACAGAGATGGGGCGATTGTCTAATGTGAGCAAACGAAAGTGAACTGGCGACAATTTCGAGACAATCCAATAAGGTCCGTGGTAGTTGTGGGTCAGCTTCTTGGAGAGGCCTTTTCGCAACTTTGGGGTATACACCCATACTTTTGTGCCAATTTCGAAAGGAACAGGAGCGGCGGTTTTGTCATACTTATCTTTCATTCGTTGTTGCGCAAGCTGGGTATTTGATTGAATTATTCGCTGTGCGTCTTCGAGATTTTTCACGATACGGGCACGGTGTACTGAAACGGATGCGGAGAGATTATCAGATGGCATTAACAACGAAACATTGATAGGCAAACGAGGTTCACGTCCATACATTAGGCAAAAAGGCGATTCTCGGGTAGTAGCATTGGGTTAAACTCGATAAGCGAAAAGAATCAGGGGCAAGTGTTGGTCCCAGTCCTTTTGATGCGTGCTGACATACATGGATAATCCTTCCGCTAAAGTACCGTTGAAACGCTCGACTAGTCCGTCCGCCTGGGGATGATATGCGGTTGTTTGTGTTTTTCTGGTATCCATGATTTTGCAAGCTTCCTTCACGACTGACGAGAGAAAATTGGAGCCTCGATCCGATAGCAAAGTACGAGGTGAGCCATTGCGCACAAGAATTTCATTCACTAATATGTTGGCAACACGAGGGGCGTCAATAGAGGGTACAGCAAAGGCTTCGGGCCAACGAGTATAATAGTCAGAAAATACTAAAATATAGCGATTACCATCATTTGTTGCTGGGAAAGGGCCAAGGGCGTCAACAGCAACGCGATCAAATGCGCCTTCGACTGGAATTGGCAACAAAGGAGCTTTACGTTTACCACGAGGGATATTTTTCATGGCACAATCAATGCAAGAATGACACCAGTGTTCAATGTCCTTGAACATTCCATTCCAGAAATAGCGCATGCGTACTTTTTCGTATGTTTTCAAGGTACTCCAGTGGCCGGCGGTTGGGTCATCGTGGCATGCAGCAAGAAGCTCGTGACGAAGTGAAGCAGGGATAACAACTTGGGAAACGAGGGTCTGAGCTCTGCATTTTCCCGGCGTCCACAAGTGACAGAGAATGCCGTTTTCATCTAAATAGTACGAATCAATCGTAAGAAGCAATGAGCGAGCTTTATTATCACTGATAGGCAAGGTGGAAAATTCAAGATACTGAATTACATCACAAAGGTCTTTATCTTGGCGTTGCAGTGAATGCAAGTGCTGGACAGAAGGCACGCAATCATCGATAGGGGTGACGGGAAGGGAGACAGGGACGTTAGTAGTTGAAGTAACCGGTGACATAGGGACAGCTGGGGGCTCCACTGACTCATTCAGATATGTTCTGCGTGATAAAGCGTCAGCATTCCCATTAACAGAACCGGGACGATGAATAATTTCAAAATTATACTGTTGCAGCTGCAAAGCCCATCAAGCTAATCGACCTGTAGGATCTTTGACATTCATTAACCATGAAAGACTACTGTGATCCGTGTGTACCAGAAATTTGGCACCAAATAGATATGGCCTATAACGTTTAATTCCATCCACAACAGCAAGGGCTTCACGTTCAGTAGTACTATAGCGTTTTTCTGCCACGTTTAGCTCACGACCGCCATAAGAAATAACATGTTCTCTGCCCTCAATTGTTTGGCTTAAAATGTATCCTAACGCTGTTTGACTGGCATCTGTATAGAGATGGAAAGGTTGTTCGAAGTCTGGGTACGAAAGAATAGGCGGGGAGCACAACCGGTTTTTAAGAGACATAAAGGCAGTTTCACATTCAGGACTCCAAACAAAGGAAATATCTTTCCTTGTCAAACGATTTAAAGGTGAAGCAATCTTTGCAAAATCTTTTACAAAACGACGATAGTAATTACAGAGTCCCAAGAAACTGCGCACATCTCTGACTGATTTAGGTACGTGAAAGGATTTTACTGCGCTGATTTTATCAGGGTCTGGTAAAATACCTTTTGATGACACAACAAATCCGAGGAAATTCACAGATGACTGAGCAAAATGACACTTTGAAGGTTTCAGTTTTAAATTGGCTTGACGGAAACGATTGAAAACGAGGTTTAATCGAGAAAGATGTTCTTCAAATGTGCGTGAGAAGATTATAATATCATCGATATAGATAAGACACACTTTCCATTCAAGACCATGGAGAACTCTAGCCATCAAGCGTTGAAACTGTGGAGGAGCATTTGTCAAGCCAAAACTAAGCACGCGGAATTGGTAGAGACCGGCGTGAGAAATAAAAGCTGTCTTTTCCTTCGAATCTGGATGCATTAAAACTTGGTGATAACCGGATTGCAAGTCTAAAGTGCTAAAATATTTAGAGCCGGACAGGGCATCGAGGGCATCGTCAATACGAGGCAGGGGGTAGCTATCCTTCTTGGTAACAGTGTTTAATTTGCGGTAGTCAATACAAAAGCGAGTACTTCCGTCTGTCTTTTTGACCAATACTACCGGGGAACTCCAAAGACTTGAAGAAACTTCAATAATTTCTTGATCTAGCATGTTAGCAATATGATTGTCTATTTCTGCACGTTGCCTCTGGGAAACTCGATATGGAGATTGTTTAATGGGTTGGGCACTACCAGTGTCAATTTTATGTTCAACTAATGAAGTACGGCCTAAATCTAAACTTGACTTCGCAAAAATGTCTTTATATTCGCAAAGTAGTTCATTCAATTGTCCATTTTCCACAGCAGAAAGAGTTTCGCTTGGTAAACATTTAAATTTAGAAAGCAACGTGTCTTCACAACCTTGATTATTAGGCCCCGGAAAATTGTCTACAGCTGCACAATCAGCGGGTTCAAGGGATAACACAGTGTCATCGGGAGCGATTTCCGAAAATAAATCAACAGATGTCCCTTTATGTAACACAACAGGGGAGTCAGTAGGATTCAAGATTCTAAAGGATACCATTCCATCTGAATCGGGCAACGAAAGAGAGGCTGCACCATGTAATTGATAACGATTAGAGAGCTTTGTACTGGCTTCGATTACTCCGACAGTTGGTTCAGGTAAAAGTTTTTCAAGGCGTGCTGGAATAATTGTTTCTGAATTAGCATCAATGACGTAGGATGTTATAGTTGAAATATCAGAGAACATAAGAGGTCTATTACCCTTTAAAAAATTAACAACGTTAGAGCCATTAAAAGTCACGAAACAACCTTTGACATCAATCACCGCGCAATTATTATGAAGAAAGTCACGTCCTAGCACAATGCTATAGGCTAAGCCTGGAACAATTGTTGCTTCACACGAGTATTCACTGTCACCTAGCAACAACGGAAAACGAACTGCACCGATGACAGGTACTTTGGTCCCATCCGCAGTTTTAATACTTCCGATCTTCTCGCATGTTTGAATCGCAAAATTTGCACGCAAAACATCAGCAAAAAACTGTTCACTAATAACGGTAATTGCAGCATCAGTGTCTACTAATACTTTACAGGACTGTTTACAAGCAGTTCCCTAAATCAAAACGTTGGACGGCATAAAGTCATGATTATATTCAATACACGGAATGTCATTGTTTTTCGGGGGAACGGGTTCATTCTTTACACAAGCAGTATCATTTCGCTTACACATACACTTTGTTGCCCATTTCTCAAAATCGTCTTCCACCGGTTTTAGGGGGGTACGGTCAGTAAAGAGTGGGGCCTTCAGTTCCCCCATTGGGAAGGCTCGGGAGCATTTAAAGAATAATTGTATTGACCGCCAAACTGAGGCTGAGGCTGTTCTTGAGTACGCGGCTGCTGGTGGTAAGGTGGCCGGAAATTAGAATGACTTTGCATTGGCTCTTGATACTGGCTTTGAAACATGGGCGCCGGGGATTGCGTCCGAAAATGGCAATACTTTGAATCATGGCCAACAGGCTGACAATAATTACAAATCGGCTGGCCGTCTGTTGTTCTCAGGTTGCGGCCACGGGCAACATTCTGGGCAGCTTGGGAAGGGCGAGGTTTTGTGCCTGAAGCAAAACGTTTTGGCATGTTGCCTGCATTTTTCAAACGGGCATCGACGGCAGCTATTATGTCAGTTTTCAATGAATGAAAATCACTAACTGAAGGTACTGGGAGCTGGGGGTCAGGTAAAAACGGGTTTGTTTGGCACTTTGTAGCAATCTGTGTATGTGCCTCAAGGGCTTGAATGGCTTTTGGCAAACTGACACGTTGTTCGTTGCTTTTGGCAGCAATACACATGAGAAGATTAACTTGGCCCTCGAGCTCTTTTATTTTTTGTTCCTGCAGGGCATTTTGATCCTTTGAGGCAGTTAGGGAGCTGGAAACCCCTGAGGCACGTTTTACTGCATTTCTTAGGCGAGCAAGGTTTTCGGCCTCGGCGAAAGTTTTTGGCTGGCCGAGAATTACGTGGTTTCTAAGGTCTTCCGCTAAACCATTAATAAAGACGTTCATCATTTCGTTTTCAGAGAGCGACAAACGCTGGCATTTTCTGATTACATCCTCAGTATACAGGGACAAGGGCTCATTGGGACTTTGCTTTCTTGCGTAAAGTTCCTGGCGAAAGATAAACTCGAGACTCTGTGCACCGAAACGAGATTTAAGTTCGTCCGATAAGGTTTTAAAGTCAGCTATGGATTCGGCTGGCAAAGTTTGAAACCAAGCAAGGGCGGTTCCTCCCAGAAGCAAAGGTAAAGCACCAAGTTTCTTTGCATTAGACCAACCATAAAATTTAGATAAGCGCTCAAACTTAAGAAGCCATTCATTAACATCTTCGTTTGGAAAACCATGAAGCGGGGGCTGCCTAAATAGTCCTGATTGCGCATTTCCCTCTAGAGCAGCTTGAACGGCAGTCATTTGGGTTTGTAACTCGATTACCTGATCACCGATTTCCGTCATGGTTACGACCAATATTCAAAACAGGAATGAATCACAATCAAAGGTATTGCCCTTAGGAGAACTAATGGTTCGCAATATCCGTTAACATCAACTAACAACAGTCTCGAATATCCAAATATCTTATGAAATACAAAGTCAAAAGTGATGATGAATAGCAATGATCAAAGTAACGTCTTCTTTCTTCTTCAAAGTCACAAAAAGGCATAAAATCTTCAAATACTGAAAGTCTAAAATCTTTAAATCCTCACACGGGCAAGCACCAGTGTAATACCACTTTCAAGGGGGTATCACAGATGTGAGTTCGAAGGCTTAGTAAAATACTCAAAAACGTAGGTAAATCAATTAAACTAATAAACTCACGACCTCAAACTTTTAACGACAGCGTCAGACACAGAGAATACACGACTTCTTTCGGCAACTTGCAAACGGCAAGAACAAGAAACTTTACAAACAGAATGAATAAACGGCAATGTGTAACTCGTCACAGCGTCACGGCTTTTTGCTTTTTACGTCTAATTTTCACGTCCAAATGTTTCGTCCCAAAATAGCGTCTCACGCCAGCAAATTCACTTTTTGACTCTCTGTGACAGAAGTTACTTACAACTTTTACATACAAAAGAACAATAGCTAAATCGTGGTCCAAAAATTGTCCATATAAGGTTAGAAAGGAAAAGCTAAAAGAAGAAAAATATTGAATGAATGGGACGAGCACGTGATCAGCGAGGGACCTGGCACGAGTACCAAAATGGCTCCCTGATCACGTGCACGGAGTAACAAAACTATTTTTACGCTAATTACAACATGTCTAAGCGATTTCTGTTTCACATTTGATGCAGTGATATTTGTTCAGTTTGCATTGGCATGTTTTGTAATAATATAACTGATTAAATAGGTTTTGGTTTGAAATGAGTGTACAGGGGCGTCGAAACTGGGGGGGCCGGGGGGGCACTGGCCCCCCCACTTTTTCGCAAGGCAGTATCAAAGAAAAATCTTAAAACATATTGAAAAAGCAAACTGATTTCTTTTTCACAAGACAGGGTCCAGTCTAGACCTTCTCACAAGACAGGGTCTGCGATCAACCATGACACAGTCTAGATTCAATGCCTTATCTGCATACACACAAGGACTTGGTAGATGGTTTAGATATTTTCAGCGTTGCCAATGACTTTGTGTCGTTGAATAGTGTGCGACACAACAATTTTGGAGCCTTTACCACAGCTGACTTGTAACTGCATTTTATATATAATTTTTGTGCCAATCTTTTCTGAAAGTGTTAATGTATAAAGGCATCGTTTCATTTTTGTTATTACAATGCAAGCAAAGGTGTATTTATGAATGAAACCTTGCTTTCGGTAATTTAAATGTCACCAAATGCATTCAATTTAATGCTTTCACTTCAAGCGTATGGTAATAGCATGTAACTAATAACAAAATACTAGAATCCTGTGTTATAAAATATGCTACATTTCAGAAGTTATATGGTGAAAGGTGTATTGAAATAGGATTTTGAACTTTTATTATTCAACAATTTTTTTTTAGAACAAGGCATCACAAAAATCCACTTTCTACGTGCTAATATTTAAAAAACTTTGAAATGTGATACTTTAAAATGACAACACAAATAAGCAGAATTCCGAGCTTATCCGTGACCCCTGTGAATTCGATTAATTAGGCCCCCCACTTTAAGAATCGTTTCGACGCCCCTGGTGTACGTCCTGGTGATCATGGGCATAGGAGGACGTCAACTTTTTGAGGGAGGAGGGGCGGTCACCGTTCTGTAAACTTTATGCCCAAATTTCCCATTCTTCTTTCACAAAATTTGCCCGAGTGAAACGGATGTCTTGCCAGCTTGGGGAGCTGCAGCCCCCTGCCCCCCGCCTTCTACGCTTATGCTGGTGATAGAAGGGGCAAAGGGTACCTGAATATGGACAATACCGGATAAATTCAGGGTTCTGAAATCCATCGTGGTTTACTTTGCCCACTGCCCGCTAAAAATTTTATAGTGGATTAATCTTGAAAGGAACATTGGGATTATGCGTTGTGGGTTAGTAACTATGAAGTATTAGTAGAGCACGGCATAGTTACTAACCCACAACGCATAATCCCAACGGTCCTTTCAAGATTAATCCACTATACAATTTTTAGCGGGCAGTGGGCAAAGTAAACCACACTGGGATTAATCATATAATGGAATAGTTGTATAGTTGTATCATGGAATGTTCAAGAATGAATATCACGGGATCAGTTGTCTATGCGGTCTCTTTTTGCCTTTATTCTTGTTCTATAATCCTCTTCAAATACTCCAATGCTTTTATTGTTATCTCTAAACCATAATTCAACTATGTTATCTAATTATAGTCTCTTTTTATATAAAAAAGTTTCATAAGAACAGGAGCCTCACAATAGACCTTTCTCCTAATTACGTCATTCCTGTGTGAGCGTGCAATGCATTGTGGTACTTGTGGTCACGCATTGCGGTGCTTGTTGTTGTTTTGAAGTTATTTTGTCGTACTGTTTCTTGATTATCTCGCAGAAAATGTCTAATAATAACGAATTGGAAGAAAATATAAACGAAACCCAGTGCTCCAGTTTTTTTCAAAGCTCATGCCCGAGCAATGGCTTTATTTCAGAAAAGAAAGAAGCCGACGTAGAGGTCAATGTTGGTAGTCCAACTCCAAGGCGCGGAGGGTACACTTGGTGTGCCATATTGTTTTAGCAACAGCAAGAAAGATAAGCATTTATCATTTTATTCATTTCGTGATGGAAAATCAAAGGGAAAGCAGCTTCTACGTAAGAAATGGCTTCATATGGTGTGCAGAAAAGACTTCGTTCCAACCAATGGAGGACACAGAGTGTGCTCAAAACACTTTCCTGGCGGGAAGAAAACTTACATGAACAATGAGCCTACCTTAACCCCAAAAGCTGAGAAAAAAAGCCCTGCTTTCACCAGATCCACCGTAAAGTCAAGAAATCGACAAAGTGTACAAGAAAATGGTGTCAAAGAGGAAGCAAATGTTTTTCTTAACTGTGAGGCAGAGGTAGTACAGGAGCATGAGGAGATGGAAGAAGACATCAACAATGAAATAATAGTAGATGGAGAAGATTCAGATTCATGCCATCACAAAATAAATCAATTGGAAGAAGAGAATAGGAAGCTTAAAGTTGAAAACTTGGCATTACAAGCTGAAAATGCTCTTTTTTGTGAAAAATTGTCAAGCAAACCAAACAGGCTTACATTTTAATTGGACAATTTTAAGGAAGATGAAAAGATCTTTCGGTTTTATACTGGGTTGCCAAACTATGGAACTTTTAGAGCATTGTTTAATGCATTTGGTAATTCAGTTAAGAAGCTGAACTACTATAACTCTGGCACCAATTCGGAACAGATTAAAGATGCAAATCATAATAGACGAGGGCCAAAAAGAGCACTTTGTCCTGAGCAGGAGTTTTTTTGGTGCTTGTTCGATTGAGATTGGGCCTGCTTGAGGAAGATCTTGCAACTAGAGTGTCTGTTTCAGTGCAGCATATATCAATGAGTCTGGAATCATTGACATCTCTTAATTTGCAAAAACAAGCGATGTGTAAAGGAGAGCAGCCACATGCTTACAGCAGCCTCCCTGCCCAGCTTTACAGTTACATTTTGAGAACATCACATCACCATTTACTTGATCCATGTGAATGTAAACATTGTAAAATATGTTTTTCATTGATGCATGTACCCTACTTTTCACCAGAAACATCAGGGTTTGGGCAAGAAAGTCTGGTTTCACAAAAATATTGCGAACATAGCCTTCTTTCCACAACGTGTACCCTTGCTTCCTGTATCGATAAGCCTTTGGAGCAACAGATTTTTGTGGGAAAGTAGTTGATTCTCCAATAAGCTTCTTTTCAATGACGGATTCTGACATTCCAGGGAATCCACGTAAAGATTTCGACCATCCTTGGTCTCTCACCTGCTGTTTTCGTAACACAAACACTCTGACCTCTTCCATTCTGGCCTCGACAGATTTTTATGGAATGAAACCATTGCTCGGGCAGGAGCTTTGAAAAAAACTGGAGCAATGGGTTTCGTTTCAATTCTCTTCCAATTCGTTATTATTAGACATTTTCGGCGAGATAATCATGAAATAGAAAGACAAAATAACTTCAAAACAACAAGCATCGAAACGCGTGACCACAAGTACCACAATGCATTGCGCGCTCACACAGGAATGACGTAATTAGGAGAAAGGTCTATTGATGGGATCTTAGGAACAAAGTAAAAATGAGCTGAGGCCGAAAAACCTTAGTAACCAGTGACGTAGTGTAGGGGGGCTGGGGATTGTGAAGCCCCCCTAGTTACACTTGTCAACAATTGTGTGTGACTCACCCCCCCCTTGAATACCGTTTTCTATATTTGTAAACATTTTTATGCCAATTTCAATAAGTGCACACAATACAATATAGTTTTATTGCCTTGCACACATTTGGTGTTTGGTAGAATACTGATGTATGATTTAGAGTTGCTTTGCATGATTCTAAAAGAATGTAGTTTACAAAATTCTATTTTGCGTCACCTTGTTGAAAATTTAGCACTATCTTGCATGTCGTAACATATAGTTGTGATATTTTTTCCCATATCATATTGGCACGAAATGCCATTTTCAGTTGATAGTGAGAAGGACTAACAAATTTGTGACCTATCTCCTTTGAGTTTTAATGTAAATGAATGGATTGGTTTCCTAAGTAAAAGGTCCTTATTTCGGCCGTCTAGATATAGGTTTCTTATAAAAATGCGTTTTTATCCAGTGTGAGTTCGATTTATTCTTCCTTTTCTAGTTCAAATTATGCAAAATTCAATGAAGCCAGCTTGCGGGATAAGTTGTGCTTCTCTATATAAACATCAATATCAAAACAAGCTTTTTTAAAATGGACATTTTCCGATGTTCTAGAGGGCGTATTAGTAGAATATTTTCTGAGGGCACGCCCCCAGACCACCTATTTACGTCATTTCTTCCAAACCCTACCAGCATTTCATGGTTATTGTCATCATAACGCCATGCACAACCGTTTCGCCCAAAGGATATGTAACATACTTTGGAAAACAACCCTACCAAGAATGCCCTAAATGAAATTTCATTGAACAGAGACGGACTAATATTTGCACAATCTTGTACATTATTCAAAGAGTACCTGCTGTTACCTCCTTGCATTGTGGATGCTGAGTATCAGCAAGATTGCCGAATAGGGAAATAGTCCCAAAAGCGCAGAATAGTTGGTAACTCCTGATCTATACTAACCATAAAATATTAGGTGAGAGCAGTAAAGTGGTGGTGAGCAGGGGGTCTGAAAATGTGCCACAGAACATTTGTTAGAGCGACTAGTGCGGAAATGGATTCTTGCAAAGATTTGCTGACAGCAGACCGTAACGCCAAATTTACGAAGAATACCGATGTTTCAAAAAAATTTCTCAATATATGCGCAAAAGATTTTCCACGTAAATGTATCTTAAAGATAGAAGAAAACATACTCATTCGAACAGCTAAATTCTTTCTTGCTACTGTCCACGGCAACCTCAAAAAGATTCAATCCAATCGGCAGTTTTGTAATTTTTCATCGCAGATTACGATTTTCGTCCAAGATGGTAGACGGTTTTTTCAACTCGCTTCTCTCGGCCAAGATAGATATACTTCTTGTTTTTTTAATGAAATAGATTGAAAATGAAGCCTGTCGAATATTATTAGATAGCTTATTGTCTGAGTTGCTTAGTGAAATTCTATTTGAAAAGATTGCGCATATGTTAACAGCCACACACTCATTTGCCATTTGTTTATCAGGGACATTTCATATACTGTAATCTTTCAATGTTCTACTTAGCTAACTTTCAATCCGAGAAGCGTACGTGATAAAAGTGAAAGCGATTTTCCTAACACATTGTAGGCCAGCCGGCTTTGTTGTTTTCCTCAACTTATCGCGACTGCTGCGCAGCGTCACATCTTTCCCCTTGGGTTACTTCTCATTAATTACCTCTGAAACTGTATAAATGTACAGGTATATGCTTCCAAAACCAGAAATTATAAGTCTAAAGGACTGTTTATATGTTTACGGCAAGTGGGCTAGCCAGCTTAGTGAGATCTCGCCGCATTGAGAAAGCAATAGAAATATTTATTTCCTTGTAAATGAAAAAGCGGGCTAGCCCAGTAAGCGTGATCTTGCTGAAGAGTTTTGTCCTGACTTTTGGCTATATGAATTAATTCTCGCCAAGCATGAAGTGTCATTATCGCTTTACATGCGAGGTAGAAAATGCTTCGAGAGCAGAACTTGAGAGGAACAAAAGCTAGGATATATAGAACTGTGAAAGAGACAACTAATTATCTCGGCAAACAGGTTAGCCTGCTTTCCGGGAACATATAAACAGGCTTTAATCCATTAACGATGATACGCCTGCTGCTTATGATTACCTATTGCATTTGTTTCATGGATTTTTGTTCGAAGGATTGGTAAAAAGTCTGTTGTCGCATCAAGACAAAAATATAAAATGTTGCTTTATAAATTTGTTGCAATCACTAGAAACATTAGCCCCTTCAATAGAATGTACAAATATAAAGAATTTAATGGATAGTTCTATGTTATCTACTACGCCTCGCTACTGCAGCTTTGTTTTGAGATATGTTAAGATTTGTGGATCAAGGTGAGAACGATAGAAAACGCAAATTTTCAACACAGAATATAGCTTGTTTTCATCACTGAACTTCATATGGAGAAGGAAACCTAAGCCCTTTACATGCTTTCATCGAATTTTGAATACTGAGAACTAGAAAAGCAAATTCTCAGTTGAGCTTTCCATTTTTCTGTCGAGTGCCAGTATGTCAAAGCTTCATTCAATGTGTTTATGTGAAAGGGAGGCGTAATTAGGGCTGAGCATGTTCAACACCCTAACATTTTAGCCGAATCATTATTAGAGGTAATCTTGACATCGAGGCTCGGTTTATGCTTTGTGGTTTTGGGAGAAGCATCTGCGCTGTTCATTGTTCAACATCATCATCATCATCATCATCATCATCATCATCATCATCATCATCATCATCATCATCATCATCATCATCATCATCATCATCATCATCATCATCATCATCATCATCATTGGAAATTATTAGGCAGGGTAACGGTTGGTTTCCATATAATCGTAAGGAGTCTTAAATGTGTTAAGCATTCGTAAAAGTTAGACGTTCTTAAAAGTTAATGAAAGGAATGGAGTTAACGAAAAGAATTTTTTACTGATTTTGTAGGAAATTTTGAAGTTATTGTGAGTTTACGAACTTTTGACATCAACAGGTACATTGTTCCAGATTCATGCTCCTGTATAGTAGAAGCATGTTTGACCACTGGAAGTTGACTTCTTATCACGGTTTCCTGATATACAAGTAACACCTATCTTCAAATTCTCTGTCCAAGACAAGCGAACTTTGGTTCCATTCAGTTAATGCTGTGCAATGGCTTCCTTTATTTATGAAAGAAATTTATATGCATTTTGTCTCTTAATTTTTTGTAGAGGCCTTATTGTGAAAAAATTAGGAAGATTTACATCTTATTTTTAATGGGTATGCAATAATTACTTCCATGGTGCTTGTGATCCTGAATTTTTTAAAAACCATTTTTTAACCTTTTGTTTAAAAAGGTATCTGTTCCAGCTCACAAAATATTAACCGAAGGAGCATTCTTGCGTCAAATGTTAACAAAACTTTGAATTCTTTTGAATAAGAATAGTTCATTCCCACCCAAACCTGGTCTAAGCAGAATCAAACCCATGTTCAGATATTTTGATGCTATTAGAGAACAAATTAAGAATTCAAGAAATTAATTTTGAGAGAAAGAGGACGATTCTGGACTTCTCTTGAAAGACTATGATTTGATACAGAATTAAATAATTAGTCCTATGATGCTCATGAAAGTGTTATTTCCAAAAATATTATTCTCCGAAAAGTGTGTGTTCTGGCTAACAAGAGGGCTTATAAAGAAGTATTATCGCAAATTGTAGGAAATATGTTTTTGCAGAACATCAGTCAACATTTTGTGTTATTTCAAAATGGAATATGTTATTCCGACATTGCTCTGAAAAGACCAAACCGGTGTTTTAGTTCCCTGTTTTAATACTATTTGACATTGTGTGCACATCCAAATCAACAAATTAGAGTAAATAAGAAAGATTTCATCACTCCTTTGAACGACCCACATTTGATATGAAATGGAATATTTGTCCTATTTTCTTGAGGAAGAAATGTGTTCACTGAGGGGAGGTGTCTCCTTCCTCTTGCAAGATCTGGAAATGAAAGGTTTGCTGACTGCATTGATTCTGAAAACAAGAAGTTTTCTTCCATTTCTCTTGTGAAATAAGTACTCCTAGAATGCTCCTGGCTTACGTTTTGACAGGAAAGAGCTAAAAGAGAGGAACCAAGATACAGGGAACAATTGACAAGTTGGGGTTGGAAGCCCCCCAACACTATATCTTCCAATTCATTGATGCCGTTTTTCCTGATACATCCTAGATTTATCTTTGATTTGTACCCTGTTTTCCCGGAGTCAATTTGGGACATGATCCACCACTACACTGTATACTTATAACAATACAAGGCTATTTTAAGAAAACTTTCGCCTATGCGAGCAATGTGTGCTCTATTTCCATTATGAAAAATGAAAAACCTACAAGTTCCTTATGAGCATTTTGCAGAAGCCCCATATAACACAGAGTACACCAAAATACAATGGGTATTAGCATTGGCATTTGACAATAGAGTACACAATAAGCAATGTCTTAAAGGAATGCTACTGATCTCGATGTGGAGGAGGTTTCTATAGCAGTAACCCATAAACGCTTTGTCTGTTGTGCTGATGTTTTAAAAAATGTTTAAAGAGCAACAAAGGCCGCCTTTATGTCTGCTATCCAAATCCATTATATCGAAGTAGGAAATTGAATGGTTGACATCCGATCTTTGTTACTAATGGATTTTGGCTGGATTGCTAATCCTTTTGCTGAGGAACGAAAAGGACGCAGAGATTGAGAAAGATACCGTACAGTATTTCGGGGAAATACGAGTGTATTTGTGAATAAAAAGTATTGATTTTGCTGAAAAAGGAGCGTTGAACTGATGTAAAATTTGTGATTCGCAAATTGGGTTAAAGTCTTGGCAAGCACCTTTGGTAGGTCATTCTTTTATGCATTTGTAGATTTAGGCCTTCCTTGTTGACTGCGACATTTGCGTCGTTCATGGTGGATTGATATAATCTATGGACATTCTTTGCTGTTTGTTTCGCTTATCGATTTGTTGTGTAGCCTGGTCATATGAAGCAAAGGTTTTAGTTAAACAGCATTGAAGAAGTTACTGTATGTTAAAGTATACGCGCACAGTTTTGTAACGAGAGGAGTGCTGATTTGCAGTTCGCATTGACTTCCTCTTTCTCTATTCGAACCGCATCTTGAGTTAAAACTATGTTAAGAGTACACTTGTGTGTAGATTTAGGGTGTCCTTTGAGCGGAAGAAGACGGTAATCAAATATGAATTTTTATGTAGAAGTTCATTAAATATTTGGTTTAATCTATCTGCTCATTCAATCAGTCAGGTTCTCATACACACTTCATTTCTCGGGTTAGAGGACAACTTCAATTCAAAGTGAAAAAATGTCTTTTGCCAGCTCTTTCTGGTAATTTCTCTCTAGAACTCCGATATATTTTATGATATTGTTAGAAATCCACCATTTCTTGTCATGTTTTTATCAGACAGCTATTATGATAAAATATAGAGATAAGAAGCTCCAAATGCACTGCCCAACAACGCAATTAAAGTTCTACGAAATCTTCCATCTAATCCTTTAAGCCAGGAATATTTATCTCAAGATTCATATTCTTTATGTCACCTACGAATGTCAAGAAAGTTTGCTTGTGCAATGAAAGGGGTCATTTCTTTGTACGTACGCACAAGTGGGGAGGGGGTTGATTAATTTGCACTCCAAATGCAAATGTTCTCCATACACAGGTTTTGGAAAAATCGTTAGGATATGGTCTGGTGTAATAGACCATATAAGCATAAAATGAGGTGATAGTAGTCAGCATGCTTCCATATGGATAACGTTGGATGAGCAGAAGTCGTTAATTTTTGACTATGGGTAACTGTACAATCTCAATATGAAAGACTTGATATCAAAGCTGTAGATTTTCAAACCTTTTCAGCCTGGCTTAGAAATTTTTGCCAGTCCGTCGCTGATTGTAGATATAGGTGGTTGTCACTGTGTATATTTAACCAAATGTTGTAATTAACCAGCAATGAAAATAGCTACTTTCAGTTAGAGCATATATATGTAATGTAATGAGAGTAGTCTTGGTTTGTATCGAGGTGAGTAGCCCTATGCATCCTGGTATCAATCGTAATGACTTCGTCTATGTCTGTTTGAAGCTCACTTTGATTTAAAAGTATCTGGACTACATTTCTGTGTAGATTCATGATGTGTTTCGAACGGAAAAAGAGGCTGATCTAAAATTAATTTGGTATTTACAATGTTCATTAAATATTCAATTTAATATATATCTGCTCATTGAAACAGCCAGGGTTTTATGTAAACTTTTTTCTAACAGGAGAGGGGAATTCCAATTCTGAGTGGAAAGTGTCTTTTAGTAGCTCTTTCAGGTAGTTTCTCTTCCAACATCATTTATCTTATTTTTAGAAATCCAATACTTTTTCATGTTGGTACAAATCTAGCATTTTCTTGTAATGTTTTTATAAGATAGATATTATGATAAAAATTCAATAAATTTTCGTGAAAAAAACGAATGCTGAGAGTGCTTTATACGTCATTGTGACGTTACAAAGTAGGTAGCTGAGAATTGTCGTGATCAAAGATTGAACTCAAAAGCAAACTTTAAACTCTTATTAAACAAAAACGGTGCAAAATATTGAAAAAAAATCTTCAGATTCGAAATCAGGGTGATGAACTCGATCTAAGTCAACAATGAAAACATATCAAACTTGTCCATGGCATTAGTTACATTAGGTGATCGTGCCATGTTACTTCACAATAGGCCTAACTGTGTGACACCAGTAATAAAAACTTTCTCTTTTAAATTGTATGCCTGCCACTAGTTGAAGTACTTTTCCAGCCCTGAATTGTTAACGTTCAAGTTTCGGCAACTCAAAAAGTACATTGTTTATTGTAAGAAACTGCTGATTGGCCGGCCATGTTCCTAGCAGCTTTTGTTATCGCTACAGAGTCCTATTGAATTCCATAAGATTTCCACGATTACAATGACTTGGTTGTAAAGGTTTGGTCGAGGAGCCACAAAGTGCATAGTTGACGAGGTCCAGCAGTGTATTTCAAATGGCCGTGCTCTGTGAAGCATCTTGATAATATTTTTTTGTGATTTCGGGTTGGTCTCGGGTAGCATTTGATGCAAAGCTATCGCAGCTGGTACTTTTGGCCAGGTATGTATCGGTTAAGGGAGTGTGGAGGGCATTGGGCCCACGCTATTTTCACATTTGCAAGAAAGTTGACTAAGAGGCATTCATTCTGCAAGAGAGTTGGCAGCAATATTTTCTGTTACCATTGATTTCTCTTAGTAGTAATAGTTAGTCCATAGAGTTAATAGGACTAGAGCGCTGACTAGCTAATTCAATTGTATACAAAACAGTGGCCTGGCATGCAAATCCATAATGGCGCCCTAGTAAGGCAGAAAGTTAGTGTACACTACAGGCACAAAGCAAATAAATCATGTTTCCGCTACTTACTTCACGGATATTATAATGAATTATAGCTGTGTAGAGAGACTAAGAGTTTTTCATGCTTTTTGGAGAAACTTTTGCGTTTATTAGCCTTGGAATTAACCGTGGTAGCTTAAATATCGAACAATCTTGCTGCATTGCTGTGGATACCTTACTACGTTTCCTCAAATGCTGAAGGTATTTACGCTCTATACTTAAAACAAACAGTTATGAAGGTTAAAGAGTATGACTAAGATTCATTTAGTAGCAAATACTTTTCAACTTAAAGAGCTTTTCAAAGTAGTAGCTAACTATGCCGTCTCAGGAATGAGTTTAAGGCCTGCAAGAGCTTAAAGTGTCTGTCTTATTTATCGAATAAAATTTGGTTTGTGAGTATCTATCTCCTAGGAGGTGTACTTTGTCTCCTAGGAGGTGTAAATTCTGCCGAGCCTGTGAAAGATGATTGTTAATACAATTCTGCAACACACTATCAATATTGTTACATGGCCATCTCGTAGGCTTGAAACAAGAATATGGCTTTCAATGGAGTGTTGTGCCAGTAAAAGAATGAAGATTCTTTTTACAAAGAGAGCTTTCTCTAGAAATTGAATAGTAATGCAGAAGCTTAAATGATGTGATGTTTATCAACTGGTTGATAGAGTGATGCAATAGATTATGAACATTTAAGTTTTTTTTTATGAATGTGAGATCAAGCCATTAGTGCACAGCAGATCATCACTCTTCAAGATGGTATTTGAATCAAAATAGCTTTCAAGTTATCATTAACACAAAATGAAGAATTCTGAGGAGAATGGATATTCTCTATAATGCAGTTTGCATTGTTTTAATACCTCTATGCTCTTATTCTGGCACAATGCTCTAAAAATCCACTTAAGCTGTCAAGGATTGGGAGTAGTAATTTAACTATTATATCTTTGAATCTTGCTGTAAGCCATTTCCAGAGGTCTTAAAGAAATGTGTATGTAAAAGCATACTCAAAAGCAGATTTACTTCTCTGGACAATAACCTTTCTGTGATAGCAAAAATGGGCTGTTGTGATGCACCAAAACCAACATTAAATGCTTTTCTGAGACTATCAATAATTTTCTTTCCAACAGTAATTATAAATTATGTATATTTATATATATATATATATATATATATATATATATATATATTTCTATAAAGTATTAACATGATTTTATATATATATATATATATATATATATATATATATATATAATGTATAGCTATTTAAATGAATACATTGGATGAATATCATGATAAGTTCAGTTATTGGCTTAGTTTCTCTAAACTGTTACTTCAGCACCCAAGACAATTGATTACTGTGGCTAATGAAAAACAAACAGTGTGGGCAGCCACTTTCACTTGTGAAGTGGCCTTCTAGCATGATGTCTTGAACTTGTATCCTAAAGTTAGGATATCCTTTCTCTGAATCTCATAGCCACAGAGATGTGTCGAGATACTTTCCTTAGATTTTGGGGGCATCATGCCCTCCCATTTGCATATCACTGGATAGATATTAATTTCAACTGCTTCATTTATGTGATTTTAAAAATTACCATATCCTCAAAAGCATTCCTTGCTAACGTAATCCAGGCAGATATAAGGAATTTGATACTCTCTAAATATATAGAAATCATATATCATATGATAGCCCTCCTTCTATACGTTCTGAATATGCAAGAAAATTCCAGGTTTTCCATAGGGAAGAGTTGTTACAACAGTAAAAACAACTCACCAAAATCCTTGCATTGGCCTTGTATGTAGATGCCTTTGTCATCAAATAATCACTCAGTAATCCTCAATATAACCGAACAATAAAGCTCTATCAACTTATTCCCCCTCTACCTTGATTTTTTCAACCTTGTGTGAGTTAGGCACTAACTGGTGCAATGAGACAAAAATTTGGATTTCAGCTGTTCCTGGTGTTTTTGGCTTTCTATGTGTATAACTGTACGCAGTGCAAGAGGTTAATATTACGGAAATAATCATCTATTTCCAATATGCATTCCCATTAATCAAATTTCAAATGTGTGTTAAACTTTTGCAATGCAAACATAGTTTCCATGTGATCTTTTGTCTGTCTACGCTACCATTTTTAATTTACATTGTTGACCCCTATCACGTGACGTAGCGAGCTCTCTAGTCCAATTATCTCTATGAGTTAGTCAAATGTTCAAAACACCCCCCAGGGATATGCCGATGGGGGGTGGAGCACCCCCTCCATGTTTTCAAATTTGAAAGAAAGTTGGTCAAAAAAGTTAGCCAGGCAGCAAGAGGGTTGGTCAAAGTATTTTCTGTGACTTTTGTTTTAGTAACAATATAGTAACAATAGTTGGCCACTTTGTCATAATGCACCTCCACCAAAGAAGGTGTCTTGGCACATAGTCGCTTGTTACTAATTCAATTGCTTGGCTTTGGGCTTTGTACTGCTGCTGAGTTTGCGCATGTGCCTTAGCAAAAGCCTCTCATTCCTATTGTCTGGCAGTCATGAGAATAAGTGTGATAGGTTGTCACTGAAGAGGCCCTATAAATTTTCCTCAGCAGACATTAGTGAAAATTTCGAAGGAGCAAGACCGACCTTTCCATTCAATATTTTCTCTTTTGTTTTCTTGACCGTTTTGATACGAAACCTCTCTCGCCCCATTAAACAGCAATTACTTTGGAATTATTTGTTTATCAGAATTTTACAAGATTGAAGGATGCTTTCCATAGGAAAAATTTGTGGCCGCTACTTAATCTATGGAGTTTTACATAATGTTCTATTGAAAATTAATAAGGGATTTTTAATTAATTATCACATTCTTTGCAGTTAGAATTATTTCACCACTAGGTACAATGACATCAACCAGCAATAAGGAATTAAAACCAACTTCAGGTACTAAAAATACTCATGCGATAAAGTTAAAAAGAAGAAGATAGCAAAAAACAAGACTTCATCTGCATAATTTACAATTGCAACTTTCCCCCTTCCAGCCTATTACTTTCCTTTTAAATGCTGCCATATTAGTAAAAGCTTTTGTATCATCGGTAAGTGCATTTGAAAGGATGTTGCAAATGGGACTAAAATTATTGAGTAGGATTGACATTCACTTCAACATAAGCAATATCATGTATGCAAATTTTGTTTTAATCAACGAGTCTCTGGGATCCAGGCACTACCCTTTTATTTTCTCAGAAGAAGCTTACATGAAAAAATCTGGACAAATATAATACCATATATGCATTGTCTAAGTAGTTATCATAAAATATATTCTACTGAATATAATGAAACAAAAGCTATCCTAACATACAGAAAAGATAGACAACTGAAGTATCGATATAGTATCATTGTCACATCAGTTCTTGGATATCTATGCTTTGTATAGCCAGAAAGTGTTCTTTCTGACGCTTTTTCAAGGGACCATTTCCCCCATAGCATTACCCAGTGGTAGAACGAGCCAACAAACCACATGTAGTCAGAACTGGAGGGAAATCGTCTTTGTTGTCAAGTTGTTGTTGGAAGCCCATCAACAATTGCCCTTAGCTTGAACTTCCTTATCAACCTAAAGTATCAACAATATGGACTAAAACTAAATGTAAATGCAAAAGAAATCTGCATAAAAAACCTGTCCTTATAAGAACCTTGAGCCATTGTTTACACTCCATGAATAAGAACACCGAAGAGACTGACAATCGGAATGGATCATATATAACAGGTTTCATGTTACGTCCTTTAAAAGTTACAGAGCAGATACGTTCATAGACTGTTTGCGCTTTCTAAGTCCGTCCCAATAGAGATAGTAAGATTATTACAACAAAGCTTCTGACTTTAATGAAGTATTGAGCTGAAAGCAGTGTCAAAGTACAGCAAAGTATGTGCTGTGCATAAGACTTTTAATGAGACACTTACAGATTGGAACTTAGAATACTATCCTATTAAATAGGAACCTATCCAAGGTGTTCAAAAGAAATGTAGGTTCCGTTATGTGGGCTTCTTTTCTACTCCAAGTAATTCTAGATGGTACTGCTCAATCCCCTGATATCTAGCAATATGCTGATTTATCTGGATTAATATTTAGATGTTTCAACAAACCTGGTTTGACTACATTCGTTTTTGTAAGTACTACGAAACATGTTGGACCATGTACCCGATTTTTGGTCTGCTTGACGCTCATCATTGCATTTCACCATATACGGGATTTGTTGTGCGTCAATTGTCTACCTCTTACTGATTTTGTATCAAGTACGTGTTTCTATCATAGAAATTGGATTATAGCTTCTATGAAGGTAGTCGATTGGCAACAGTAATGTAGTTATTGTGGGTGTGAAAGCACATCATGCATCCTAACATATATAAAACTCTGAGAAAGTTGGTCACAAATCGGTCATACTACAGGAGAATTAGCATGCTATCAGTCATAGAATTTTCGATAACCCTTACTTTACGCGCTGTTATTGCAAGATATATCCTACAGAAGATTCTAGGCTGGCCCACCTAGGCAAGATCTCGTCTAAGAGGTCTGGAAATTTCTCATATGAAATCAATCAAGAGGACAAGCCCTCCAGGCAGTGGGAAATGAAAAGTCGTGCCTGTCTTGCTAAGCATAACCACAATTTTTCAAACTATGACGTTTTCCTATTTCATTCGCAATTAGTATGTCTCTATGTAGACCGTATTTACAACCTCATTCTCACTAAAATGAGCCTCCCAGCGTTTGTTCTTATTCAGTGCTTTTGACACCAATGATGAAGATTTACTGCAATGCGCATGCTTGTAGGTCGTGTTGAGCATGACTTCATACGACGGTAGACAATTGACGATTTTTAAATCCTGTGAGTATATTGGCTAAAGTGAGGTCATGTGCCAGCTCTAACAATAGTTAGGTTGAGCTCATCGCAGAGACCACGAAGTACACACATGAGCATTGCAATGCAGTTTCTAATAGTGCTTACACCATAGTGCTTGTGGTGAGGAAACGAGGGAATTTGCTTTACTCCCAACAACAAAGTAACAAACTGGCTCGAATGAATTACAGACCAGAGAAAATGAAATCGCATATGTAACCTTACAAAGTGTAGAAAAAATTTGAAGTAGAGAGTAATTCTAAGAACACTTTCAGATTCTGCATTTAGCGAAGAAAGGAATAGGCAAACCTCTTAGGATCGTAAGAGGCATAATAAATCAAGCAATGATTGGAGAAGGTATAAAAAGCTTAGAGTGCTGATGTAAAAGCTATATAAAGAAGATTGTGCTGTAGAGAGGTATTTAAGTTGGGAAGTCAGTATCAAAGTGTATGTTTATTGACTACTTCATAAAATCATCAATTTTCAGGGTTTTAAGACTGCACTTTCTTGGATCTTGTGGTCCCCACATTATCAAGCAATGAAGAGACTGCTCCACCTGATGCGGCCTAATGCCCAAAATATCCATATAATACTTTTTTCAATAGTAAATACGTTTTGAAACTCACCTCTTTACCTGCAATGACACTGATTTGCACATAGAAAACCATCTTGATACTTACAATATATTTCGAAATGTAATGTTACAGTTAATTCAGCAGTTGGTATGCAGGAGTGTGCCAAAAAAAGTGTTAGTTTGTTATTATGAAAGGAAACAGCACTTTTGGTAATGTCAACAGTATCAAAGAAAATAGTATTTCCCACAAATTGATAAAATTAGCAATATTTTACTTGCTTTCAAAAATTCTTTTGGAAACAACTTCACTTCAGAAGAAATAATTCCTTAACAGGCAACGTCACGTGTGTCACAGTTTTCGTCACGTGCCACATGTTGTGTCTGTAAAGCAAAATCCACTGTTCTTTGTCCCAGAAAAAGGTCAAAGCCAAGTACAGAGGCATAGTACACAGTATTTTCTAAAACTTTTAATGTACAAGAAATAATGTTTGAAATTTGAGAAATGACCTCCGGTTTCATTTTACATGGGATGGGTCACCTAAGAATTGATACTTATCAATTTTTAGTCAAAAAATCCTTAACGTTGGAAATTGAGCCTCGTTATTTTCTTAAGGTCTGCTTATGATTTTTACCATTTGAGCCTTATGTTCTTATAAACATGTTTCTTATAATTGAATGTGTAGTTGGATATGCCGTGTTGCATAAAAGAGATGAACAGTATTGCTTTGTGTTGTCAATAGCAGTATACAGCAATTGAATGTTGTATTTGATCATTCCACTCATAGACAATATGTCTTGTTATATATACTTGTGGTTTTGAACCTGCAGTCAATGTATTACATTAGTTCAGGTGGTGTTGGTATTCAGTTAGACACAATATGTTTTTGGCTTTGAGCTTGTTGTCAATGTATTACATTAGTTTAGGTGTTGTTCTTCAGTTAACCATCCTTATTCCCTCACTAAAGTACTGAACTCAATTCCAGTGTTATATAACAAGACCATTTCTGTAGTAAACAAACTCCATCCAGGGTACCCATAAACAATTGGTCTTGTTATATGTCTTTATGCCTTTGACCCTGTAGCCAATGTGATATATTAATCCAGATCCCAATGTTGAAGTATATAACCTACTGTTATCATTGAAGCATGTGTATGATTGCAGCATGACCTAGGACAACATTTTCAAAGTTAATGAAATGACTTAGCTAAGAACACTGACTATTGAATCCTAAAAGAACTTGATGCTACCCAGGGAAAACTATCTGCTCATAGATACAGGTTTTTTTTATAAGAAAAATTTTTATAGAAAAATGAGGCTCAAATGGTCCAAATCTTAACATGAATTGTACATAAATTTATGTTATGGTCGCTTATTCTGAGTTATTATATCAACAATTGCCGTTAGTTTGAAGGGGCTTTACCCATATACTTTTCGGCTTTTAATGATGGTACTTGCACTATGTCAGTGGTGCTTTCATTACTACAACAGGCAAATGTAGTTTATTCTAACTTTGAAGATGTAATATTATTTATTAACTTATTAGTATATTATCCCAAAACATTAAATACACAGAATTGTAATGAATTTTCAATGGCCTATGCAAATTTGTTCGTTCATATTGTGAGCATTTTTGGATTTATTGTGAATATGGAATTATACAGACCGTGTTATGGTGTATTGAAGAAAAGTTGAATTCTGGAAGGTTTGACAGATAACATAACAGAGTATAGTGTAAACTAAGTTTATAATCATTTATTATAATTGTTGTCATATTGTGAACTAAAAGCTACAAAAGAGCCTCAAGTTCTTCCAAAGGCTTCACGCTCAATAATTTCATTTTTATCAGTTTTCAGTATAAACCAATGGACATGGATAGCAAAGAGAAAGAAACTGGAAAAGGTATTGTTTTCTAAGCATTTTCCAATTCAAATAGGGGTTATCCTATCCCTGTATGCTCATTTCCTAAGTAAGCTCCCAAAACCCGGAGTGTGTTTGAGAAATTAATTTTCAAATAGTGATCATAACGATTATTAAGAATTAGGAGATCTATTTATTTTCACACTGTATAATTATTATTGCTTATTGCTTTCAGATGTAACTGATACTACAGATATTTCTCCAAGATGCACAGTATCAGGTGTGTGTATGTGTGTTTTCGGAATAACTACTAGGTTCAATTTAGAATGAGTATTTTGACTACCACAATTTCTTATCTTTTGACTAATTTTAAATGTAATCGCATCTTACGAATAAAATCCTATCTTTTACCTTCCATGGAAAAGAGTTTATTAGCTGTATAACTGCTGGCTTGGTATTACAGAATTTCTAGGGATTTGATAGTTGCCTGTTATTCATCATGAGTTTGCTGCATTTGACAATTTGTTTTGAGGTTTGCATCATTGATGCTCTTTCATTGATTTTTAGAAGTACCCAATATTACACATGTTTCTCAGGGAGGCATTGTAGCAGGTATGTTTGTTCAGAATATTTATCATGTAAAATCTAATAAAAATATGTTAATGACTGTCATTTAGTTCCTGTTGAGTAGGAATTCAATCCTGGTGATGTGAAAATACTTGTAAAGCAAATGGATCAGTGACTACCAAACTGGGAACTGCCATCCCTAAGGGACCGTTTACGGCAGGAGTCGGCAACCTGTAACTCCAGAGCCACATCCAGCTCTTTCACCCCTATCTTGTGGCTCTCTTAGCTTGCAAATCTCTAACTACGCTTCAATGTTGTGGCGTAAACACGGGCCTACGAGGATGCCAATTCTTTTTGGGGGACTGTGAATGTTCTATAAACTTTCTGCCCGAACTTCCTATTGTTCTTTCAGAAAATTTGCCAAAGTGAAACGGAGTTCTGTTCAGCAGGGAAGGGGGGCTGCAGCCCCCTGCCCCTGTCTCCTATCCTTATGGGCGTACATACTGTATATTCTGATTTCTATGCACACCACATTTTGACCTCTTTTTTTAACCTTTGGCTCAAATACATTTGGTAATTTTTGCTTGCATAGTAGTCAACCATGAAGATGCCCTTTGCACATACTATGAGAAGATGAGGACCCCAATAGAAAGTATGGCACCTTTGCTTGAGTCTCCGATGTGCACTAGAACATTCTGATTTCTGGAACTGTGATGTACAAAATAATGAAATTTAAGTAAGAATGTAGATTTTGATCAATTGGCAGCTTATAATTGTCTTTCTAGAGAGTAGTGATGAATAATAAAATGGGTGACAGACAATATATTGAGATTTTAGACGATATCACATCTTGCAAAAGAGCATTTTCCAGTATTGTAAAAACTGTACTGCTAAAAATTCTTCTGGGGGCAAGCCCCCAGACCCCCATATCCCCCTATTTTCTCTATGGAAGATTGTAGTGCTAAAAATCTTTCAGCCATTGGTTCTGTTGTGAACAAAGCGTTGTGTAAGGACGTGAAGCATGCAAGCGCCCAAGACTCCCTCAAGAGACTTTTAAGGGACAATTGACCTTTGAAAGGAACTGTAGTCAACAAGTTAACAAGTTGTAGTATGTTTTTTGAGTTGAAAGCATAAGATATAAAATAACCAAGAAGCTTTATTAATGGACGAGACCTCTGAAGAAACAGCTGGTGCCGTGACCCGGGAAACTAAACCCGAAAGACAGGGGGATGTAAATCTATTGGCTACAGAACGAGAAGCTATTAAGATTGTGAAAAATTTATCCAAGAAAGCGAGCCTACGGGGCAAGATGTCTTATGTAACGAAGCTGATAAACGATGTGAACAAACAAGTGTCTGAAAATGGTGAGCCGAAGCAAGTAAATTTCAATACACAATCACTGAAGAAAGCCATGATCAGTTTCCGAGACTTCAATGATGGGTATGTTGAACTTTTAGAAGATTCACAGCAAATTGACGAAGTATTCAAGACTTTGTTCAGCATGGAGGATAATTTTCAGCAATGTATCGAAGCTGCAGAATCATACTTGGTAGAATGCAGAAGGGAATCCAGATCAAGTCGGTCATCAAGAAAATCTGGGAAATTTTCAATTTCAGTATCCAGCACAAGAAGTGACAGCACAAAGCACAAGATCCCTTAGAAATGGAAATTAAACATCCTGCTTCAACAAATGTAAAAATGGAGACAAGTGAGAATCAAGAATGTCAAAATATAAGGATTTCTACCCAAACTGCTCGAGCCCCCCAAGATCAAATATTTGTTGCTGAAGATACCATTCTTAGACATACCTTCAGTCCATTGACTCGAGCACCCCTCCAAACCCCCTCATTCCTGAGCGTCACATCTTCCCTACTATCCAGACGATTTCCCTATTCCCATATCCCCATCATGTGAAGTCCCCCAACGCACCTTCCCCACCTTCCCCAAATATACTACCCCCATCTCCTGAGATTGCAAAGCAAGCTTCAATTGAGCCAAAAAGAAGACAAGCAGACTCTCAGAGTGACAAGAACATGCCTTCTATGATGGGATTAACCCCAAGAGCTACAATACAATTGCCACTTGGTGGTGAAAATATTATTCCTCTTGGAAAATTCAGTGGAAAAAAGGAGTGCTGGCCTAGATTTATTCAAAAATTCAAAGCTGTGGTAGACAAACAGCCATATGAGCCAATTTTGAAGCTTGCAATTCTCGAACAGCATATCATTGGCCAAGCAAAGGACTGCATCAAAGATTTCCCATTTGATGAGAAGTCATACCCCCTTGTGTTGAAGACACTTGAAGATAAATTTGGTGATGAGGATGATCATGCAGCCTTTCACCTTGGAGCAATAGAAGACTTACCCAGAGTGAAAGAAAAAGAAACATACAGTCTAAGGAAATTCTATGACGACCTTCAAGCTCATGTTCAAATCCTAGAAGCTCAAGGACCTGATGTTATCTGCCATCTTTGTGATCCAAGAAGACTGAAGGTTGTACTCTCTAAGCTACCGACGGGTGTTGTTATTGCTTGGACAAGGTACAAGGAAGACAAAAACCTCAACAATGACATTCGGTTGCTGTGTGAGTGGCTGCGAAGGAGGGTCAAAATTTTGGAGAAAGCAGATGCCAAACACTTGGGTGAAACAAAATCTAGACTCAGCTTACATACAACTCTGAACAACAGCTGTAGTCGTGATACACCAAGCTCAAAACAATGCTGGCTATGTCAAGGAAATCATGTGATTTTCAAATGTCAAAAGTGGCAGAAGATGGATGTTGAGATGAGAAGACAAGAAGTGCGTAAGAATGGTGCATGCTTCAGATGCTTACGACAGGGGCATGTGGCTCGAGCATGCAGAACGAATATGAATGACAAAGGAAGGAGAGCATGGACTCATCCAATGCTGCGCAGCGATTTTGAAACTGAAATGAAGGAAGTGAGTCAAAATAGTGAGGGAAGTGATGATAAAACACCAAGCAATGGAGTTCAAAGCACAGTTGCCATGACAACAGGAAACTGTTGTGATGTTCAGTTCACAAGGTGTACAGGGTTACCCGTGAAGATGGTTACAGTGATGGATAGGAGTGGAAAAAGCATCAGGATCAATTGTCTAGAGGACCCTGGAAGTCAAGTTACGCTTATCACATCGAGGATTGCATGGAGTCTCGATTTGAAACAAGAGAAATCCAATGTGACATTGTCTGGAATTTGAAATGAAGATCTCAGAGCACGCACCTCTGTCTCATTGCAAACCTTCACCAGCTGTGGCACTTCATTCTTCACCAATGCATATGTTGTCAATAAGATCAGCCATCACGTACCATACCTGAATGTAAACAGCTTGAAAGAAAGATACAAACACCTGGAACATGCTGTAGTTCAATTGGTGGATGGCCCGGTAGACTTATTGATTGGCCAAGATTGTCCAAGTCTGTTCCGTCAACTTGAAGTTAGATATGGGGAAAAGGATGAGCCATATGCTGTGAGAACACCACTGGGATGGAGCATTTGTGGCCCATTAGGAACAATTGATGCTAGTCAATCAATTCATGTGTTATGCACACATGAGGATGATTCGATCAATGTTGACTACATTTTGCGAAAGTTTTGGGAGATAGAAACAATTACTAAAAATATTCCCACAAGCAGCAAAAAGCTGATTGAAGTACAAGAGCAGACGCAGAAAACAACAATACATGTTGGCAACCGTTACCAAGTACGACTTCCTTGGAAACAAGGAGTCAAAAAGCCAACTGGATCATATGATATGGCTTTGAGGCCACTCAACATGACTGAAAGAAGATTGAACAAGAACCCTGAATTGAAAAAGAAATATCATTCAGCTATGGAAGAGTATTTCCATGAAGGGTATCCAGAGAAGATAGAAAAGCCAATAACTGAAGAGGGGTGGTACTTACCACATCATCCTGTCATATCGGACACAAAAAACACAAAAGTACGAATAGTATTTGACTCTGCAGCTAAAGTCAAGGGTGTATCATTGAATGATCTCCTCGAAAAAGGACCAAATTTGCTGAATGATTTGACAGGCATTTTACTCAGATTCAGAAGATACAAGTATGCAAATGCTGGTGATATGTCAAAGATGTTTCTTCAAATCTTGTTGAATCCTGAAGATCAAGTTTTTCACCGGTTTTTATGGAGAAAGGACACCCAGCACAGACCTGAAGTCTATCAGTTCAAGACTGTAATTTTTGGTGATGCTCCTTCGCCGTTCCTTGCTTGTTATGTCATTAAGAGAGTCCTTGAAGATTACAGAGGTAGCAATGTCAACGTTTTCAGTGCCTTGAGCAGAAATCTGTTCATGGACGATCTCCTCCACAGTTGCACAAGCATCGCAGAGGCAAAGGATATTGTCAAAGGCACAGTTGAAATGTTAGAAAAGGGTGGATTTCGAATACGCAATTGGATTTGCAATGAACAAGAAATCCTTAGAGAGATAACAGAAGAAAGGAAAAAGGATGTCAAGCAACTAGGAGAAGATTGGCAGAAAGTTCTTGGATTGAACTGGGATCCGATGAATAATACATTCACATTTCGTACTTCTGAAGACAATGTTTCATGGACAAAAAGAACTGTTGTTAGTCACATCTCTAAAGTCTTTGATCCATGTGGATTCCTTGCACCATTCCTTATAACTGGAAAAGTATTTATGCAAGATCTTTGGCGAAGAGGATTGGAATGGGATGATCAGTTAGATGAAGACTTGAAGGAACAGTGGTGAACTTGGCATAATCAGTTACAAGGGTTGGAAAGAATCAAAATTCCAAGACACGTACACGCTGAGCAAACTGATGGGAAGAAATTAGAGTTACATGTGTTTTCAGATTCATCTGAGAAAGCAATGGCAGCTGTTGCATATTTGAGAATAGTCATGGAAAATGGATCAGTTGGACGCACATATCTGTTGATGGCAAAGACACAAGTTGCACCTCTGAGTTGTAACAATTCCCAGGCTAGAACTTCAATCTTGTGTAATGGCAGTGAAGCTCTTGCAGTTTATTGAAAGGCACTTAGATCTACTTGTGGCAAAAATTTCTTTCTGGACAGATAGTAGAGTTGCACTGGCATGGATTAAATCTCAAAGTTGTACATTGAAACCTTTTGTGGCGAACAGAGTTGTATCAATACAAGAAGGAACGGAAATAAATCAATGGCATCACGTTCCTGGGAAGCAAAATCCTGCAGATATTGCTACTCGAGGCATCAAACTTTGTGAACTAGAAGATTGTTACAATATATGGTTCAGTGGCCCAGATTTTTTGAAACAGTCTGACGACCTTTGGCCTCAAAGTGAAGAATATAGAGATCTCACAGTAATTGCAGAAGAGCAAAGAAAAGTAACACACGCTGTTGAAGTTGCCACTCAGAATGGAGTTTTGGAAATAAAATCATTTTCAAGTTTGAAGAAGTTGAGAAATATCATTGCGTATGTAAGGAGGCCTTTCAAACTGTGGAAACAACGAAGATGTAGAGGTGAAAACAAAGTTCAGGAAACCGTTAGTGTTGATGAACGCCAAGAGGCGGAAGAGTGGCTTATCAAACAAGAGCAGAAGAAGTACTACCAGAGAGAGCTACAAAATCTTTCAAGCAAGAAGCCGCTGTCAAGAAAGTCAATCATCTACGATCTGAATCCATTCATTGATGAAAAAGGATTGATTAGAGTTGGAGGAAGATTGAGAAGAGCTTCACTTGCGTATGCAAGTCGCCACCAGATCATATTACCAAAGCAGTCCCACCTCACACATTTGATCATCAGAGAAACTCATGAAGAAGTGAAACATTTTGGTGTAAATTACGTTTTAAATGAAGTTAGATCCAAGTATTGGCCTGTTCAAGGAAGAGCAATGGTGAAGAAAGCGTTGAGATCG
Source organism: Cassiopea xamachana (assembly GCA_900291935.2). Taxonomy (NCBI): domain Eukaryota; kingdom Metazoa; phylum Cnidaria; class Scyphozoa; order Rhizostomeae; family Cassiopeidae; genus Cassiopea; species Cassiopea xamachana. The sequence continues at coordinate 54,181 of OLMO02000285.1, forward strand.
TGTGTCATATGCAAAAGACTACGGGGAGTTCCTCAGGAGCAGATCATGGCCGATCTCCCAGCATCAAGAGTAGGATATGAAGGTACTTTCAAGTTCACTGGTGTAGACTTGTTTGGGCCTATTATCACAAAAGCAAGATACAGAGGTGGTCGACGAGAAAAGAGGTATGGCGTATTATTTACTTGTCTCCAGACAAGAGCAATTCACATTGAGCTTGCCTACTCTCAATCAACAGATGATTTCTTGAAAGCTTTCACGAGGTTCATTGCAAGAAGGTCAAAACCATTGACAATGTTTTCTGATTGTGGTGCAAATTTCGTCGGTGCAGCAAGAGAATTGCAAGACATAATGAATAAATGGATCAAGAGTCCGAACTTGCATAGTTGTTTGACAGATGAGAACATCAAGTGGATATTTAACCCACCCGCAGCTCCACACATGGGAGGTGTTTGGGAGTCATTAGTTAAGCTAGCAAAGAGAGCAGTGACTGCCGCAACAAAAGGTGCAGAACTGACAGATGAAGAATTGATGACAGTGCTTACAGAGTGTGAAGCAATGCTGAACAACCGACTCTTAACATACATCAGCAATGATCCAAACGATCTAGATCCATTGACACCTGCACACTTCTTGAACAACAAACCTACAACATTCATGCTACAGCACGAGCTGAGAAGTGAACATAATTCTTGGAAAAAGAGATGGTTACATTGTCAAAATGTTGTCAATAGAATATGGCAAAGATGGCAAAAAAGGAGTACCTTCCTACTCTACAGCAAAGATCAAAATAGAATGAGAGAAAGAGGAACATCCAGGAAGATGACGTTGTTCTTGTCATAGATGCAAATCAACCACGGGGCCATTGGTTATTGGGAAGGATAGTTGGGGTCAATAGTGACGACAAGGGAATTGTGCGTTCAGCGGAAGTCAAGACAATACATGGAACACGAAAAAGACCAATCACAAAATTGATTCTACTGGTGCCATATGATGTGAAGACAAGTTAGAGTCCAGATTACTGGGCTGCGGGGGAGTGTTGTGAACAAAGCGTTGTGTAAGGACGTGAAGCATGCAAGCGCCCAAGACTCCCTCAAGAGACTTTTAAGGGACAATTGACCCTTGAAAGGAACTGTAGTCAACAAGTTAACAAGTTGTAGTATGTTTTTTGAGTTGAAAGCATAAGATGTAAAATAACCAAGAAGCTTTATTAATGGACGAGACCTCTGAAGAAACAGGTTCAGATCGTTGTCTTACCAGAGTATTCTCAATCCACATTGATAACCTCGAACCATGAATTAAAGGTATACTGTACAGGTTTCCAAGCCTCCTTAAAATATTTGAAACTCCTTAAAGAAAGAAAATATTCTTAGAAATCCTTAATTATTATTATGTTTATTAAAATCTTCTTAAGTCTCCATAAGAAAAATAATTTTTAGAAGCAATTGTGATAGTGTTGTGAAAGAGAATTGAATATGCAGAGTTTCATGCCACTGTATAGGAAAAACCAAGTTCTTATAGGAAAATTTCTAGTAATTTTATTTTATGGAAAAGATTGATCAAGTCAATCTCTCGGTATGGAAGAGGCTATTGAATGAATACCTCCTTAAATTGTGTTAAATTTTATGGGTTTTTGTTGTAATCGAGACAATTTCCTCTTAGAAATTGCTAGGAAATCTGATTTTCTCTCCTTAAAGCTCTCTTTTTGAGGTAGGAAAAGCATGGGAATCCTGCTATACTAGGCATGTTGGTTTTAAAATCCGGCTTCCCGCCATTGTGGCTTTCAGCCAGTGTGGCCTTCACCCATTGCTGCTTCCATCCACTGCGGCTACCAGTGTTATCTTTTCAACATAAAACTGGTTAAAATAGCTTTTTGAACATTCGGGGTTGCTGACACCTGGTGTAGGTTTTCAGGTCGTCTGTAAGGAGGATTTTCCCTAATGAAATAGCATCTGACTTAATGTTTTATTAACCTGCATCATATGTGGTACTTAGATTACATTTCAGTGAGGTCATACGTACTACTGTCTTTCATTGGCCCTCAATGGGGGACCCTAATTCAAAGAATTATGCTCTGGAGAAGTACTATGTAAATTTTTTGAGAGATTTGGGAACCTCTGATAGAGATGAAGCTATTAGTGGTCAGTATACTAAACTGTGCCTTCCCACATGAAGCAAATTGTTTCTCCATGTAGTGATATCACATGTTACTGATACAAACAAAAGGTTTGATTTTGTTATTGTGCTTTTGGTTTCAGTTGTTTATGTTTTACTTTTATTGTCTTGTGTTGTTTTCTTGTAATATTGATGCAAACCATGATTATGTATTTTCATTGCTTGTCTCATTTTGAAATAAAAAATGTCTATTAGAAATATAGCCACCATAGAGACTGGCTGAAAGAGATAAGTAAGTTTGTTGCTTCTGTCCATTGATCATTATATCCCTATAAGATTGGATTTGATGTATAGCACGGAACAACTATTAAGCATGCAACTCATTATGATATGAGTAATGCAGTATTAGCAATGCAACTTAATTGTGGAGAAACCTTGAGTAAAGTGACATTAGTTTCTCATTTGAACCATTGTCAGTCGATAACAAATAGGATAATAGCTATCTGGTATGCAAGACTGCATTAACAATTATGAATTTAAAACCATGCAAGAGGATGATGACTATGTTATAACTTGTGAGTCAGAATGAAGTAGTTTATACATACTGTCCAAAATACAGGTTAGAACCCTCTCAGAGCAGGAATAGTGTGTACTGAATAGACAACCAGGATGAATTGGCCCATATGTATTATGTCACAGAGTCTATGAGTTTATTGTAAAATTGACTCTTCTCTTTGTAGTGAGAAGTGAGGCCCCTACAATTAATGCAATCCAAAGTACAGTTATACTTGGGGATGTAGGAGCAGTCCATCAAAATGGTAAGCAGTTTCATTTCGTATTTGTTCCTTTTAAATTGAAATGACTCTGACCTAAAGATGACTGTTCATGCATATTAAAGTTGTCCAAATCGCAAGTTTTATCTATTCAAATGTTCGGCCTTGATTTTGCCAAGTATTTGGTTATTGAGCACACATCAGCGTGGCTAGGGCATGACTACTTAGACTTAAAATAAAAGTTAGCAGTATTGATATGCATCCAGATAATTACGCTTAAACCCACTGAGAAGAGGTTGATAAACTAAATTCTCAACGGATGCAATGTAAACAGAACCATTGCAGGGGCATTAACTGTTGTCTATTACTCATCAGGGCGAACTATTATGAAACTAATTGTGGGGGGCTCCTGCCATTGGAGTTATCACTCAGGTAGAACATAATTTCTTTTCTTGGTAATTTTCATGGTAAGTAAATTGTTTTCATGCTCTAAATAAGTACCAAAAAAGAAATATTTGGGCCAGCAACTTTCATGTACTATATTTTACAAAAAGTGTACAGGAAGTACATTTCTCGGCAAATTGTGAATTTTTTATTTGCTGAGGTGTTACCCTCACACCTTCATATAGTTTTGCTCCAACCAGCCCCTTTCCAATACATTGCACTAGCTTCACTATCCTAGAGTACGTGCTTTCATTCCTTTGATGCTTTGCTTATCCTAAGTTACATAACTTCATTGATTATTCCATTCACTGTTTTTTTGAGTATTCACTCTCCAAATGGCAGATGGACATACTCCTAATATGTCTTGCAGTCAATTGGTGATTCTCCAAATGACTGGTGGATATATTCTATGCAAAGAGGTTTCTTTTATCTATGTCGAATGAGGGTATTTGATATCTAGAGACAATGCTCTTGGTTCCCAAATTGAGGATTTTGAATAGTATTTGTGTTTGGAAAGTCATTGAAAACCCAACAAACGAGAGGGTTGGAGTTGAAATGAAGGAGGTTGGTGAAAAGTTTTCCTGATCATCTATTGCTATGAATGGATTTTGCAAGTCATCTGAACTTTACAAGTCAATTGAACTTTAGATAACACATATTGCATTTTTCCAAAAGTTGTTAAGTTGGAAGATTGTAAATTAGCGAATATATAGGTCACTTCACTGCTATTCAAAGTCAATGAACTAAACTAGAGAAGTAACATATCAAGTTTCATACATTTTTCCCAAATGTTTCCTAGTTTAACCCTGCGATTATTGTTATGTTTATCATGATGGTGATGACATTTTACATGCTAGCTTAGCTCGCGCTAAAGAACTGTTATCTATTTAGTTTGCTTGGCTTATGTGGCTTATCTATCTCCAATTCTCTTACTGACTGCATCATGTGCGTCTACGTACCATTTGTATGACTGTTGTAGTGCATAATATCTACTAACTGAAGCTAGTAAGATAGACAGACAGCTTTGCGCTGTAGATACGAAATATCAGAAAGCCTCCGAGTTTGTGTTTTCTAATTAGAACTATAACGGAATGAATCAAAATTACATGTACAGCTATACCGGGGGTAACTTCCTTACATCTCTCCCCCCCTAACAAAACCAAATTGAATATAGTCATAAGTATAACAAAGAGTATAGAGCTAATGTACCCCAAGGTATAGCTCCTGGTAATTTTAGCGCTTGTCTCTCACGTCTAGGGTAATGTCTAATAACTTCAGCTTCTGAATCGCTACTATCTTGGGCTGCTACTGCGTAGTCACTTTCCGAGGGTGAGTCGTACGTCGTACGAAAGTTCACTGTCAGTATCTGCAATACTCTGGCGATCTACTACACTTTCATCGGATTCATTGACTTGTCTATCACCTGCTATTGCGGGTAAAAGGCGATCGTGATGAATGACTTTTTTTTCTCCTTTTAGCTGGTTAAACGCTTTCTCGCAATCATCTAACCATTGACAATTTTGCATTTTCGCTTGTTAATGAAGTCAAGGGCTGACTGATTTCTGCAAAATCTGCAATAAATGCTCGTTAAAGCCAGCCAATCCAAGAGATGCTTTTAGTTCTTTCTTTGTAGATGATTTCTGATAGGTTTGGATAGCCTCTGTAGGATGATTTTGAGGTTTGATGCCATGGCGTGATAATTCAAACCCTAAAATGTCTACCTTGTCACTTGCAAAAACACATTTTGAAGGTTTTAAGGAAATTCCAGAAGACTGTAAACGCTGGAAAAACTGCTCAATATCGGTAAGATGTTCTTCAAACATTCTACTAAAATCACGATATCGTTTATGTACGCAGGGGCGGATCTAGACTGTCGGACAGGTCGCACATTTAACAGTCAACATTTAGCTGCGCAACAATATTTTTAGTCAATTGGAATGTTTTTCCAATTTGTACTACATCAAATCAGCTCTAAGATCGATTTTTCTGTTTGCTCTAAGTAGGTAGGGAATTATATAGAAGTGTCTTACATTTTCTTATTCTGAGGAGGAGCTAATCAGAAAGAGTAGATCCCATTGTTTATTCTGGATTATTAAATCTTAGGCCTAGGTTAAACGTCGCTCTCCTCATGTGCCGAACTCAATTGCTGAATTAAGTACATGACAAGAGCGACATCTAACTTGATTAAGTACGGAGATATTGATTTGGAGCGGCAGATTGCATTTGGAGCAACTGCTCAAGTCTACTTATGCAACTTTGGAGCGGCGTCAAGTTATACGTCGATCTTGTCATGTGCCGATATCAATTCATAAATTATGACCCACTTAAATAAATTCATTTCTGTGCGCAAAAGAGGCCGAGCATGCGCTATTTGATGATATGTTTCCTTGGCGCGAGAAGATCAGCTAGGAATAGAGTGGCGGTTAGATATTTAAATAATGGCTTCATTTATTCCGAATATCGACTTCTGTTCTTCGTGCGCGAAAGAAACAGAATACATATGCATTACATTTGGGGCTGCTGTGTGTAATCGATGCAGCATAGCTGAAGAGAATGACGAAGTAAGTGGTTGGAGGCCAGCAAGATTAGTTGGTTACTGCATTGAATGTTCCAGCGAAGCAAACGAAAGCAGATTAATGGGGAGTCATTCCAGCGAAGCAAACGAAAGCAGATTAATGGGGATTCAGAAGTGAGTAAAAATGTCTACATCTATGCCTTTCCTGACCTGCCATAGTTTGCAGTAGCCATGGGTCGAAACTGTAACTCAACACTACATTTAGAGGAGAAACTTTTAGATGCAAGTAAAAAGTACCTTCAAGAAATAATAATAATAATAATACTATAATAATACATTTATTTAGAGTTGGCTAAAAGAGAAATAGTTTTAAACTTAATACAGGCCAACTGATCTTCTTGTTTACAATACTTTTTTCTAACAAATTTTCTACAGCATTTTTGGCTACTTTCTGACCCCCCCCCCGTTTTTCCAACCATCCCCACTTATTAGACTTTTGGGATATTCCAATGCACCTCCCATTAAGCAGTTAAGATTACCTGAAATGAACTTTCACTAATACTTTCTTTGCAATAATGTGATTCCCTTTTTGGGATTTAGTGCCTAATTTGATATATTTACAGGAACATATTTTGCTAATCTTTGAGTGTTGTAGATGGCACATACAGCAGGCTGTCTCTGAAAAATAGCCCCTCATTATCTACTAAAAGTTTCATCAGCTCTTAGCAATTTATTAAGAACCCAATGATTAATAATTTTTTGTTTGCTGTAAAGTAAGTGCAGATTCTTTTTGTTTATCAGTGATGGAGATGACAACAATAATGATGATAAAGAAGTTGGTGATGTTGAGTATGGACGAGCAGTACAAGAAAGTAAACAGAAAAGTAGTGGAAGACCAGGAAGGAAGGCACAGTGGAGTAACACTCTGCTGAATGATTTAATTGATATAATTGTAAATAATGAATACTTCAGGAGGAAGCTTATCTTCACCAATACCAAGAACCAAAAAAATGCAGAAGTGTATGCAAAAGTTTTAATTGAGCTGCAAAGCCAATCAACAGACAGGAGTGAGGAATGTCCTTTCGGTGTTGAACAGCTTCGCACCAAGTTTAAAGAATGTGTTGCTGAATGCAAGAAAGCAGCTATGGCTATGAAAACAGCCAGTGGTGTAGTAAAATTTCAGGAAGAGCGAGGCTATGGAATATGGTTTTCCTCACTGTTTGCTTTGGTTAAAACTAGAGATTCTTGTCAACCAGACCAGGCAATTGAGCCATCAGCAAATGTCTTAACAGTTGATTCACCATCCAGTTCATCTGGGTCACAGGACTGGTTTGTGCCAATTCCATTAAAGAGAAGGAAAACCTCCAAGGAAAAACAATTTGGTGAACTAATTGGCTTAATGAAAGATTTGGCTGAGAAGAATCCAATGAAGGAATTCTTAGAGTATGCAAGGGAAGAGGCAGACAAATGTAGACAGCACGAATTAAGATTGATGCAACTTTGGGCAAATACACAGCAAGTCTACCATAGTGCCCCAGCTCAACCAAATTATCAGGTGCTTGGACAACAGAGCACTAATCATAATTCTTTCACTAACAATAATGGTTCTTATACACATGGCAACAACAATAATGAGGACGTTTATAGAGCATACTATGAGTAACTTCTTTTCTTCTTACAGCTTCAACTTTCTTAACAAGTACCAAACTCTTTGAAAAGTTTACTTGTGATTGCATATCCCACTTTATTTGCTAGGTTCTTCTTAGGAGCTATTGTTTTATCACACATTTTCATAAGAAGAATATCACATGAGAAGAGCGACGTTTAACCTAGACCTTACAGTTTTTACTGAATCCCAACAGGGCAGCAAAGTAGAAAGAGTAAGATGTCTGTGCACAGGATGCTTCTTTCCCACTGTCACACAATTTGCATATGAGTTGAGGTAGCCAATAACATCGTTTTCCTGTGCGACTGTATGCCTAAAGGATGCTTTGTAGTGCTGTCACACAATCTTAAAATAGATTTGATAAATAGATTTTTTTAGGTTACTCAGCACGTGAAAGGTCAGAGAATTCCATTCATGTCCCAATCTTTATTATCTTTTGATGGATTTACTGGAAAAAGTAAAGCACTTTATTGAACTACAACGCGTTGGAGGTAATCTATAATGCTAAATTAGCAAAGCTCGGCAAATGAGCCATAATTTCGAAAACATCCTGTTAGCTGAAGACTTGCCTGCTAGCAGCGACATTCCAAAGAATGATGCATGCCTTCGCATTATGAGTGATACAGGAGTCGTAGCTGCAAGGTACAGTTCAACATATCATTTTAAATACTAAATTATATGCCATTGCTGCTAAAACGTGCCTGAAACCAATCTGAAATCATTTGCAGAGGGCAGGTAACTTTCAGGATCATATTTCATATTGCTGGGGAATGATCCTAAGAATGGCAATTCCCCATGCTCAAAGCACATTTTTGCGTTGAAATTTCAGTTACATGGAATTTTCATGAGAGGTTCTAGTTTTGGACTTTCGGGGCCCAACTGATTCATTTTATTGTCTTTTTTATGTAGGAAGTTTCTTAACACTATTGTCTGCTATAGGAAATATTGCCATTTTTTGAGGGGAAAATGACCCCAGCCCTCCTTGAATCCACCCCTGCTTATAATGAAGCTGGAGGTATTAGTAGCAATTCAGTTATAACTCTGAGTACTGTAGTGGGTTAGAGCATTGGTTAGGGTTATAATTGCAATCGGAAATTATATGAGTACCTCTTTTGCATGGATTCATTTTAAATAGTCTGTTGATACTACAGAACTTTACCACCTCACGAAAAAGCGGCAACATTATTTTGACATACTTGAAAGGTTTTTTCGTCCGACACTCATCAGAGTATGAAAACGTCGGATAATGAGCTAAAGGTTAACGGAAATATATATCCAGATGCAGTTAATGTGTTAGGATGCGTCTAATTGGCCCCAAGTGTGAACAATTACGACCTATTAACATAGTTTACTTGAAGAGTCCCAATGAGAAAACAAACTCTTTATGTCTACACAAGACTGGGTTTTGAGTCTTCATGTAAATAGATTCCAAAGCATTTCAATGAAAAAACGATCTTGCTAGTCCAATGATCCGAAAAGTGTCATCTGTATATGTTTTGGCGCATTCTGGATTTGCAAGGTGTTGTCCTATGGCTGACTCACAACTAATTTTAATGTGTTATAGTGTAAAATTAACGTCCTCAAGAATTGCAATTTATTTTGACTATCTTCATCAGCCCCGCAGCAAAAATTCACAGAATTCCTTTATTTGACCACGCCTACTAACGAGCCACGCCCTATGTGCGACAGTCATGAAATTTTCTAGATCCGCCCCTATATGTACGCTAAGATACGATTGGTTTTTAGTCCTGCCAACGTGATGTCCATCAAACGCTGGTACGAAGCTCCTGCGTTGCAGAGTCCGAATGGCGTCAAATTTTACTCATACTTTCCCCATGGCAAGGAAAAAGCCGTCTTTTCTTTGTCTTCCTCAGCCAAGGGCATTGACCAGTCAGCTGACGCTGCGTCTAGTGTGGACCAAAATCGAGCACCATGCATTTTATCAATCACGTCACGAATATGGTTAAGGGAGAGGAATCCTTTTTGGTGACCTCATTGAGACCCCAAAAATCACATACAAGACGTAAGGAAACATCTTTTTTAACAAGAATTACAGGGGCGTTTGAATAATCTTGTTTTCCAGCATTTCTGAAATCTGATGGTCAATTTCTGCCTGCCATGCATGAGGAATACAATAAGGGGTGCGTTTGACTGGCTGGGCTTCATTTGAAACTAAGTGATGCTGCATATTTTATGTTGCATATTTTTCGCAAGAGTGGGTTTCTTCTGATTTGGTGCAAAGATATCACCATCGTTTGAAATTATGTATGAGAATTTGTCTTTGTCGTCCTGTGAAAGATTTTCTCCATACACTATATCGGTATCTAAATTGATGCAGTCATCTTGATTTGGGATATCAATTCTTGCAATTGTTTCCCCGACTTCGAGCAAAGATCCAACTCGTGTTTTAGCTTTTAAGGAAACAATTTCATCACTAGTTTTTAGAAAAGAGATTTGAAACCGCCCTCGATATTGGGGATTATTCTGCATCGGGTGGCATACGCTCCTGGCGTTTCTGATAACGTTAATGGGTCAAAACAAGTAGTGAACAAGGAGAATGATTTACGACATTGATCATTGACAATACTTCCAGACCGTGCGGGTAAAGAAACAGCATTGGTTAATTTTACCCCATTGTTTTCATTGAGTGTGACACAATTATACCACAATGAACCCAGCTTTATTTTATTGTTCTGAACGTCAAATTGAACCGTGCGAAATTGTGATAAGAATTCCCGTCCCAAGCGGCCTCGAAAATTTCTTCTGCCTGCAAAACTTTTGTTTCCATTTCGCCTTTTATTGTTGACAGACTGAATGTTTGGATTATAATCATCACCCTCTGGATTATTTAGTGAAATTCCTTGGATTTTCTCCAGCACTTTCGTTATGATTTTGTCGACAAGGGTGTCTGGATCAACAGACATGCAATGATCCTGCAGAGTCGGTTTCGTAGATGTGAAGGATTCAATCCCCTCTATTTGCAATCTTGTTGTTTCTTTTGCTAATTCGTTGATATTTGCTGAATGGAAATTTGGCAAAGATTTTAGGGCAATTTTTAATTTTTAAATTTAGTCCCTTCACAAATTCCTTGGCAATAGTATTGCGTGTATCGACATTAAATGCTGGGTAGGCCAAGGTTACCAGTTGTGGAAATTCATAGGCAAATGCCTGAGCAGATTCATCAGCAGTTCTCATTCGATTCATGCATCGCCAGCTCTCTGTCCTGTTTTCCCCTCTCGAACTCTGTCAATAACTTTTCCTTGACTGTATCAGGACTTGTCTTATCTTCATTTCCAGGTCTCATGTAAGCATCAAACGCTCGACCTTCCAGCTTACTCGCTATGTTTTGAGCACATTTTTCGTCCTCGTAACCCTTGAGAGAAGGATGGATTGAAACTTTTTCCAAAAATACCTTCACATTGCAAGTTCCGTCAAAACTCTTTATTTTCGAATCCATTTTGAGTATTCGATTATAGAAATGTAGATATGAAATATCAGAAAGACTCTGAGTTTGAATTTTCTAATTAGAACTATAACTGAATGAATCAAAATTACAATGCATTGGCATATGTTCAGCTATACCTGGGGTAACTTCCTTACAGCACCAACAAATTTATCTCGACGTAACTAGTGTTGCAATTGAGGACTGACTACCTTTGATCCATATGTTAATTGTCTCATGTACATGTGAAATTGTAAAATGAGGCATGCTTGTGGGTGATTGTCATTGTTCATAATATCTAACAGCATGAAGATAATAAAAGAGCTAAGGAATTCATAGTTTAGTGAGAATAGCCTAGAGATCTAGTAGACATCTTCAAGTGCATTTCAACATGAGCTCTCATTGTTAGTGAGAGTAGCTTGTTCTAATTGTCACCTTTTGCAAGATAATTAACTTCCTTAAACCTTAGGCAATGTTTCTCTTAATACAAATATATTGTACTTTGCTACCAGATTGTGGGAGATTTATTTTGACAAAGATTATACTCTGATAAGTGAGGTTACGGCCAAAGTTAGTTGAGAGTGCTATGTTGGTCTTGTTCTCTCGTATGGACGGTGAATCCTATTGTGCTATAATTTTGTCTCACTCTTCTACAATGGTAGGAGCCAAGTTATAGTTTTTATTGCAATTTTAGAATATTCCAGAATATTCAACTAGCAGCCTTCCAAATCAATTCAATCTAACACAGGACACCTCTGCAATTTTTTGCTTATTTTGCATATTGTGAAATTTAGAAAAAGACATGTATATGAAAGTAGATGTGTATGAAAATCAAGTTCGTTCTTCACCATAATTATCATCTTGGAAATATTCATGCGCTTCTTTGATGGGCAACTGTGTACTTGGACAGTATTCCTTCATGTACGAGCGGTCTGTAGAATCATAGTGGAGAGAGTAGACATTTCAAAAGCTATTAACTCTTATCTTCATTCCAACTTTATGGTACAAGCGGCTCAGCTAGGTGACTCGTGTCCCTGTCATTGAACCTAGGAAATATTATTCTCTAGTTCTCTCTGATTCTAACTTCAATACCAGTTCGTCAATAATCTTATCAGGGTGCACTTGAATAATGTAGAAATAGTGATTTAGGTTGCATTAGCAGTCTTTCTGACATACAGTACTCCTTACTCAGCATTCAATACAATAGAAGGGTAATACCAGTTTATTCTAGTATACTTAGTCTAGTTGTGTATGACGCAAGGGCAGAATATCCTTAATTCTAAAACAATAGACTGGAATGCTGCCTAACGCATAGTCACTATTACGGGATTTCCTATGATGTGCCTAGCTTCATGAAAGTACTAAATTTGTATTATCTATACCTATTCTAACTTATTTCTTAACGAAAAATATGAAATAACTTTAGACCTAAACGTGGGTCTTACAATCTAATGAATAGAAATTAATGATATACAAATATGCTTACATTTCCTGAAAACTATAATGGTTTTATTGGCTCATTTCCAGTCAGGCTCTCGAAGTATCTTACAAACAACTAATATGAAACAGCCCTCTCAACCTCTCGCAAGCCTTAAGAGTCCAAATACCTAACATACCAATGAGATACGAACCAGATATCTACAACCTTCTACAAGCACTATGACCCTAAACACCAAGTAATGAGATGTAGTATGTCCTAATGCAAGATACAAGTACTTTAGCAAGCTACTTTATCTTTCCTAATCTTTCATCCATAGCTCCAATCTTACATATATATATTAGCAGTTTGAAAATATTATTCTGTGTCCCTTATAGCTATCTTGTATTCGAAAAGCAAGCCCATGGTATGTTATATGCATGGCAATGAGGCATTCTACACAACGATTTTGCGTATTGGGGTCTATTTGTATTGAATGGGCTTACATGGGATTAACCATTGCGTTGAAACAAGACGTGTTTGTTTTGTGTAGCCTTATCATCGTTGTTGTCAGGTATTTTTCCTTTCTCTATGTAATAAAGAGACATGAAGTAGAATGTGCATAAGTATTCGATTAAAGCTTAGGATGCCTGAAAGCTGTAGTCAATGCTTGAGACTGACAATTGTTGCAAATTTAATGAACGTATTTTGTTTACAGAAATGCAAGACAGACTTTACAAGACGGAACAAGAAATTGAAAAGTTGAAGGAAAATCGTTCAAGTTCAAAACTACGTAAGTGATAAAAGAACTGTGCTATTGCATGAGATTGCTATTTATCAATGTCCTAAATTGAATAGTGTATTCCAGCACTTAGTAGCTACAGTAGAATCCGGATATAGCGAACCGTGCAGGGGACCGCAATATAGTTTATTATATCGGGAAGTCGTTATCTAGGGAAGAAAACATTCTGGGCACTGTAAAGTAATACAAGCCTCAAAACTTTCCATGAGCCTGATTGAGCTATCGTCAGCATCTGGGCATATTCACCATGTATGTAGCAGGTCAATTGAAATAATTATTTATAGAAATTAGTGTTTTGGGAGTGTAAAAATTTGGGAGTGTAGCTAAGAAAATCAGCAATTGTCATTTCCAATTATTTTCATAATAGTGTCGAACATTCCATTCCATTTTTTTAACTTTCTCTATAGAACTCCTCATCTCTCTTGTCCTCTAGCGAAATCTCTACTACTGAACTCCTTCATACTTCTTTACAGAAGCAATGTAGAGTGCTCTAGTCTTTTACAATATGTTCCTGCTTACTGAAGTGTTATTATGCCCTGAAAAGTTATAAATTTTTTTACACATCACATCTTTTTCAGTACACGCTTTTTATAAGAAAATTATTATTTTGCTTGAGCCTCAACTTTCTTAACTTTTCCCGAAATTGAGCCTGATATTTCTTAAATTTTTCTTAACTTTTACTGAAGTAAACTGGCTAGAGTGGTTTACACTATCGTTAATAGTATTGTATACATGACTTTGAATTCCATCTGTAACATTTTGAATGCAATAACGACGAACTACCGAGCTTTACCTATAAAAGCACTTAGTTTTGGAAATTGAGCCTCGTGATTTTCTTACGATTTTCTTAAGATTTTGACGATGTCAGCCTCATTTTCTTAAACACCTGTTTCTTATAAAAAACAGGTATTATAAAACACAGGGCTCGCACAATTTCAAGTTTCGGCCATATCTAGTTTATCATGAAGGAACCCTAAATTTGGTTTTTAATAGAGAGAATCTTTGTTTTCAAGGTCTTTTATGTCAAGAGAGAATATACAGTTTGTTTAGGCTGAATCCAAGTGACCAGAAATGTTTTTGTGATACTGGGAAGTTCGTTATATCGGGGGTTCGTAATATGCTGCATTTACTATAGAGTATGATTGTCAGTTCAAGCAGCTAAGAGTAAGCTATTGTAGAACGGTTGTCATTTTTAGCTTGGTAATTATTTTCATAATTGTTACTGTTACTAGTACTTGTCACAAATTAATGTGGAAAAGTTGATAAGAGAGGGAGATGAAGATTGAGCTCTGCAGAAAACCTTTTCAAAATCATAATGCCAACTACGAATGCATCGTAAAACTCAAGTTCTCAAGTTAATTGCAAAATGATGAAAACTTTGGGATATATTTCCTTTTGAAGTACAACCATTGGCATCACAGTTAGAACAAGAAATTTGAGTGTTTCTAGGGATGCCGCAACAGAAGTGAATATAAGAAAAATGCGTGAATTTTAGCTTAACTTCAAATTGCAGTTGTAAAACTGATGTGTGCAGCATGAAAGCAATGCTTCTAAGCATGTTTGTGTGAAGATTTCGAATCGTGTACTTCCTAAGGGACATTCTCTCGAAATCTCAACCTGGATTGTAAACACAGCTCTCTAGGTATGGACATAACATAAGTGCAATCAGTAGAGTATTGATGATTATGCGATATTTCAGAAGTTAACGCCTCATTTGGCAAATATTTTTAAATTTACAATTTTTGGTCTTATTGAGATTGTTTACAAAATTACATCCCTCTTGCGATTTGCCACGTAGTTCACGAGATATTTTACTATGTATTTCAAGAAAATTAATAAATTAGTTAATTTATTCAAATTGCTTTGAAAATTGATCTGTTAGCATTGCAAGTTTTAAACCATTAATAAATGACTCTTAGCTGGGCCGCCGAGAGGTGGGAAGGGTAAAAGTGTCAAACGACCGCAAGCTCCTAATGGCCTAATAGCAACCAATGCTTCAAGGTCTGGGGCCTCATAAAGTATACCAGAGGCAATTTTTCAAAGTTAATTTTTAGAGCTTGAAAATGTTCTGCTTGTTCCATTCGCAATGGGGCTTTCTCTTCCTCCTGTTCCCCGGGGCCTCAGAATTAGAAATTACGAGAATTCTCCATCAACAAAATTTCAGTGAGACAATGTATTTGCACGTTGTCACTACGTCATGCAAATATAATACCTTCTAAAAATATGTTCCGCTAAGTGCATCGTCGTTTTGTAACTTGTAGAGTTCTCTGCATCTAATTTCATGAAAAAACACATTTAAAAAGTGTATTCTCAGAAGTCTCTATTAGCATTGTAGCCTTTTTATCTAAAATTTTTCACTTTCGATGTTGAGTACCTCCCAATGAGAGTGGTCCTAGTTCTATAAGACCAATTTACTTGAAAGCGTTTTTTTAATTTTGAATTGCCCAATTCTTTTTGATGAAGATATGTTATCATCTAAAAGAGCCCCCTGTCACATGAAAATCATTTAATTGTACCATGTTGTGTAACGATTTTCTATCAAGCTATATTTGGTAACAATTAGCATTGCAATGATTCATTAACGAATCAATTTGTTTCTAGCGCCCTACACAGACAGAGATATTGGTGAGTTGAGTTACTTACTCCTACTATAAATTTTTTTGATGTTTGGCTTCTTCATCAGTTCTGCACTACCTATTAATATATAAACATATTTATGAATATAAATATATATATATATATATATATATATATATATATATATATATATATATATATATATATATATATATATATATATATATATATATATATATATATATATATATATATATATATATATATATATATATATATATATATATATATATATAGACCTTTTCGGTTTGATATGGCAACGAGCGCCTAGCAAAAGACTTGATGAACACAAACCGCAAATATAGTAAGATTTGTGCTGAGTAGTTGAGCTTTACCTTCAGTTTTAATCAAATTTGCGGAGTTCATATAAGTAATGCCCAGAGGATATGTTGTTGTGGGAGAAACCAATCATCAATTAATGGGAACTGAGACCAGATCCCGTGTGTTTATAGGTCAAATTTCATTTCAGTATTTTCATACCTTAATAAACATTATTGAAACCGTGATTGTTAAGTGTTTATGTTTGTTAAATATTCTCTTTTCAATAATGTTTATTAAGGTATAAAGCAAACAAAATTTAAAATTAGTTCTCATGTTTTCACCTACAAAACTCGAGCCTGAGAGAAATAGATGAAAAAGGTCTTTACCATGAAAATATTGAATCGGGCTGTCTTTCAGTATTTTCAAATAGTATAAGAAACCTGAAAACCGTTTTTGAAGGAATCCCATCCCTAGTACACTGCCTCATCGACGCCAAGTTGTTTTAGTTCTTATGCCATGAGTAATGAACCTATCTTTCTAATTAGTGGCTTGGCAAAGGGCTTTCGAATTGGGGTTTAGCAGAGCAGATTAACCAGCATGCTTCTAAATCTCTCAGAACTACCAACTATAGTGATGAACACAACACCAGTTCTTAAAAGCATACCATAGAATTACTGACAAGTCAAATTATTCTCGATGGATTCTGCAAAAAGTGTGAGTGTAGCAACTTCACATCCCTTATTATGGTATACTGCTGGTGCCACTAGCTTAGCTTCCAAATAAAGCATTCTCTTGACACTTCCAATTGAATTTTCCTTGAAGTCATTGATGCCATGTACGAGAATCAGAAGTTGTTAATCTTAGCGAGACCAATCAATAGATTTAAATGTCCATTGCTAGGAAAATTCTCGCATCCTTCATACAAATAGATCGAGAAACATCATACAGTAAAGAACCATTGCGAAGAAGTCACAAAACTATTGGGAGCAATACACCCCTCGGACAGCCAGATAGAGATGATATACTTGAATTCAATGCTCCTTACACCAACCTCCCCACCAATATTGGTTTCTTTATACAACGGCTTTGAAGTATCCATAGAGCTGCTCAAACATCTAAAAGCCAGAACCGAAGTACATAGCATAGTTAAAGCTTTATCTGTCTGAATCTACTAGGCTCGAATGCATCTTTATCTCCTGCAAAAGACAGTAAAAATCAGTGATTCAGGATTTTTAAACATAAACTAGTCCACATAAGGCCATTTCCGCCATGTTGCTCGATCAGAAACGTATTTCAAGTTGCATGGATATTTAAATACCCAATGGCATTCATTCAGTTTTTAGGAAGCATCAGTTTTTACTTCTACTGGTAGTTAATCATGTATTTCTTTGCCATGTTGTGGAAGAAAACACAGTATAAATTGCTGATTTCTAAGAGTGAAGTTCAAGTGAATTACACTGAGACAAAAAAGCATTTGTTTTCATCAAGTTCAAAGTGGTTGCTAATGACAATGTGCTTTGTGCCCCGATGTCTTCATATTCAGCCTAACTTTTTCTTGTGGTGAGGCATCTTTTTTGAAAGCAAATTTTGTGCTGAATTCATAAATTAGCACTACTACATATTGTGTTTATAATAGTTTTTCTATTGAGGCCTTTCAATTTAAAAGTGAAACCCTTTCAATTTATCGAGATATGACTATGAGAAACAAATTGCGAAGAAACTTTGACAGAATTTCCAGAACAGTAAATCTATGGCAGTGTTTGACTAATCATTTAAAATGTCTGTTTATGCCCCAGAAGAAAAATATACTTAAAAATCTTCATCATATGCAATTATGTTACAACTAGCATAGACAGTATCTATGAATCATAAGCCTCAACAAAGCCGCAATGAATGCGACATTTTCTGATCGTGGGATCTTAGAGCTAGTTCATACGATGAGCCATATATGACTCGAAACTATGATAGCATTGGTTCAACAATGGCGCGACCAAAGGAAACGAGCAAGTGTTGAACCAATGAACAGCGTCATTGTTGCTCGAGACGATGCTATTCTGTGGTTTCATACATTGAACTGAAGATGAACTTAACTATTCAAATTGCTAAATGCATAAGTTCAGCTCATCTACGGCTCATCGTATGAACTAGCTCTTAGATTTTATGTCGTCTAAGATTTCCATGGATGCTACCGATGCCAATTCTAGATGATATCAAATCTTTGTTTCTCTGGGTCTCAGCATGAGAGGTTTTGCAAGATCTTGTTTTTGAAAATAATATATTCTTTCAACCCACCCTTGCTTGCACAAAACATTCTTTTTTAACATTTCGCTATGTTAACAAACATCACTACATTGGCTTCGCTGTCATATAGAAAATGCAAAGAAAGGAATATTTTTGAATTCAAATCATTAAGCTCGACCAAAGTGCAGCACAAGAGAGGCAGTAATTTTATACGTGTTTTCAACGTCGCATCTAATTCAGCAAATTTACATGACGTAGTGCATTGAAATGATGCCAAAAATAAACCAGGATGACTTCCATGAATCAAGAATTGGGAACTGCGGTCATGTTGTATTAAAACCAAAGACAATCAGACCTTCGAAAATCAAAGAAGTTGGTAGTAGTGCTAATCATAGTGCTAATGAGACCATTTTAATGAAAAATAGTTTGTTTCCATGTCTTTTCGGATATTGTATGCAGTGTCAATAGAGCTGTCGTATTGTCTTGCCAAGTAATTATCACTGAAATCCAGAAATTTCATAAAAAAGAAACTGTTATCACTTGCAAATACAAGAACGAAGCAAATGCGTACCATGATACGTAAATAAAACGTAGATTGCGCATGTGCAAGGTTGCCCTTTACCTTGAATATTTGACAGACTAGAGAAAAGAATATCCCGAACTTGCATTTGAACGATACCAAAATTTGGCTGTATAAAGCCGTGCCACATTAACGTCGCACTTGTGACTTAAGTGCTGATAATCCTACTGCATTTAATTCAGAGTTCACTTTACACGGCCACATTTATGCCAAACTTAATTCAAATTCTTCTCTGAATTGATGTCGATGCGACCAACATGCGGCCACCTAAAGCCCTCCCTATATGAAAACAGACGCAGTTGGAAGCATCCTGCAAACAATATACATATAGATATATATATATATATATATATATATATATATATATATATATATATATATATATATATATATATATATATATATATATATATATATATATATATATCTACGGATCCATTTAATGACTATCAACAAATAATAATAACCTCACTTATTGAAATGCTTTCTGAGAGCATGATTACTAAATAAACAGCAGAAGTTTTGAAACCCAAAAATGTGAAGCCTGCCTGTTTCTACCTTTTACCCAAAATACATAAAAAGAACATCCCCGGTAGGCCTGTAATCTCATCAATAAACTGCCACACTACTAAATTATCAAGATATGTTGACTACCATATAAAGCCTCTAGCCACAAAAGTAAAGTCTTATAAAAGAGATACGACGGATTTTATAAGCAAACTACAAAGCATTAAATACGTATCCTATAATGCAATTTTAGCTACATTAGACGTCAAAGAATGCCTAGACAACAGGACTCACAAAGAACCATCATCGAAAGTAATTAGCACCCTCATGAACCATATACTCACTATAAACAACTTTAATTTTAACGGAAGAAACTTCCTTCAAATAAAAAGCTGTGCCATGGGAACCATAGCTGCTCCTTCTTATGCTACCATTTATATGGGAAGATTTGAAACACAATTTATATACCCTGAAATCGACAGCGATTGTCTCTTTTATGCCAGATATATCGATGATATTTTCCTGATATACACAGTGGGTGATACAAAACTCAAACAATTTTTAAAAGACCTTAACACCAAACATGATTCGATAAAGTTTGACTATGAAACATTCACCAAATCTATTGCATTTCTTGATACTTTGATATATATTGATGAAAAAAGACACCTACAAACTAAACTTTAAACAAAACCCACAGATACACACAACTACCTTCATGCAAAATCATCCCATCCTAGACACCTCAAGGATAGTCTACAATACTCCCAAGCACTTAGACTTAATAGGATTTGATCACAAAAAAATGAACTTGACATACTGTGTGAAAAGCTTAAACAGCAATTCGTAAAACGAGGGTATAATCTAAAAGAAGTACACGATCAAATAACAAAGCGGTCACCCTGAAAAGAGAAGACACCCTGAAATTAACTAAACATGATAAAAACAACACAAACCGTATACCATTCATTACTACATTTAACTCGACCCTTCCACCTATTAAGGAAATTATCCATAAACACTGGGAAATTCTGAAACTAAAACCTAACCTAGAAGACATATTCACAAACCCAGGAATGCTAACATTCCGTAGATCCAAAAACATCAAAGATATGATAGGGAGCAATAATATCTTAAATGATAGAATTGTGAAAACTAAGCCCAGAACAAAAACAATACAACTATGCCAACCCTGCAACCACTCTAGTAGTCTATGCTGTAAATGCCTCAATTCCACAGAAACTTTCACAAGTAATGTAACTAATAAAACCTACAACATATACCATAAAACCAATTGTAAAAGCAAAAATGTAATTTATCTATTAGAATGCACACTCTGCTCCATGCAATACGTAGGTAAATCTGAATGGCCTTTCAACTTACGACTAAACAACTACAAATATCGAATTAAATCCATAGCTCGAGACAAATTACTACCCATTGAACAATATTTTCGCTCAACAAACCATGATTTTGCCGCACATGCTAAATTCACAATCATTGAAAAAATAGAAAAAAAGACATTAGATAACGTAACATTAATTCTAGAAACCCATGAAGACAACTGGATCCTACGCCTCAAAACTTTACATCCTAATGGGTTAAACAACAAATTAAATCACCCTGATAAAAATTAACCATAACTCTATGAAGACAAATGGATAAACCACATTACTCTAGTTCAAATGTTGTTGGTACATCGTCTCCCTGTAGCTTATCAACTTACAAAACATTATACTTATCTTACGTCAAATGTAAAAGAATGCCTATAAATAGAGCAGTAGCAACGTAATTTCTTCATTCTCCTGATGATGGCAATAAGCCAAAACTAGTCGAGAATTCAGAAAAAACTATAAGATACTCATTCCAGGTCGTCTTTCTTCTCGTTCATCTTTATATATATATATATATATATATATATATATATATATATATATATATATATATATATATATATATATATATATATATATATATATATATATATATATTCAAGTTTTATACACAACACCTTTCAACATAATTACACAGAAAAACAATCTACGAACTAAGTTATATAACGAAAAGAAGCTAGTAAATTGGTTAATAAAAACAAAACATATTTAGTTTGGAGCTGTTCTTCCAGGGGGCTGTGTTTAGTTATGTCTTGCTATTATATACAATTTCAGTTGCCTTTTGAAAGTATTTAGTTGTGGCAACTCGCGTATGTCTCTAGGCATATTACTCAATCCTTAAGAGTTGATTACTGAAAGCTTTTGTTATAGCACTCAGTCCTAAGTTTAGGGATTTGGAGATTTTGCCTATTTCTTGTATTGTTTCTGAAAGCAAAGTGCCATTAAAACTGATTCTTTTCCGATAGTCAAATTTATATTTAAGTAAGCCTCATAATTTTCCAAAACCATCTTTTGCAATTTAAAGATATTTGTAAATAATGACACAAAACTACGTATGCTTCAAGCTAAGTTTGTGTTCAAAGTCACTCAACGGGGTTGCCAGCAATAGAAAGAAAGAGATAAAAATCATGCCTTCTCCGAGGGAGAAGTAGCCCAGGATTGTCTTCCGGGTTCAACAGACCAAGGTGTTTTTGAAAAGAAATAAAGGGAGGCAGACTCGCTACAGTAAAGCAAGTATTACTGTGCTTTCTGGCCCATCACACTGGGTCTACATCAGAATAAGAGGCTGCTAGTGCAGTTGTGAAGTCTTGATTGGTGATTGCAGAACCTCCTAATGAGGAAGGATGATGATGTTTCACCAAGTTTTTCCTGGTTGGTTTGTTGATTGGGCAATTCTGGATACCTTCATTTACGAACAGTATGTCCATAAGCGCTTGAATGTACAATCGTCCAGAAAGCAGTTTGTCGGAAAATTTTGTAGTACGAAACTTAGCTCCAATCCATAATATTTCACGTGTAAATTGTTTTTATATTTATATTTATAAAAGCAGTTTAGAAAACCGAAATTAATGTTCTCTGGATCCGATGAAATCTTATGTGAAGGTATATAATAGTTTAAGAAAGTATTTCTTCGAACGATACAATTAATCAAAGTAATTGTTAGATGGCTCTATGGCTTGTGCTATTATTTGCTCGATTACGATGATTTGATACGAAAGGGGCTCAAAACAGCTGAAACTGATGAAGCAGTAGCTTTATCTTCAGCTTGTTGACCCATTTGAAGACATAAGCATGAAGGGGTGAAACTAAAGAAAATTTGTGGTGGGGTGCACAACCTTAATTTGCCGACAAACAGAGTTCATTCGAGTCAAATTTGCCAAAAATTAGTTGTTTATCAGCGATGCAACATTAACGAGCACTAATATTTGGCAAATATACTGAGAAACGAAATATTGGGAGTGCCACACCTTCATACTCCCTATATCTACGCACCTATAATTGGATACACATACAAGATAATAAAGATACACAAGGTCTACCTTGTATCTATTTCAGCAACACTGATTCTGAAAACGTTAATGCCATTCAATATTCGTCTACTTAGACTCACCCCATTGTACGCTTTTGTTTGGTTTAGAGGTACTCCCTCCCCTTAGTGTACGTGCTTCTACTTTTTCACTCCTCGCCTACTGCAGTTACCAGAAGTCCTTGGGACACTCCAGTGCTTTATACTTAAATTAATAACAAGGGGGACTCATTCATTAAATCCAATGATATAGAAGCGCCGAAGGTGCTAGTTGCCTAATTCACGGGTTTGCAAGTTGTACCGAGTAAGGCTAGCGTTTTTCTCGTGGCCATTTCGATAAATGGCAAAAAAGGACTGTCACCAGCACTAAGCTCATATAA
>OLMO02000286.1:21189-40549 GCA_900291935.2 Cassiopea xamachana
GTTGAAGAAAGCCAAACCAAGGATTGCTATAATCCCACTTACATACGCAAAATAAAATCCCAAGTCTCGGGGGCTGAAAAAATATGTCCTATTTTTTAGGTAGAGTGCTAAAACAGACATCTCACCACTATAACACACCGCAGCCAAAAACATAAGAAGGAAGAGTGTCATGCCACGAAACATCTGACCATCTGCTTTAAGCACACCGTACACTCGCTTAAGATTTTGTAAAGGATTAGATTGTTTTAATATCTGCAAAACCTGGGAACAGGCTGGCATCTTCTCACCTTCTTGCGAAATCAGTTCAACTGGAGGCTGCAACATTGCCTCCTTGACATTTGGCATGCTACCGTCATGTTCTGGGACCCAAGGTTTATCGTTGGATTTGTTGATATCTACTCCCTCAATAATCAGTAAAGGCTGATTATTGTAGCAGGAACCTCTAGCACAAGTCATGTCAGTTGTATTTGCAGAACAGTCTTCTCTTTGTTCTGCAGGCTCGTCTGCCTTGACCTTTTGTCCCATTTCATCTCCAACAGTCAGCTGCTCTCTAACACCTGTCATCAATGGCTTTCCTTCATTTTTGTCCACATGCGGATTCACTTCTTGGTCTTCAATGTTTGTCTGCTCTGAAGACCCCTCTTTCTTATGAGTCACTGGCTTCACCCAGAATATCAAATAAGACAGAGCTAATACCAGAGATATAATGTTTGTCACAAATATTCCAAAATATCCATATGCTTCGATTATAAATCCGCTACAAAGTGTTGATAACAGCCTAGCCAGAAGTACAACAGAATCTACTAAGGTAATACGTAATGTTCTCACCTCCTTTGATGTGATATCCGTGATATAGGATGCCGCCAGTACGTACAAACCGCTTACATCGCCAACCATACCCGGCATGAATCCAGGCAATAACAAAGCCCATGTTGGATAGTCTAGGCCATGATACAAAACACCAACCATTGTTATTGCTTGCAAAAACTGACTTATCGGAGCCAAAAACATAATTTTATACCTTCCAAATCTATCTGATAATGTACCAACAAGTGGTAGTGTAAGGATAGCGATGAAAGTTGCGATACCTAGAAAACCTCCAAACCATAATGTTGATTCCTTTTGGACAATGTCGTAGTCTTTCTTGTAAGAACCAGTAAACATTGCAGCACATCTTGTTTTATTGTGTGTGCGAAGACAGATATTGTTCAAAATCATCTGGGGAAACGCAACCCATGTCAAGAAAGCTACGAACATACTTAAAAACATAAATGGTTCGACAGTTACCTTGTTGAGGTCTGAGTGCGCCATTTTGTAGCCTTTCTCTTGATGGCCTACAGACAGTGATGATTTCTAACAATTTTAACAAGGGGGGTTCTAGGCACAACCACGCCTATATTTTGGGTGTGGCCGAGCTACAACCACGCCCATATTTTGAAAGATGTAGACATGATAATTTAGTTTAATAATGATATAGTATAAACAACAATAAGAGATGCGTCAATAACTATATAGCAGTGCACAGTTGATCATAACACTTTGGAAGCAAGGCCAATCAACTCTGAAAAGCTAAGCCAATGCAAGAATTCTAGGGGTGCTAAGCCCCCTAAAATGAGTAAAAAATTTTAACAACAGATCGGCACTACTTGGTCGGGACATCTAGATATGCATATTAGTCAGAGGCGGTGCTGCGGGGTGTGGGGGATGTGACACCCCTCCCCCCGGACTGAAAATCATGAATTCACTCAGCAGATTTGAGATTTTCAGCAGTCTACTCGGCAGACAAAATACATGTCCCACCGTGTTTTGTGTAGCCGACATCAACGCCACAGTTGTTAGAGAAAGACACTGTATTTCCTTAGGTTACAAGGGAGAGGTCAATTTACGTTATTTATGAGGTGTATCAATCTCTGTACATGGACGTGCAGGCGCATTTAGGAAATTCTCTGGTGCGCTACTTTTCCTTTTCGACACACAGGCACACGTTGGCAGTTTTCTTCACAAATTGATGACGGAATAGCATTCTGCAGCTAAACGCTAGTAGCCAGGAGGCTGGGTGCAGAGCTTTCTTGGAGTATTAGAATTTGGCTCAGTCCATCACTTTTGCATTTGCCTGAGTAGACTCTCTCACGATGCGATTTATATTTTAAAAATCAAACTTTTGAGCTTCTCAAATTAGTACAACACAGATTGGAAGGTAGGATGATATTTTCCATCCCAGAATAAAGATCAATGACATAACTAAGTTTTCCTACCATGCAAAAGGGCATTTTCTCACGTTTCAGAGAGAGTGATTTAAAAACTTTTCCGGGGACAAGCTCCCAGACTCCAAAATCTCTCTGGACGAAGTGGATACCAATAGATTTTCTCATGATTTTTACATTTGCCTGACTAGACACGATAACAATAAGATTTCTACCTTCAAGATCAAAGTTTTGTCTTACATATTCGTGCAAAATTGATTGGAGGTTGGCGTTACACTTTCTATCCCAAAATGAAGATCAATGATGAAAACATGTTTTCCTACTAAGAAAAAGGGCATTTTCTGACTTTCTAGAAAAAGTCATCCCAGAAAAAGACCCCTAAGTGTCTCTCAAAAAGTTGATACCTTGGTACGTGAAAAGTGCTTCTCTATCGATGACCTACATTTGAAAAACAGTTGGTTTATACAGGCCAACTAAGGGGCCCTGGAGGTCTAGACTCCTGCCCTTTTCAACATAGGAATGAATCTACTTTCTTGTAGTGTTCTCTCTTTTCAAAAAGGGCATTTTTCTCACATGGAAAAGGCTTGGATGAAAAAACGTTCTGGGGGCTTCGCTCCCGGCTCCCTGTTTTCCCTTTCCTACAATAAGAATCATTACATATATTTTAGTTATTAAATATATATATATAGATATATATATAATAACTAATATATATATATATATATATATATATATTTATATATATATATGCACTTACGTATGATTTATTTGTTTAACAACATCTTTATTATAGACTTCTAGGGTTTAGTTTCTGGTTAAACTCAACCTTAAAATATTTTTCTCAGTAAAAAACTAGTTAATTACAATATACGTCTATCAATAAGAAGAGTTTTCAATTTTAAGCTGATGGACACTAGGAAAGAACTTAGGGAAAGCTATGTGTCCAAATTGGCGTAATTTGACAATATAATTGTAAATTTGAATAACAACAATAGTAAGAAATAAGTAAGACAGGAAAATAAGAATACAGTAAAAGAATAGTGACAATAAAAATATAATAATAATGAAAAATAATAAAGTAATGGAGTAAATGTTAAATACAATTTTAAAATAGTGATAAACTAATCAAATTCATAGTTTTTCAGAAGTTGTTCGATAGAAAATATTTCATTTGCCTAACAAAGTGATGTTTGCTATACATCTTTTTTAATTCTGTGGGGAGAGAGTTCCATAAATTGATACCGTCAAAAGTAAGAAGGCTTTTTGTAAAGTTTGTGGAGATATATGGAAGAAAAAACTCCTTTAGATGAAGATTGTCTTGTGTTGTACTTATGCATACATTTTGTTTCTACAAACTCATCTTCAAGAATACGTTTGCTAGTCTTATGATTAATTTGGAAAATCATTTTTGCTGTTTCAAGCATATAAAGTTTATCAAAATTAAAGATTTTGAAGCGTTAAAAGATGGGTTCACTATGCGCAGTGTAGTGTGCAAAGTAAATAACCCTAACTGCTTTACGTAAGTTGTGTTTTAAAGGTTCCAGGATGGGTTTTTTAGCACAACCCCAATTCAATATATCATAAAGTACATGGGATTGAATGAATGAGGAGTATGGACTTTTGAGATATTGTTTTGGCACCAAATGTCTTAACTTATAAAGCACACCAATTCCTTTGGATAATTCTAAAATTACTTGTTCTATATGTAATTTCCAATTTAATTTATTATCAAATACCACTCTAAGATACTTGGTATAATTTTCTTGCTTTAGATCTCTGTTAGTAATGTTCAATTTGATATTGCTATCAATTTTACGAGCATTTGTAAGCAAAAAGTTTGATTTAGAGACATTTAGGGATAGCTTATTCGCCAAAAGCTACTCAGATACGCTTCCTAATTCAGAATTTACAACTTGTTCTATAACATCAAGATTTTAGTTAGCTAATAAAATACTTGTGTCGTCTGCGAATAGTCGAAACTGAAGAATCTCTGAAGATTTAGAAATGTCATTTATGCAAATTAAGAACAGTAGCGACCCAAGCACACTACCTTGGGGGCCATCACAGTTAAGTCATGGATTTACTGTATTAGTTTTGGCATGAACTGCAATGAATAGGGAGGAATCTTGATTTTATTGCTTGAATGACCAGCGTGAAAATGAGTAGGGTAATGCGAAATTTGTAATAAAGGGGGGGGGGGTCCCAAGCTGACTTCTGTATTTGGAGAAGCTTCGAGTAACATTCATCCATGCCATTTCTCAATACCCATTGAATATGCAGTTAGTTGCAATGAATTTGCAAGTAACTTTTTTGAACAAAATAATAATTTAAATTCAAGGGAATACTGAACCCTCAGCACCTTTTCATTTTAGCAAAGGGATTGCAGCCTCTTTGGGCCAACCCCAGCACTGCAGCACTATTGATCATTGTGTGCCAAAGCCCACAATAACAAAGCGTAGCTTCTGCTTTTCTCTCCTTCTCTATAGTCGATACCCAACAGCTTTTACTATCCTAAGTCATAACCTTTGTTCTGTGCTAGTGTCTGGGCTAATGTAGTCAATGCTCCTCCCACTCAAGTCACACTGCTCTATTCCGCTTACCTGCTCTCACATCACGATACAAACGCATCAACAATTAATTTCCCCTCTACAGCTCCGTCTAACACCCTTTCTGTCAAATGATGTAGTCAAAATCTGACCTATTTCAAACCTTCCCTAGTCCTACTCTTGAGCCTCGAATAAACTTACCCACCCCCACATTTATTATTTTTGAAAAAATCCACCCTGAATATCCTTATTGCAGACCACCACCCTTTTATCTTTGAATCAGCAATCTGATCCAGTATCGAAACGACATGTGAAGCCCATCCATAGCTATTATGATTTCAGAAATTGTCCACCTACCTCGTTTGCCCCAATCTTCCGTTTATCGGGTTTTCAGGAAATTTCCAAGCACCTCTACTTTTCCAAACTCGCCACTCTATTTGGGACTCGAGTAGTTAGTCAAACAACGTCGTCTCAACGAGAGGATCCCCTTGTCAAGTGATGAAAGAAGTCGTCAAATTTCTATCTACTTCCGTCTCCCCTCCCCTCTACACAACGTAGTAAGCAGTGTAGGTCCATCTTAGTCAGTTTTGTGTCGCTTATACTTGAAGAATTGTTTTATTGCTATAGATTATCAGCATTATGCCAGTGTGGATCATCCCCCAGATGCTTTGCCTAAAGTATTGACATGGGCACTGGAAGGCCTTATAATAAGTTTTTCAGCATTCACAACAATTTTTCCGTAAAAGATTGAGTAAACCTTTACAACATCTCCTCGTTTTTCCAAAATATCATAGGCTTTTACAAGCTCATTTTACAAGCTGTCAGTCAATTGAAAGTCATGTTCCGCAATCAGGGGCGTCACGACCGTGGGGTGAGGGGGGTGCTACACCCCCAATAGTTCCTCGGCAGGTATATTTCATGTAAATTTTGCTTAAAGGACAAACAATTCACGTAGTTCGGTGACTGGGAATTGTATGAAAACAATGAATATTGCAAAGTAATGCTGACATGAAAATGAGATAATATTGAGCAATGGTAGTTTTCTGTGCTTGGCATCAAATGTTGTTACTCTGAAGCTCAGCAAAATTAACATAATTGATGCTTGCTGTGATATTTCGAGACATGAAGTTTACCAGGAAACGACACAAAGGATTATTTGTATCAGTTGTATGCGACTATCAAAAATGTTGTTCTTCATGGCCTTGGCCCTTGAAGAAGCAGAGGAAAAGCCAACAATGAGCGGTAAGTAAAGCCTGGTTCACATATAGCCGTAACCTGCCGGCGACTGCCGCCGGCACTGCTACTACGGTATGCCGCAGGCAGTTTATTCCTTATGTGAACACTTTGCCCCCGGCAGCCGGCGGCAGCCTGCGGTACCGTGAAGAAAGTTGAGCTTCACTCAACCTTCCCGCTATTACGGTACCGCCGGCAAGGCAAAAATCTAATGTGAACATCGTGCCTGTGGTTGCCTGCGGCATCTTTTGTTTGAAAACTGTCATGTGACAATGGTTAACCAATGGACATTGTTAAATATTGCTAATTATCACATATCACCTCATATTTCGCGTGCTCTTGAAAGCAAGATGGCTTCAGCTACTATACTAGAACATAGTGGAATGCAAAACCATGTTGACAACAAAGCACTGATGAATTGCGTACAGAACTATCCTGCAATATACGATAAACGATCGCCCGACTATAAAATCCCCCTACGAAAAAAGAATGCATGGAAAGCAGTTGCAACAGAGCTAGGAATTAGTGAGGACGAAGCAAAGACTAGATACAACAGTGTCAGAACCAATTTTTCAAAATACGTGAAAAAGCTTCGTAATGCGACAAGATCTGGTGTGGGTTCCAATGATATGCCAGAAATGAAAGGAGACTACGAACATTTAAGATGGTTGCTCATGCACAGCAAACATCGAGAGGGCGCATCTAATTCCCAAAACAGAGCGCAGCAGGGTATCACATATTCTGATGAAGAAGCTGGTCTAGTAGATGAAGGAACTGATCATGATGAGGTAAGTAAGGATGATGCTGATAAATTAGGGCACTTTGAAAAAGAAAGCAGTTCTTATCCAAGTAACTCACACTCAGTCAATACTGTTGAATTGGATAAGGAGTTCAATCAAACTACCAGTAGGTCCAGTACTGATAGTCAAAGCTTGGATAATACATGTGTTGCATCAGTAAGCACCCCAAGAGACAGAAAAAGACCCTGGTCGAAGGAAAATAAGAAGAAATCGAATGATTGTGAAATGCAAAAACAAATGATGAAAACTATGACCTCAATTCAAGAAGCCATGTCAAAGTCTATTGATTCCACTTGTAGCTGTTCAGAAATGAGAACTGATGCAAATGATGCAGATAGGTTGTTTTGTCTCAGCCCTGTTGAACAAATGCAAGCTTTGGATACCAGAGTGAAGTCAATGGTCAAAATTAAAATAATGCAAGTTATTCATGATGCACACTGGCAGGGAAAAATGACTTTTGATGCCCAGCATTTTGATAGTACTTATCAAAGAAAAGGTTTTGTCACAAGCAGATCAATGTGCCCTCAACAACCTCACCATCATAATTTCCATCCTTTCTATCCTTTCTAATAGAGAAACCCAAGAACAGAAATCCTCTTGCTATGATGAAGACTGTCTTTAAAGACATTTATGAACTTGTACTTATCCTCTTGCATCTTCAACAAATATATAGACAACATTTTATATTTTTAATAACAATGTTAAACTTCTGTTAAGTTTTAGAATTAAAATGTAACCTCTCTTCTCTTGCAGTTTTAGTTCAAAAACACCTTTATGCGAAATTGATCTGAAATGATTAAGTTCAATAAATATCATGTCAAGTTTAATGTTGCTCCAGTGTGCCTAACATGCCCTAATTGCCATGGAATGGACCCTTCTGTGCTATTGAAATAGGCCAAAAACTTTTCTCTGATATCTTTTGCTTCTTGCGTGAAGTTTTGCTGCCAATTTTGCTAACTGATATTATTGCACATTGCTGATTACCAATAACAGATCTCCAGCTTCCCTCAATCGGCCCAGCGTTACAACATTCTGAATCAACAGAACCATCTGGGGTGTAACCAGCATTATCAGTTTGCTTCAGATAGTTGTGGAGACATACACATGCTTTAGTTATAGCTTCAACTGTATCAATATATGCTCTTATGGGCTTTCTAAATATGCGCCACTTGGCAGACAGAATTCCAAAAGTATTTTCTATTGTTCTTCTTGCTCTTGACAGTCTATAATTGTAGACTCTATTCTCCTCTGTCAGGTTTCTAGCAGGATTTGGTTTCGTTAGCCATGGTTTTAAAGGAAAGATTTCATCTGAAACCAAAACATAAGGCAAAGAATGAGTTAAGATTTCTTCTTCACCTGGCAAATTAAGGGCATTGTTCTCAAATACTTGAAAAACATCTGTGTCTCCAAGAACAGAGGCATCATTGTCTTTTCCATATGCTCCAATGTGAACATATGAAAAGCAATAGTTTGAGTCACAAATAGCCATTAAATCTATGCTGTGGAATCCCTTATAATTATAGAAATTGGAACCTTTGTTTTTGGGACATTCAATAGCAATATGTTTCCATCTAAAGCACCAAGGCATGTTGGGAAATTCCATTCATTTTTGAACCCATTAGCAATACATTTCCACTCCTCTTGTGATGCAGGAAATCTCAAATAATGCTGATGTAAAGCAATCCAGATAGCATTGCAAGTTTGATAAATAATCATGCAAACTGTTGACCTCCCAACTCTAAAATTGAAGGATTCTAACTGCTGAGAATTTCCTGATGCCAAATACCTTAAAGTGATTACCCCATTGCAAAGCATGCGTATCAGAAACTTGGCTTTCTTTCTAGAGGCCGTGGCCATTTCTCACCTCAACTATTAACTATATACAAATCCCAGATTCGTCATTCTCTGGAGTACTACTCTCATGTCTGGGGTGGTGCTCCTTAATTTTCTCTCTATCTTCTTTACAGAGTCCAGTCTAAAGTTATCCGTCTCATCAATAATCAAAACCTCACCAATTCTCTACTATCTCTCTACCATCGTTGTCTTGTTGCAGACCTTTCCATTTTCTACCTCTATTTTCATGGACATTGCTCTCAGGAAATCGAGAATATTAATCCTGATCCAGTTAGGCATGTTCAAACCACCAGAAGCTCTACCTATTCACACCCTTTCCAAGTTACACTACCTAATCCACAAACTCCATCTCATAAATCATCTTTCATTCCTAGAACTTCTCAACTGTTGAACTCATTGCCATCCACTGCTTTCCTTGAATCCTACAATTTGTCCTCTTTTAAATCTAACATCAGCAAACTTGATCTTTCTTTCTATTTAAACTTCCCCATTTTCTCAGTTTTTTCTTTGTCGGGTCTTTGCTATAGGCCCTACGGCCTTTCCCCGACATTATGTACTAAAACAAAAAGTTTCCTCTCAGAGAATTCAAACATAAATTGCGAATGCTATCCAAATGGCTAACCATCTTGATGGATATAGATTTTGCATCATCTAGTGGCATGCTGCAAACTAACTGAAACCATTCAAAAACCTTCCAGACAAAATATTCCTGAAAACTAAAATATTCTGAAAATCATGTGATAAATGAAATGTTTCAACTATAATTAGTGCCAAGCAAAATTTGAGTTATAAAATCAAATAATGCATCTAAATTACAAACTTCGCCGTGAATTGCTGAGTACTGCCATCTAAAAAGTACCATAGATTTTGAAGTAGTCAATCGCCATTGCTGGTTTTTGGAAACTGTCTCAATACAAGATCCTGTTGCAAGACCCGAGCTATTAGGGCCTAGATACTTCTCCTCCAATACTCTTTTTATTGACACAGGCGAAGAACTTTAACTACGTTCAACAACTCAGATTGCAGTATTGACTAGTGAGTTCAGTGATCAGCAAGTATTACTGAGATTGCGAATAGTTTCATTGAGATCTTTTGTGCTAGTATGTTCGAAGAGAACACCCCTTTTGTGTTGCTTGCATTTCAGAGCTGTTGTGGTCGTTGTTGTTGTTGTACCGAAGAGAGCAAAATGTTTCTTACCCAAATTTAGTCAATTTCGGCCAATCGGATACTTCTTTTGTGGCCGTTGGGATTTTGATCCTGGTTATTGCACATGTCCGGTAGTCAATTCCAAGGGCAGAAAAAGTGGTTTCACTCTTATTCGTCAGATAGAAGCCAGTTTGTTTCAATAAGTGGCCACGATTCTACCAAAGTGAAAATCTTCTGTGGAGTTCCACAGGGGTCAGTGCTTGTGCCCTTTTATTCCTAATCTTCATCAATGATTTGCCTAACGTGTCAAATAACATCAAGATCTATCTGTTTGCAGATGATACTAATATTTGCGTAGAAAGTGAAACTATTACCAAACTTTGTGCAGATTGTGAACAAAGAACTAAAATTAGTCAAAAAATGGATTGATGCAAATTTGTTGTCACTTAATATATCTAAAACCAATTACATCATTTTCCATTCCCCTGTCATATCCATTGCATCTGATATTGTTATTAAGATCGGTAGAGAACATATTAATGGATCTAATTACGTAAAGTTTTTGGGACTGCTTCTTGATGAAAGTCTACGCTGGAATTTCCATCTATCTGAACTGTCTAAGAAGCTGGCAAGAATATGCGGCGTTCCCTTCAAAATTAGAGACTTGCTTCCAACAAGCACTCTGATCAATGTTTACAATTCATTATTTATGTCTTTCCTACAATATAGCATTATTGTCTGGGGCCTAACATTTGCTTCGTATATTGAACCAATATTTAAACTGTAGAAGAAAGCTCTAAGAGGAATCCAGTGGCGGCTCGTGGTACTTTTCGCTAGGGGGCAAGTCTTTGAAAAACTGGGTGTTGTCGAAAATATTTTAGGGAGCCACACTCAAAAAATAACATTGGATAGCTTTACCTCCAGATAGTAAAATACACTTTTTCTTTTCAAATAAGAATTAAGTTATCTGGCTTCAGCCTGGAAGCTTTTTATTATTTTGTCAAATACAGCCTGAAATGTTTCTAGAAATATAAAGACTTGTGGTGATAAAAATAACCCAGCTTAGGCAATTATGATTCAAGAAAAAGGTTGTTCAGGTTTCTTGAGGCATGTAACGGATGCTAATTCTATTTTCTTTCTAGTATTATAAAACATTTAGTTACAAAAACAACTCTTTAAATTTATTGTTTGAAACTCAGCCTGCCTGTTTCTTAACTTTGACCTACTTTCAGCCTTATGTTTGTTATGGATATGTTTCTCATAAAAATGAATGTAATCAGAAAAATGATAGAAACAAAATTTATTGCTTAAATCTGCTTCAAGAATAACAACCATCAAAAGCCATTACTTTGTCTTCTGCTGTTAAGGGATATAATCAATTCTGGCAGATAATTTTTTGTAAAACTATTTTGTAATTGGAAGTATTCATTCTATGAACACTAAATAGTATAAATTGTCTAGAATGATATACCTTTGTCACAAAAATCCAAAGAGAATCTAGGTGATGTAAGCAGAAACTATGAAATATAATATGTTGGTTTGCAATTTTAAAAAATCCATAGAGTCTCTTGAGCTACTTAAAAAGAAATTTAGCTCTTCTATTCTTGAGCTGGGCAACCAGATCAATCACATTTTGATCGAAGTCCATTGAGAGCCAAAGCATTGAGTCTATCCTCAGACATTGTGTTTCTCAAGTAAGTTTTAACTCTCTTTAGCAGTAGTGGCTGGTGACATTTTTTCTTAGGGGGTGGGGGAAAGTGTCCAAAAATGCAAGCAGATGCAGGAAGTATCAAAGTTTTTTTTACCAATGCTTTGATTTTCTTTCAAATTTAGAGGTCCTTGATTCAATAAATGAGGCACTTAGCTCTGATATTTCTAAGTTCTGAAAAACATCAATTACATTTTGGTTGAGGCGTGAACTAAAGCAATTTTGGCTAAAATATTGAATATGTTTTCAGACATGGGATTTCCCAATGTAACTTTCTACTCTCAGAAGACTAAAAATTTCCTGTTCATTCTAAAGATTTCAATGGAATTGTGATGATGACCCTTAGAAACAGTCCAGTCTCAGAAAAATTACAAGTTAGACTGGATTTTACAAACTGGGGGTAATGGAACTGTTTTATGCCATAGAGGGATTTGAATATAAGGAGGACCAAGGAAAGGAAAGTATTCACAGTATTTTCTACACCCAAGAACTTGAAAAGGATCACTATCTAAAGGTGGTTGAACTAAGATATCCGGTGAATTCAACCCTGAGAGATAATGTGATAATACACCATCAAAAACTTCAATATCACAGATATTTCCTGTCAAGGTTTCAAACATACATTAAGAATGCTATCCAAATGGCTAACCATCTTGATGGATATAGAATTTGCATCATCTTGTGGCATGCTGTAGACTAACTGAAACCATTCAAAAACCTTCCAGACATAATATTCTTGAACACTAAAATATTCTGCAAATGATGTAACAAATGAAATGTTTCAACTGCAATTAGTCCCAAACAAAATTTGAGTTATAAAATCAAGCGATGCACCAAAATTACAAACTTCGCCGTGAATTGCTGAGTACTGCCATCTAAAAAGCACCATAGAACTTGATGCAGTCAATCGCTATTGATTGCTTTTGGAAACTGTCTTAATACAAGATCCTGTTGCAAGACCCAGGCTATTAGGTCCTAGATGCTTCTCCTCCAATACTCCCTTTAATGACACAGGCGAAGAACTTTAACTACCTTCAACAACTCAGATTGCAGTATTGGCCAGTGAGTTCAGTAATCAGCAAGGATTACTGAAGACTGCGAGTAGTTTAATTGAGATCTTTTGCGCTAGCATGCTCGGAGAGAACGTCCCTTGCATGTTTAGATTTCAGAGCTGTTGTGGTCGTTGTTGTTGTACCGGAGAAGGCAAAATGTGTCTTGCCCAAATTTCGTCAATTTCAGCCAATCGGCTACTTCTTTTTTCGGCATTGGGCTTTTGATCCTTGCTGTTGCGCATGTCAGGTAGCCAATTCCGGGGGCAGAATCTAGTTTGCCCAGAAAATGACATCATTTTTTACACGTTTACGTACGAGGCTCAAGTCAACACAACGAGAAGTAATCGAATCTCGCGCCCCTGAATGCCTGGTGAAAGATGCTAGGATATAATATTTTATTTTTTCTTACTGTTATAGCTTAATTGCACAGTCTTTTCTTTTCAATTATTTTTCGGTGGGGGGTATTGCCCACAATGCCCATTAGCACGAGCCGCTACTGGAGCAATCTCACATGAACATCTTAGGTCTCATAAACTTCCACTATTTAAAACCCTCAAGCTTCTGAGACTACAAGGCGTGTTTCAATTCAAAATGCTTGGTTTTGTATTTGAATCAATTAATAGAATGAAATCTATGTGCTTTCATAATTTCTTTACTTGTACCTCAAGCATTCATGAATATCATGCAAGGCATTCTTATCGAGGAGATGTCTTCCTCGCTCATAAAAATAGCCTCCAATATGGTTTGAGGTGGATGTTAACCTTGAAAAGGCATTTTTACATTTTAGGCTACATTTCCAGATATACATAACTTACAGAGCTGAAACTTTCACTTAAGATAACTCATTTAATAGGAGTTGTTTTTTCATGTCTACATTTGGGAGGGGCATCACTGTTACCATGGAAATCATTTTTTTTATTGCGATTGTCACATGTTGTGGCAAAGTTATCTTAAAAACTGCTTATGCTAGTGACTTTAAATTTGCAGGCTAAATTACAATGATATTGTGCTATGCAATGAATGAAAAATTTAGCAATATCATTTGTCTAAAATATTTTATTGTCAAAAAACGGTTTTTTTGGCCAACAATCCCCAGTTTTTGAAATATCAAACATGATTTCACTCATTGCATGGAGCATCTGAAACTACATATTTTCACAAAATTTCAATATTATAGCATAATCAGAAGTCTGGTAATCTTTACCACAAGAAAGGGACTAACGAGAAATCAGATGTTGAGAAAATTGTTTATAAAGTGTGCCTGTGTAAATACGATGGCCCGGAAGGCTCAGAGCAGTTGTGATTTTTTCACAGTTCAGTTGTGATTTTTTATGTAATCCAATGTCACTATATAACGTCATACAAAGGCCAAACATGTAGAAGCACAAAGCAAGCAAGCACCGTTAAGTCAAGATGCCTCAGCTACAATATCTACCGAGTATAGCAACTGAAGGTTCAAGTTGTTTAGATGAGGATGAGGTGATAATGAAACATTTTGTCAAGGCTACACAAACCTGGAGACAGGGATGTGCCAATGGGTGGCGTCACGCCCCCCAATATTCTCAAATTTGCAAGAAAGTTGGTCAAAAGTTAGCCAGGCAACAAGAGGGTTGGTCACAGTATTTTCTGTGACATTTTCTTTTAGTAACAATTTAGTAACAATAGTTGGTCAATTGGTCAGAACGCCATCCCCCCCCCCCAACAGAAGATGTCTCGGTACATCACTGCCTAGAGATAGTAGCATTCATTAACGATATACAGCCAATCCACCCTCAAAAGAAGGCTGACACAAATGAATTTAAAACGACGCTATGGAACTATTGCTACTGACGGTGATTTACGGAATCGAGGGGGTCCAGGGGCTGCTTTGCTGGACTGAGGAGATCAAACCGGGGTTCCTCGGAGTTCTTCCCTTACCCCAGTGGTTTTCAAATGGGGTTCCTTGGAGCCCTAGAGCTCTGCTTTTACATTCCAGGGGTTCCACCACACATTATACAAATGCTAGGATCGCTAGCTGTCCTGTGCAAATATTCAAACAGGGGTTCCGTTAGCCACTGGTATGTATCCTTGGGATTCCGCTCTACCGAAAGGTTAAAAACCACTGCTTTAGCCAAATTGTAATGAATCCATCTTATCTAGATTCTGTGATCCTTTCTTATAAACTTCTTCTTCCTGCGTCCTTTGTTCTTTCTTATTCTATCAAGATGTCCTGATAGGCAATTGACAGATCTGGATTGCCGTCTCTGATTTTGACTTAGGACACTTCTTGTTCGCTCAAGGATCGCATTCATTTCGTTCAGTGTAGTGTACTCCCCACGATTTACAGAGGGAATCAAAGATGGAGGGCAAAGGGACCTCGTTCCCAATAAAATTTACATAAAAAAATCACAACTGAACTGTGGAAAAAACCACAACTGAATTGAGAAAAAATCACAATTTAACCGTCAAAAATCACAATTCAACCGTCAAAAATCACAATTGAACTATCAAACATCGCAATTGAACTGTCAAAAATCGCAATTGAGCTGTCAAAAATCGCAATTGAACTGTCAAAAATCGCAATTGAACTGTGAAAAAATCGCAACTGAGCTGTGGAAAAATCACAACTGAACTGTCAAAAATTACAATTGAACCGTCAAAAATGGCAATTGAAATATCAAAAATTAAAATTGAACTACAACTCAACTGAGCCTTCTGGGCCATCGTATGTAAAACATTGTTTTCTGTTTTGAGAGAGATGGGAGGTTTGGAGATACATATCAATTCACATGTACCTGCTTAATCTACTTTTTAAAAAACAATAAATTTGCATGCTAATGGGAAAAAAATTGTTTGGCTTCTTGTTGCCCTGGATATCAATACTTTAGTTCTGTACGTGCAGCCTAATCCCTAAAGTCTTCTAGAAGTTGTATTGTTCTTTCAGCTTTCAATCTTTTTCTACTCAGGAGTCCTTCCTTAATTGCCGAGCCTGTTCCAGGCATTGGCGGCCACTCAGGAGTAGATGCCAATTAATCCAAAGCTTCCAGTGATGTAAGATTCTATTTCTTTCTCATTAAAATGGCTTTGGCTAAATCCAAGCTGTTTGTGGCAATCTTTGTATTTCTTTGATACTCTGGTTGCAGCATTTCAAAGTCTATTCGCATCTCTTCTTTTGAAACCATGTTGATCCTCAGGATTTGTTTGCTGTTTCTTTGGCAAGGTGGTCAAGAATTGCAATAACAGTCTTTTTCCACCTAAAATCATTTTTTAATTTAGAAATTTCTCCAAACTGGCAATCCTAAGTGGAACTGATGGAGTGACAGGTTGTCCATTCTATGTCATAGTTACATCCTTCACCATGCAATTGATGTAAACTTGTCACTGGTTTGAAAATTAGCCTTACTGTTGCACTTTGAACAAATAAATACCAAATGCTCACCAGTTTTATTGTACCTTATCCCAATTATCTTGATTTTGAAGTTTGATCCTCTATCTCTGCATACTCTACAAAGAGTTGACTTTCCAAAGTCTATCTGAACAGATGGCTTATATCATACTACTTTGGTGGAAATCCAAATTTCTGTTCTCTGATGTTGCACTACAGGCCTACTGGGTGTACTAAAGAGTGAATATACCACAGTTTTAAAAAGGAGGATTGGCAGCTGATGTTTTCGTATTGTTGTTGTCAACTAATTGGGAGTTGCACATTTCAATTTTGTCAAACCATCGCAAATATTAGGCCTACTTCTGTAAAAGGTTCGAAAAGATCTCTTACATCACTTTGTTTTCTGCTTCCAAAGAAGCTTTTCTCCTCTTTCCTGACCTGAAGCTTGTTTGCAAACTTTCGATGACAATCGATCATTGCATTCAAGTTACATTGCGAATTTACTCGCCATTATCCACAGTCCGTGGTTAATGGCTGGAGCATGAGCAGATATGAGACATTAGACTAATATTTTGATTCAAGGCAGTTTCTTTACAGATAATGAATTGAATTCTGCACTCTCCAGTTCTTTCGTCAGTAGCACGGGGGTTCGAGTCTTGACAGTAGAAATGGTCTTGACGCTAAAAAGCACATACATGAATGTAATATAATCCAAGTGAGAGGGAAAGGAAGTGAAAATTACGAAACATGGATGAATTTCGCCAAGAAAGTAGCTGTTCTGAATATGAGCAGAAATCTACCTCTGCTATTTTGCCCCCATATAATATTTTTGAGAACTACAAAATGTGCATCGTACGGTACTCCTCCTTGTCAATATAGAGATGCTCTCTTTGTAGAAAAAGCTTGCAGATGAAGTCGCTCATGTGCATATGAGAGCCTTCAAATGGTGTTCCATCCCTGTATGAAAACATCAAATATAGACATGGGACCATCTACGAGGTCGGGGAGTGGAAGAAACTGTTAATTACCGTAACTTCTTTTCTTTCCTCCTACATAACGTTTCCATAGCACTCAGACCATTCGTGCCGACAGGAGGACTGCATCGTTATGCACTTAAACTTTATCACACACGTTGTTATATCCATTTCCCTTAGTCTGATTCGTTTCCGTACTGTTATGCTGGGAGTTATTTTAGCTTGCACTGTTAGGTTCCGAATAAGCGTCCCCTCCTTATTAATTTTTCCTAGCGTGTGGCGTGTTCAGGTTCAGGCAGAGTTAGGTCCAAATGACAACTACAGTTTATTTCTGTGACTTTCGATTCAAGACTGACTCTATTTCACATTGCATTCACATATGGAATTTAACATGAGTCACACTAATCAACAAACATGACATAGCAGGCACAAACTGTACGATACAATAGAGTACCGGAGCGATGACGTCATAAAAATATATTTTCAGAATTCTCCTATTTTGACCACATGGAGTGAAAGAGCAGCGCAAAATAGGCATGTGCTGACAATTTTAAGTGAATGGTGTCAAAACAGGATAAAATATGGACATTTAATGACAGAAGACTTGCCATACAAACCACTGTATTTTCGGCCTGGATCTTACCGTTTAGATCCAGACTCAAAATACAGTGATTTGATAGGAACTATGTCCGTGTTTAATTGCCTATATTTCGGTCATTATTTCTCAAAAGGAGCTGAAATTTGTCACTAATAGCTATTTCAAACAGCTTTTTCAGAATTTAAGGCCAAAATGAAAAAATTCTAAAAATAGAAGCTTCGTGACGTCACACAGGGGATCAATATTCTAAATTAACACAATCAGTAATATGGCATTGAGCCTAGTTAAGGTCAACATTACAGGAGACAGCTGCATAAAGTTGGTACTTCTGTTGAGTTTCCCAACTACCAAATGAGATATATTTAGCAAGATTCCGAAAGCATTGCTTACATAGATAGTAATCGGAGTATTTTGTATTTGTGCTGGTTGTTGCACAGTTAGTCCAACCTTCCGAAACTCCCCGCTTATTCCAGACCCCCACTTATTTTATCTTAATGAATTTTCCAACCCCTTGCTTATTAGGATCTCCTCACTTATTCGGCACCTAAGAGTGGACGTGATTTTACATCAGGTTTTTGATGCCCTGTAATAGGTTAAATAGTTCAAAGTAATCTAGTATTTGTCAGGTATACTAGATGTGCTTTTCATACAAAAATGTGTATAAGCAAAATGAGGCTGATTATCATATTTTAAAAATTTGTAGTCAGTCTTTCGTTTTGCCGAGACTTTGCAGACTCGATGGCAGCTTAGGTGCACTTTGCCCTCTTTGCCCCCTCAATATCCGCCAGTGGTCCTATGATACATACTTGTTGTAATTCTAAATTATGTTACAGGAGTCCTTTCATTAAACTGTCAAGTCGACAGAAACCGATCAAATGTGACAAAAGAAACTTCAAGTGGTCGCACCTGCAGATTACCAGGACAAAGACCTTCGCTCAGGTTTTGGCCAATACGCAACCAAAGCGGAAACGGCCTATGATTGGCCAGCAGGATTCTCCTTAGCGACGCGGTAGCAACCATCTGTTTATATCCAAGTACAGTACGCAGAATTACTTCCGAACTCGTACTGCATCAATTATTGTCGATTTTCAAGTTATAATCTTTTGGCTTTCGTTATTACAGTTATCGTTTCGTTGTTTGTGGACTTCTTTGAAGCATTCTTGTCGAAAAATTATTGTTATTGCTCGATTTCTTCGAAATTCAAAATCGAGTATAGATAGGCCGCCTTGACTGATTCGTAGTTGTTTGTGTATATATTTATTTCGTTTTGATATTTTTCGCATTGTGTTAAACTGTATTGCTGAATTAAGATATACTTTCTCGGAATACTTGTTATAAACATGCCGAATTACTGCTCTGCCTATGGTTGCTATTCATCTTCTTCAAAGAACCCAGATTTATCTTTTTTTCGATACCCAAAAGATGCCAAGTTGCTTAAAGCATGGGTATGCCGCATAAGGCGTGAGAATTTTACACCAACTAGCTCCTCATATGTGTGCTCAAGGCATTTTACTAAAGCTGAAATGTATGTACCAATAACGGATACGCCAGCTTTATTCAAAAAACGTCGTTTACGTCAAGGAGCAATTCCAAGCGTCAATCTTCGAGGGGCCCCAAATGAGCAGGTGGTGAAAAGAT
The DNA here is from genome assembly GCA_900291935.2 of Cassiopea xamachana. Classification (NCBI taxonomy): domain Eukaryota; kingdom Metazoa; phylum Cnidaria; class Scyphozoa; order Rhizostomeae; family Cassiopeidae; genus Cassiopea; species Cassiopea xamachana. The sequence goes on from OLMO02000286.1 coordinate 40,307, forward strand.
CAGTACGTTTATCTAGTACTCTGAATTCGGAAGCTGCAGCAGCAGCAGTAGAAGAAGAATGTATTGCAGAAGCCAAAAATTATGCTGCAAAACAATTCAGTGAAACTAGCTTTTTACCAAAAGGTAATGTATCTGAAAGCACTGGAGATGAAGCCTGCAATGTAAAGGACTTATTGGAGAAAATTAAAAGACTGGATAAGATGCGTTTTTGCTTTAAAAATCTGAGTGATTCTGATGTAAAGA
>OLMO02000286.1:67323-79173 GCA_900291935.2 Cassiopea xamachana
ATGGCCTGAACAAGCAATTTAATATAGAAAATATATAAATGAGATGAAAATGCATGAACAGTTTGATAAGTGCAAAATGTGACGAAAGCAACACATTAAATAGTACGAGGCAATCAATATTCAATACAGTTGAGCATCAAAGATCAATGTCATTATCTTTAGGCATATTTAATCTGTTCTATAGCGCTGAATTATGTTCTGCCATCAAGACGTTCAAGCAAGAGGCATTAGAACAAGGGGGCAAATTAGGGAGGATGCTGGGGGCATCAGATCCCCAATAATTGCAGTAACCGGTCCCAGAATATTTCCTATTGAGAAAAATTGGTCGTTATCGCACAAAGTTTTGAAAGGTGTGGCATAACAATGGTCCTTTCTTTTGACTTAAAAATAGGTTTGGTCCCCAAAATTGACTCTAAAATGGGTTTGGCCTCAGAACCTCACTTCTCTTCCTTCTTCCTTATTAATCCAGCCACTCCAAAAATCTGCTAGAATTCACCCCAAAATCTTCTAGAAATCACTCCAAAAATCTGCTAGAAATCACCCCAAAATCTTCTAGAAATCACTCCAAAACTCTGCTAGAAGGCGTGTGATTATCATATACTATGCTAGGATTTTTCAACCTACGGAATCCCCCTAGGTGAAATTCAACTTTTCAAAGTAAAGAATTGAAAGCTGCCAACAATGATCACAAAAAATGAATAATATATCGTTTTATTTGATACTAAATTTATATCTAATTATGCCAGCTAGTGTTGATCTAGGCATTCACAGGACCGTATACATGGGTGGCAGGACGCCACTTCACCGAGGTTTAATATGGAACTGCTATACATTGTTGTTTTTAGTCATTTCAGAGTTTAATTCCACCCAATCTAGATTTTTGGAGCATCAGGCCATACATGTATGGGATACACAGAGATCCTAATTTTGCTCAGCAAAGGTGAATCTAGTTAGTTTTGGTACGAGCTACTGTAGGAATTTCAGTGTGGAACATAGTCCGAGAGTACAGGGACGAAATTTAATGGGGGTATAGGTGGGAATAACCCCCAACCTTGATAATTTGCAATTTCGCTGGGCAAAAACGGCAGTACAATGTATTCTTGCAGGGCAATTTACTGGACCCAAAACCATTTGATCAACTACTATTACTAAAACAAATTTCACAGACAAAACTTTCGAAGGGTAGACCGCTGACACCCCGCAAAAAATTATTGAAGTTACGTCCCAGCGAGAATATGACGCTAGCGTTTCAATTTTTGGAGTTGTATGCCACTGATAAGAAAACGTATAGACGATGACGTTGTTGGAGTATAGGTCACGTCTTTTTCCTTTGCGTAATGGCGTGAGATTGCTTTTCTTCTTGCCTATTGCATACGTATGCGCTATAGCAAATGAGAAGTCAACGTAGCTTCCTCCTTTTCATTCTTCAAAGTTCGATGAAACCACGTTGAAAGATCTGCTTCTCCGTCTTAGTATGAATATCAAAGGCGAAAACAAGTGTTCTATTTTCCTACAGGGTGTTTTCTGCCGGTTTTGAGAAGTCCAATCAAGAGAGGGGCTCTTGCATGTCCACAAGTAGGTGCCCCAATGGATCACATGTGCCAATGGATCACACATTAAATGCAAAATAGCCCTTCAGAGTTACAGGTGGGGAAAATGTGTGGGGGGCTTCTACACACTTGCCCTTCAATCTGGATCAGCTGTTTGCTGCCATATGCATGCACAGTGTCAGTTTAATTTGATGAGGGGGAGACTCCTTCCAATCTAGAGGACAACCAGCCGATAAAATTCCAATTTGTGCCCATGCAGTTGAGGTGACTTCCCCCCTTCTATAGTGGTGCTTTCCTGTGCACTTCTGAATATGCTGCTGTTTAACTAAATTGAAGTTGAGCAGCATCCTCGTGAGAGCATTGCATTTTCCGACATGAATTCAACGGATGCAGCAACAGCACCCGAAATCCAAAATTGAAAGATAGTTTACGCTCAGTTTGTCACTGTTTATCGCATTACAGTAGATAGGATAGGAATTCAAATAAAGACAAGGATAGGACGTGATATACAGACAAGGACGTCAATACTGGGGGTGAGGGTAGATGTGATACCCCCAACAAATAAAACAGCAAAATTCGAAGCAGTGGTATAGAGCTAAATCCAGTAGCGGATCCAGACCGACTAATGCGACTTAAGGAGGTCGGTTAACTTTTTTGCAAACATCTGATGTAAATCATCTTTCACAAGTAAAGGACGAAAATATTCATATTTGCTAGTTTTCTTTTTCAGTTGCTTTCGATGGTCAATTTTCATCCTATTCATCCATTCATCACTATTTACGATTTGTGTTTTGACTCCCCTGGTACATGAACCCCTTAGCTTTATTTCGTCTAGTCATTTCTTGATCCAAGTTGCAGAAAGAGACTATGATTCAACTCAATCTATGTTTGGCTGCATTCCAATAATGCAAGCCCCTCGAAAGCGATTGTTTTCTTTTGTATATGAAACAATCAAATTTGCGAATATGATTGGTAAGCCGTCAAACTTGCATCATAGGATGCGAGGTCATAAAAATCCCTTTGATCTTGCAACTACTTTGGGATTCCACTGTCTTTAAGTCGGTCAAAAAATTCAAGTAGTCAATCGAAATGTCTACCAGCGACTTACCACTTCGCAGCGTCACAATCAATCTCAACAAAAGTCTTGTTGCCGGAGCTGATCCTAGTACAGTGAAGTTGTACAATTCTTTCAAGGAAACTAGGATGGCTTTTAAAACATACATTTATTAAAAGGCATCAATCATTGGACTCTCGTCAAAGATTTCGATTATTTGGGCTGGTTCCGCAAAGAAGGAAAGAAGGACATGAGGCAAGTGAGAGAAGTAGGCAGGGGCATCCATCTTTACACCTTTTATCAAAATGAAAGAAACCAAGTTTAGAGAAAAAGAGGGAATTTTCCCAGCAAGGTTAGCTCCCATTTTGCTTACTTGGAATGAAATATATTTGATAGTGTGGCATACAATGGGCCCTCTCAAACGTCAAGTTACCAAATAAAACTCTATGAGAACCTCTATTTTGAAAAATTTTCTCCAGGTCCAACCATGGTGGACCTTATAGTAGACTCAGGATACGAAATAGCATCTAACATACTTTCTCTAAATTCTGCTTATAGGATTAGTAAAGTGGCTCTGTTATTTGCAAAAAACAAATTGAAAATAACGATTTCCAGCCATCTGAGAACTTGTATTTTGAAAATATTTCCCGGGCCCAACCATGGTGGGCTCTATAGTAGAAACTCTATACTAGAGAATGTGCAGCACATTGAAAGTTGTTGATAGCCATGCTTGCCCTCCTCCCCCTCTACCCCTTGTAAGTAGCCAAAGATTATTGCTGTAAGACATTGCAATATAGTGATCAGTGACAATATAACAGTTTAAGAAACACGTGAATTCGTGGCAGAACTTATCAAACATGCTAGATATTTTCTTCACAGCCACGAATGAACAATTCCTCACCAAAAATTGACCGCAAACGGTAAGGATTTTGTTGAGGAGAGTCATTCGTGGAACTTAGCTCAGGAAAATCCTCACCATGTGCGCCGGGCTTTAAGAGCACAAAGATCAATGAGGACAGCAACGTTCTCCAATGTACCAAAAGGGCGTTTTCCGACGTTCTAGAGGGCGTGGCCCTAAAAATATTTTTGGGGGCAGGCCCCCAGACCCCCAACTTCTTCCCTCTTTTCTTTGACAGTAGCTACAGGCCTTTTCTGTGTCTACATGGAATAAGTACATCTTAGTATCAGTCAAATGAAGGATTTTCATCGCTGGTGCAAATGACGTTGTATCTCAAATTTATTACCACTGCAATGGTGTTCTTTTAACATCTGTTATCATACTATGGACAAATTTCTTGCTTGGCAAAATTCACTTCTGCAGAGCAAAACCCCTTGACACCCCCTCCCCCCTATGAAAGTATGTTAGTTACGCCCCTGGGTACAATAAAGTTATCATTAGCACTGTAAGAGTAAAAGACAGCAAGTGAATATCTTCTGGATCAAAAAATGCAAATATTTGACAAATCGTGTAATGAGGATTAAAATACAGTATTTGACTTACTGTAAGCTGCCTTGAACTAGTACACGATTTCTTGTTCGAGACATTTGCGAATCAAAGGGTACCTCAATAAACTAAAATGGAAATAGATATGACTCTTTTAAACAGCTGATCCTTAAGAAAAGTTAAGTTTTGATATTTTAAGTGCTTGATCACTTCAACTATCATTAAGTTTGTATTAAAAACTCCATAATTACACTTCTCATAAGAAGAATCTTGCACACAAATATTGCTCCATGTTGTTATATGCAATGGGCCATAGCAAATGCTTCATTGGTCAAAGATCGAAGAGAAATAATATCACATATAAAAAAATTTCTACTTGGTTGAAAGAATTTGCAGCTCCTGAGCACAAGGACGTTCCAAGGGTCAGACATGCAAAACTGACTAAGTTGAATGACTCTGGTGCCAAAGCATAACCAGCCATAGCAGACAAAACAACCAATCCTAACAAAAATTAGTACAAAGAATCGTAACGTGAAAGAAACAAAGAACAAAATGAAAAATGATGCCAAAGGCATAAGCGCAAAGAAATCTCAAATTAGAAAACACTCAAATTCAAAGCACATGAGATAATGTATCTAGCCACTGCCGTAATTATGATAAGATATCATAGGACTTTATGATATAAAATTTGAAGAACGTAAAATCTGCACATAAGATCTTCACGCAAAGTAAGAGTCAAATTCAAGGTTCAAATGTTAGTGAAAAACTATTATCTGTATAGAGGATTGCTACTACTACTTCAGGAAAAATGCACTGATTTTTCCTAACATTTTCAGTTTAGTGCTATCCATTCCTTTCCCCCTATCCCCCCACTTTTCCTGATATTCTTGTAACCCTCAGCAGGGCTCTATCATTTCTTTAGAGAGATATGGGGCTTGAGAGAGCCTTGACCCTATTTTTAGCCGTTCAAATTTTTGGCTTCATAAAACACAGAATGGTACTTAACAACGATCGCACAGAACAGAATGATATACAAAAGGGTAAACTGTGATTGATATATAGAAAGTCATCAAAAACTTCCTGATTTTCCCTAGTTTTTCAAAAAACCTTTTCCCCCTGAGCTTCCATGACATTCCCTGAATTGGTGGCAACCCTGGTCTACCAAAAACAAGAAACAGTTTACTGAACTGTTTGATTGACAAAAACAATTACCAGCTCATTCACTTGGGGTCATTCACCCATAAAATGACACGAAATGTGCCACTTCAGACAACTTCCCCGCTCTAGAATAACATCGTAATACAAGTCTCTACCCTCATCCCACCCTTTCTTTGTTTACTATCCCCCTTGTCAGTCATATGAGCATGCAAATTCAACTTCCGTCTTGGATGGAAGATGTGGGTATCTACAACTCCAGTCACTAGAGCAGCTGGACCTCTTATGCAAAACGCTAGATGGTTGTCAATAGAACTTATATTTTCTGATCAATAAGCATTCTTAAGAAATACAATGATCACCAAAGTGTTCTTGCCATAAGAGAAGGTAGCAGTATCTCCAGCTCGCTCTCATTTCATGAGGTAACACATCATGAGGTTTGGGTTCTACTTACATCCCTGCATGGGAATAGTCGTCCAGGAAAAGATTTTTTTAAAAACATGTGTCATAAACACAAGCGTGGTTTATTGGATCATTCATGGTGTCCTACATGCATTCAGGTGAAAGATCACAGTCAAAAAGTCTAACCTGATAATTTTGCTTTGGATAGCTTCAAATATAAGCCAATTTTCTTTTTCGCATTAGGATGTGCTATTTCCCACCTTCCATCACTGTCAGTGGTAAATTCGCATTCACTAGCTGCCTGTTATAAAGGAAAATGACTTTCAGCTGGATATGTATGGACTTAAAGTGGAGACAAGAAAAGTAGATACATTTACAATAATTGAAAAACATGCAAAATATGTTGAAAGGCATACTTCAACTTTCACTTACTTACAACTAATAAGCTCTGGCTCACAAATAATGCAAAAACCTTCTGATTATGCTCCATGGTGTATCTTAAGTTTGAGCATGTTGTATGTGCTAATAAGTGTAGGAGGCGGGGGCAGGGGGACTGCAGCATCCCCTCCCAAGTAAGGTAGTTTCTCATTTCATTCAAGGAAATTTCCTAGAAAGGATACTACTGATAAAACTACTGCTTAACTGCAATGGAAAATTAACGCAGGAAAACTGTTCGACATGAATTTTCACGTGTGGGTTTTGCACAGATGAAACAGCATTGCCTCTCATTATTTTAATTAAAAAATATATATTATATAAGGCTTTGACCAATAATAAGGGCGTTTGTAGCTGATCTAATAATTATAACTAAAATGGCTTTTTTGATATTCATTTTCATGAGTAGGAAACCAATGGACATACAGACTAAGCAAAATTGCGAATGAAATGGGGCTTTACAAGCCAGGGTAAATTCAATGTCGGTAGGCCAAAAATATGCCCGATTTGACGACCTTCGCCTACCTATAAAAACGCCATTTTGGTGCGTTCAATCAGCTTTGCCAATCTAGCTGTTCATCCAGGAACTGGCGAATGGGGCATTCCACACCAATTCATGAAGGTCGTGTAACCAAAAGCTCAGATTCTGCTCCATCTTCCAAATATATACTATGTACCAATGAAAATCTCAAATATAAAATTTCTCTCAATGTCTTTCTCCGTTCTGAAAATATGAGAATTTCAATTCTCACCCTTAGAGTTGAAAAGTATAGTTAAAAGGCTATTTAATCACAGTTGATTAATTTAACCAAATGAAATCATGTAATCTGATCAATTTCTGGGTTTAGAATCCAGATTTGCACTCAGAAATTAATTTAAACACCAGAAACACCCAACACATCCAATTGTATCATCAATTTCATTTTCTATGAATACCATATTATGTGTAATTTCAAGTGAAAATCGCACAATGATACCAAACTGGAAATTTATGAAGTATTTCTAGTGAAATTTGCCTTTTGTACATGTGGGGCTCAGGAGCTATCAAGCTGCCAATAATGGTGAAATATATCAATTTTTGGTTACAGTTTTAAACAAATTGATGGTAGAAATTTTCGTAGAACGACTCCTAAAAGGCTAAAATTAGCCTCATAGAGTCTCTCGTTTTCTAGACCTGCATGGAATGACTCCAATAGAGAACTAAGGAAGTCTCCAAAAAGTTAATTGGGTCTACCAAAGTTCCTTCTCCAAGAATCTTGAGCTAGATGAATACTGAGATGGTATTTTCGACATTTTCCAACAGTCTGAAGGGTGTGGCCAGTAAAAATTTTCTGGGCCTTCACCCCCATACCCCTTCTTTTTGTCTCTGCCAGGAGTTTTTATATTATTTTCCCAATACAGTTCGCCTTCACGCACATAGATGGCTCCATCACAAATAAACATTTTACCTATTTCAAACAAGCAAAATGAGAGCTTGTGCAAAGTTGGCTAAGCAATAACAAAACTTTCCAATTTAGCCTTAGAATCTTCTCCCACGTGACTTACGAAAAGCACCATGAGGCTTTGGTGCATAATGACGTTACACTATCTCTATATTAGCCCTGCTATGGTGTTATAGCAGAATAGTGAGAAAAATGTATGGCCCAGGATCAACATGAAATGTGCCTTGGTTTACAAGGGCTGGGTCCAGAAGTCCAATTCCTTGAAAGATGTCCTGAACTATGTCCCTAATCTCCAGTCTTCGTCGCTTAATGCGTACAATCGCACGGGCACGCATCAGTCGTGGTTTACCACAATTTATTCAACTAAAACATTACTAATGCTTAAAACTAATAAACACGTTTTGAGCAACAAACAAAATGGCGGATGCCAAGTCCAAACTGTTGACCAGGTAGTACAGGCTCAACACAGGGAGCTCAGTGCTTAATAAATGTTTATGTCAGAGCCAATAATGCGATCGATCACATGATCGCATAAATGAGTCAGATATTTGATCGTTGATTTTTTGCCCTTTAGTTTACGAGCAAACGCTAATCAGAACCCGATCGAATTTCCTGCAAACAGAGCCAATTAATTCTCCCTATTTGCAGCTGCCTGTTTCACAATTTTCAAAGCCAATCGAAACCTCCTTCAATCCACCTTCTCAACGCAAAGTCCACGTGCTACAAGGGGTCACATGAACTTTAAAATGGCGCGCTATGATTGGATAAGGTCTTATCTTTGTAAATAGAAGCGCGAAAACTGGGACAAGTCTGTGGCCGTTTGCTGTGAATTTGAAGAAACCTTTATATTAGCTTGAAAACTAGAAAAGTTCGGTGATGTCAACTCTACGAATCCACCGTTGAATGATATTGACATAATAGACATTTATGACTTGCGGATGTTCCTGCTGTTAAGATGCCCCTGAGTTTCCCTGATATCTTTATACTCTTCAATTAGAACTTTATCAGTTCCTTCCAAATATATGGCGTTTTGGAGAGTCTCGAGCTTACTTTTGGCCATTCAAATGTTTAGTTTCATAACAAAAAAGAATTGTGCTTCATGCTCACCATATAGAACATAATTATAAAAGGGTAAAATCTGGCAATTATAATTCTCGAAACGATGGATGAATGAGCATTGAGAAAGCCATTGCTCTGAAAGGAAATAATAAAAACCTTAGAAGTTCCCCAGCATTCCCTGATTTCTCAGAAAATCTTTCCTTGTCGCTGATTTTCCTTGACTGAAAATAAACTTCCCTGATTCTCCCTGATTTGGTGGCAGCCCTGCATTATTTGTAGTGCACTATTTGAACATATTACGTTGAATAATTGAATGGATAAGCTGGAATCCGTCAAATATTCGGCAGTGCTGGCTGCTGGCAGTAACTGGAGCATAGAGAGGCACATCACGTGAGAAGCTGTATGATGAACTGAGGTAGGAATCTCTCAACCTTCGTCGATGGAGCAGGCATCTTGTTCTGTTTTACAAGATTCTAAATGTACTTACACCAGATCATACAAGAATACCAATTCCACCGATATCAGAATTATCTTACTCTCTTCGGAAAAACAATGTAGTAGGGCAAATATCTGCAAGGACAGCCAGTTTCGAGGTAAGCTTTTACCCCCATTGTCCTTCTGAGTGGAACAAACTTGATCTTGAAATTAGGCTGTCGCCTTCAGTAAGCTCCTTCAGGAACAAGTTACCATCACTCATCTGCCCCCCCCCCAGCTAAACCAGCAGTTAGTGTTTATGATCCTAAAGGTCCAGCAATTCTTACGCAGTTACGTGTTGGTCTCAGGAAACTTTATTTTGATAATTTTAGGCATAATTTTAAGGATACAACACATTCCATGTGTTCAATAAATGATGGCATTGAGAATACGGAACACTTTTTGCTGTCCACAGGCATGCTCTTCTCGGTACCGCCAATGCAATATTGCTTTCAGAAGACCTATCAAACCTTTCAAATGAATCATTGCTTAAAGTTCTTTTGTATGGAGATGGGAGGTTATCAACGTATTCTAATTCCCAAATTATTAAGGCAACTCGAACATACATAAATGCATCACAACACTTTCGAGAGATCGTCCCCTTCTTTTTTTGGCAAACAATAACTATCTTGTTTCATTTTATGTCTACAATCTAACTTTCAGATTTAATTTTCCTCCTCTTGAATTGTATTTGAGTTTTCTATATATTTGAAATGGAAGTCTGTTTCAAGTCGGGTAGGGAACTCAACTTAGTTCATAAATATATATATATATATATTTAAATTATACATATATTTATATATATATAAAATATTTATATTATATATATATATGAACTAATAAGCTAGCGACTAACCAGGATTTCTCCTTTCTAGGCGCAAACTGTAGCATGTTTAAACAGTCAGAAAAAAAAGAAAAACTTATATATATATAGTAAAAGAAGAAAACGGCAAATTAAACTACCATTTCATGCCTACAAGCCTGCTTCGTGGTTGCCCACTCATCAGGGGTTCCCTGACTCTAGGATGTACATGGCATTGGAGTGTGAAAAAGGGCCTAGACTTACTAAATTACCAACCTTTGAATAGTTCCTGTCTTGAATGTGCCAAGTAACTGGAATGAGAAGTTTTCTGTACTGATTCAAGCCCTTCACATCCCTTGCTTTAATAGATTTGAGCAAATACTCTAATGAAAAACAAAAACTCATTAAGCTCCAGAATTATAACACTAGAATGTTGGGTTCCATACACTTTTATACAAATGAGGATTGCCTGTTACACTTATCCTGAGCCATCAGCACATGAGGTAGTGTGGCCGGTTCCTTTCCATGCTGCCTCTTTCTTCTTAGCACTGCCACCAGGTAAACAATTGCTGCTGGGTGGACAGAGAGCATTCAGCCAATGGCTTGAGTGGGATTCAAACCATCAACCTTCCACAGCTCCCACACAGGAACCAAGTGCTCTAACTGCTATGCTGTCCAACTCATATACTAACATAATACAATATACCATATTTATTAGTCTATAAGCCCACTGTTTCCCTAAGACATGTTTTACTACGTGTATAAGCCCCCCCCCCCAGATAGGTCTTATAGGAGTGCTACTTGACCAAAGCAAAGAGTAAATTCACAGAAAGTACTGTACTTTTCTTACAATATCTCTCACATTATTTTGTGCAATTTTCTACCATAGGGTGTATAGGTACCAGGTTTTCAGATCTGAGAGGATATATTCTAAACTAAAGAAGGCCAAGGGATAAGGGGGCAGGACTGCCAAGAGAATTCAGAGGCCCTGTGACAAAATAATATGATGAGGCCCCCTTCAACCAAAGCATCCAGAAAATATTTAGGGTCTAGAAATTAACTACTACTGGTTTACTTTATGAGGCCTCTCAGACCTTTAATCACTGGGTGATATGAGACCCTAGGGCAAATTGCCCCCTGTTCCCCTCTTGGCAGTCCTGTCAGGGGGTGAAGCCCCCTAGAAAAACACCCTTCTAACTTTATAGATATATTGTTTTTCTTGATGAACAACAGTATACTAAATCAATGATTTGAGAAAGTTTATCCCCTATTATAGAGACTATACATTTCCCTTCCTATAAAAAAGTAGTTTCTACGAAATGAGTGCTTCACTACTCACAAAGTTAAGAAAATTTAATACTGCATTCATGGGGCAAAAACATCAGAACTTGAAAGCTATCTGCTATGAAAATCATAAAAACATCTTGATGTTAAATGTGTGATAAGGCAAGAAAGCTTCAATATAGTTTCCTTCTCTGTATGGTTTCCATTTCTTGAGGGATGATGGTTTCATTTGGGATACTGGGGGACCTGTTATCTTCAGCATACTATTATTCAACTCCTGAAGGTGTAATTTGTGTAGAATAGAGACAGGAAGGCTATTGGTGCAACTCATCAACTATCAGTCTGCAATCAGTGTCTCAGTGAAATACTGATTGCAAACTGATACCTTATGAGTCACACCAATAGTTTGCCTGTCTGTCTTCTACACAAACTACATCACCCATTCTCCTGCAGTCATTGCTACTGGTAAACTACATATTCCATGTTGCTGTTACTTCTATAGACAATGCACAGCCATGAGTCAGCATTATTTGAAGCTATACATCTAGTATGATAAAAATTTTTTCTCTCTGAAAAAGTGAAGGGCCATAGCCCCCCTCCTGGCCCCCTATTGCACAGCCCCTACAGATTCCCCCTAGGAGTCCCAGTTATCAGAAATATACTGCATATATATATATATATATATATATATATATATATATATATATATATATATATATATATATATATATATATATATATATATATAT
>OLMO02000286.1:164807-181267 GCA_900291935.2 Cassiopea xamachana
AATTTGAACAGTTTTTCTTCATCCATATTTTGGTATCTGAACTGATCTTTCAACAATGTACAGCACACATCTTTCAATGAGTTCCATCCATTTTTGATGGAGGAATGGGTACCTTCTCAAGGTGGGAGCTTATTTGGGGATGGGTGCTTATTGCAGGGGACCACTCATCCTGTATTTTTCTTAAAAATGGAGGGTCTATTTGAGAGGGACATGTATTCACAGGGGCTCTTAACTGAGACACTAGGGTAACACACCTTTTGGACAATGAGCAGTCCCTCCCACCAAAATATGGGTCTGTCAGCCATGAACAGGGCTGACAAAAGCATGTGACTACTGGTTGGAGGCACATCTACAAATCTGACATCATGGGCACGACTACTGGTGTGTTTGTTGGGGGGGGGGGTGGGTGGGCATCATACCCCTCAATATGTTTAACATTGCAAGCAAGTTGGTCAAAAAGTTGGGCATTCAGCAAGAGAGTTAACCAAAGCGTTTTCCGTCACTTATTCTATTTTTTTAGTAACAGATGTTGGTCAATGGTGAAAACGCCCCCCTCACAACGGAAAGTGCCTCGGAACCTCTCTGGGCCTGCCTACCACGGAAATAGAACAGTTCTACCTGATACATTTCTGTAGTCCATCTATCTAACGCAAGTGATTTGGTAATAGAGCATTGGACACCAAGGCTTCGATGGATTCCAACACAATTGACACAGAGGAATACGCCAAGACTTGAAGATGCCCACTCTGGGTTAGGGCCTGCAATAGTTGAAATATATTAGACTTTCCCTCTACGAATATCATATAAGTAGACCATCATAAATTTAAAACTAAGATGCATATGGAATACGAACAGTAAACGTAGCACCTTTACTTACTTTCGCAATCTGCACATTTCTCATTGCCTGGAAGTTGTAGTAGATCAAATAATTGTCCAGTGAGGTTGCTTGACATGATTCTGCGGAGAACAAAGTTATCCCTCCTTAGATGAAAACTTCAGCTATCCTCTTCAGACGGCCAGAAAAAAACTAAATTCCGATTTTTCGCCCAATGGCTCCTATAGTAACAAGGAAGAAATCTGTGAAACTAGTAAAGGCCAAGCCAACAATTACAAGCCAATTCAACTTCCTTATCACTCTTCCTCGTTCTGAATGCGAGGGACTATTGACAACTCGTTCATAAAGCGTTAAGGGCTCTGTGCATGGAGTCCGAGCCAACCTGACCCCTTATTGTTTGGGTCGACGAGAAGGGAAGAGTATTAAGGTAAGTTAGGGTGTAGTAGCAAAAGTGTACCTCTTAGTTTATGTGCGTATCAAGAGTTATCTATCTACGGTGCCCGTAAAGTGTACAACAAATCCAGGGTCAGTGGACAGTATGCATTCTGTGTAGGCCAGTAACTCCTTGAACGGCAATATTCAAGATACCTTGTTTCAAAATGACGACTTTAAGAAAATACGAACCAGAGAGCATAATTAAGGTTAAATCCACGCTACCGGGAAAGCCAACTCGCCGTAGATCTTCGGGCCTAAGTACAGCAATCATATTCGGCTCGAGACAATGCAAAGTGATAGTGCAAACTAGCATGTTTCAATAGTAAGTTGACTTCATGACAGTACCAAGAGTCTTGGCAAGACCAAAAACAGAGATAAGAAGAAAGAGCACAAATTCAATTTTAGGATCTGTAAAGACCTTTAACAAGTAGCTTTCTTTTTCTTTAACATTATTTTTTAGCAAATAATCCAGGGTGCATTGTTTTGTTTAACTAAATAGTAAAAAGGAAGAAGATAAACATAATAACTGCTACTTTTTCAAGCTTCGCCGACTGTAAAAATGGCATTGGCCACATCTGAAGCCCAGTCTGCATAGTACAGCATTTGCACACAGCAGATATTTTTGCCCTGAAGCTCCTGCACACTGGGTACACCATGGGTGTGGCCAATGCAAGTAGCATATATGGGCGTGGTCCTATCTGCTTCTTCTAGAATGCCTTTGTCATAATCAATGGTGGTCTTTACTCCTAAAATCATTTAATGTAACACACATGCTGGAGTCTTATTCATGCCAAGGGCAGCAAAAATCAATTGAATTTGAAGAAAGTTGCCATAGCCATCAGGAAATTGCAAGGGGACTCAATGTTGAGGAAGTTCTGACAATGAAATGAAATAGTAATGGTAGGAAACTGGGGTTCTGGGGCCTTGCCCCCAGAAAAAGTGTTAGAACAACACCCTCTAGAATGTCGGAAAGGGCCCTTTTCCAGAAGAGCATAGCTCTTTTCATTATGTATCTTTATGCAGAGATGGACAAACTAACCCTTCACCCTAGATTACGCTTGTATCACCATCATATCCTTATACACAATTGGCATGGAACACACTAGAAAAAATTGCTGTTTGTAGATTCTTATGTAGCTAGCTTGGGAAACAAGATGGAATGGAATTATGGACGAGATTTTACTTCTAGGCTTGGAGTCACCCCAAATCAAATTTGTCAGTGCCCAGGGTGCATTCTAAGTTGATCCTTTTCATTTTTTCAGCATTCTTTTCCTACGCCATGACAATGCTAACTTAGAAATGATGTGGTCTAGTCAAATGATGAAGCCTTCGTGGTTTCCTTATTGCTTGGCCAACTTTCCTTCAGAAGAGCTTCCTATTGTGCATGTATGAAATAAGCAAAATACTAATATATGCTACCATGTAGAGATGTTTGTTAAGGTCGAATGTGTTGGGGAAAATCTGAAAATTTATAATAGAGAGAGAAAAAGGTGAAGCCACACCCTACAGACTGTTGGAAAGTGTAGGAAACACTTTTTGGGTATATATGCTGACATTAAATCGTAATCTGGCAGTGTGCCACACCACTATTCTGACAATGATACGCCAATACATTAAAAAATTCACCTATCCAAGGGATTTTCTGTGACCAATACACTGAGTCATGTGGAACTTTCTTTCGTACACCAATGTATTTTCCTAGCTCACCCTGGACGTATTTGGTCCTACCTACATGGAATGCAGTCTGGGTTGGTATACACCAGAATATCTGCATGTGCACACTGGGCAATGTGCCTTTGCACACCGGAGATCTCAGCTAAAAACACTATACTCTGCAGACTGGCCTAAAGCCAAAGTAAAAGATGTGGTTTAAGAAAATTTCCTTGTTCACTCATAGTGTCTTTACCTTACAATAAGATGTAGCTGCCAGAACCAAATTGTTGGTAAAAACTCAGTTCACACCCTTCACAGGGTATTAATTCATGACTGTCTTGCCCATATACCCTGTTAGGAATTTGAATTTGGTGTGATGAATCTAAATTTGGTGTAAAAAATTCAAATTTGGTGCACACTTGTTGGCTACTGTATTCTAACAGTATACTGGTGGATGTGAAAAACTTAATCAATGCTCAATTGCGATAAATATATGAAACTGCTCCAAATTATGCATAGCATCAGTTAAGTTGAATTAAGATGGGGTGTTACTCATTAATTTGTAAGCTGTGGCACACTTTGTGATTTATTTGGATTCAGAGCATTATTTGAAGCAGTTTAAAATAATATGACCGTCATCATCATTGTCATCATCATCATCATCACTTTAATTAATGTAGGCTAATATACAAAAAAGGGTAGCTAAGTTAAAGCTAATTTAAGCCTACTCTACAATATTTACAGAAGTTGCCCAAACTTAAAGAAAAAGAAAAGAATAATATATCTATCTACAAGGGTAACGATTGTAAATTAAAAATATGTAAAGTTACTGTATCAAAAATCCCACTCCTGGGATATACAGTTTGTAGAGCCTACAGTTGCATTGGGCATTAATGGAATTTTTCACATCTGCTGGGGGGAGGTCATAATCAGTGGTGCTGCATGACCTCTCTGGGGGGATGTAAGGCAGTAATTTACCAACACAAACTGACAAAGATGTGAATTTACTGACAGATGTGTGAACTTACAGACAATCATTTTCTTAGCAAGAGTTCCTTTTTGTATGGGGGTACATGGATGCAAGAAGGGGAATTTGCAATACTCTTTTGACTATGTCATGGCAAAATATGCAGTCATTTAGCTATTAAAGTCATTGAATCTAAATTTACTGATGAGATCACCAAAAGTTGGGCGTGTCACACCCCCTACACACCCCTGCCAGCTATGCTCACTGTGAATATTGTAACTAGAGGGGCAACCGTGACAACTTGGTGGGCAACTGACTCTCTTAGTCAATAGGCTAAAAGAGGCTCCAGCTAGTGTACAAAAGTTTGAAGTTGCTCATGGGTAGCTTCAGTTTATTAACTAATAAGTTTTTTTGGCATAAAATTTATTCCATACACATACCATACATGGGTTTATTTGACAATGCAGGCCAGGCATGTCATAGGAACTTGTGTGGACCTACCAAAATAGGAGTGAAAACAATTTACTAGTGAGCAAATGTTAATATCAAGTTAATATTGTTGCTCATTTTTTTGATATCTTTGATGTCTGCTTGCAATATCGATCTTGATCTAAGTTAAATTCTTTCAATTTTCTTGAAAAAGTGTTTCTGTTACTACAAGATGTCGCTTCTGCCTATAAGAGATTCCAAGTTAATAACACTTGATTCTTCTTACTGTTCTCTGTGTGTTCAGTACTTAATCTTTCCATTACAAATTTTGACTCCCTGGAGAACCTTATAAAATATATATATATATATATGTGACAATTGTGATATTTTTATGTAAAAAGTTAAAAAAAATTAACATCTGGGAGCAATGTTTTCTTATTTCAGTGTGTCATGGAGGAAGTGAGAAATAAGGATGGTGATGAAAATAATGGTGACAAGGGACAAACTAGAAAGTCAAAAAAAGTTAAAAGGAGATACAAAGATGAGAGAGAAGATCATACTATATTGACTTGTGGAAGTGAAACTCTAAGTACTTCTAAAAAGAAAAACAGAACAGATAACAATCTAGAAAGAGAGGAATCAAGTAAGATAGTAAGTAGACACAGGAAAAAGAAAAAGCTCAAAAAGGCAAAGAAAATAAAATATGCAAATGATGAAGAAAGTAAAGAAAAAAAAGAGAAAAAAAAAGAGAATAAGTCAAAGATAATGGTGTCAGGTGCAGGTGACATGAAGCAAGGTATTGATGACAATAGACAACTTGAAGAAATTACCATTATGGGAGCAATCAAGAATGATGAAAGTGACAAGAGTTTGATTGAAGAAGAAAAATGCAAGAAAAGAAAGATTATGAAAACAAATTTAGATTTTGATGGAAGGAATGATGAGATGGAAAATAAAGAAGGAGGCATAAGCAAATCAAAGGTACTGTAAGAGGGCAAGTTGCTAAATATTCATACCCTAATTAGGCATGTTACTTTATCAATATGTGAAAATCAACTGCAATTTCAGTGGGAAATATTTTTAACCTTGTGCATGAGTTCCCATTCTACTTCCAAAATCACTTGCAATGAGCAGTGTCATGTGCATTTGCTGGTTTTTTGTCATGTACCCTTAGTTTTTTAACATCAAATTCCTCTTGCAAATTGAAAATGGAAGGCAATAATTAATATGGATTTGACAACTGATTTAAAATTGGTACCAACTAATTTCAATCTTATATAGATAAATGGTTGTAGCTTTGTAGATAAACTTTTTTCATGAAAAGAATTAGAAAATGCTGTATTTTGTTGAATTACTTTCAGGTGCTTGAATTCCTAATTGGTTGCCCAGCTAGTATATGCTTATCTCTCAAGCATTTTGCCAGTAAATCAAATATTGCTTGGTAAGATATTTGATTTCCTTTATTCATGTGTAGCCAATATTTGTAACAATGGTTTGTATTGTTGTAGGGCAAGCAGAAGTATGATGCTGGACAATGGGACAATGCATCATTTGATACAGTTGAGCAGAAAAATAAGTTTATCCGTCTACTTGGTGGATTTAAAAATAAGACAGATGGGAAAAGTAGTGAAAGTGTGCTTCATGGATTAAAGAAATTTAACAGTGCTGCAATGAACAAAGATGAAGAAGAAAAGCTTAATAAGAAGTTGGAAACACAATATCAACATGCATTTGATACAAGTCGAAACAGAAAAGGCTGTGGACTTGGATATGATGCATCTCATGATACAAATTTGAAAAAATTTCATATAGATGTAGAACAACCCTCAAAGTCAATTAAATTTGAATGATTTCATAGTTGTTTGATCTTTTCAATATTTATTCCTTTGCTTTATCTAGAGTTATTGATGAATATACTTCTGTTTTACTTCATGTAATATCAGTACAAGAAAATGAATAAACCTCCCTGATAAAAATGGCAAGGACAATGAGGCAGGGGAGACAATTTGAAATTAGTGAAAGCACTAGCATTCTGATAAGCAATTGTATCAGATTGAAATTTGTGCATAATAACATTATTAATTTATGAGGTCATATCATATATTGAAACTAATCATCATTCTGCTATAGGGTAGCTACCTATCTTTAAGGCTGATACTTCTTTATAGAATCTCTGGTGAAATGTTTCATTGTTTGTTGTCATTTGATAAGTACTTTCCTTAAATACAGGAGTCTCTTTTACCTGCAAAAACAATTGATTAAATCATTATGGAGGTTTAAATGTTTAGCTATGAGATTCCATAAATAGCTTAATGATGAAGTCTCTATTGAGATAGACATAAAGAAGAATAATAAGAACACCTTGTTAAAGCCAAGTCTTGAGAACAACTTTATACTGTCTTGATTCTCATCTCCAATCACTGCAAAGTACTTTTTGATGCCAAGGTGTTGTATTCCTGTAATAAAATTTTAATTCCTCAATCTTTATGAAAAGGACAAGTGAGGGGAATGCACAACATTCAGAGCAAAAAACCATCAGCAATTTAAACAGAATTATCAAATTTACCATATAACATCATTGCTATAATAGCCTCAGTCCCAATGCCACACTTTCTAGCAGACTTTTCTGTAATAACAATATAAGACGGATCCATAATGTGTACACAAGAGTAAATTCCATCATCTAAAATTCCAGTAGAAAGGCATTCACAGGTTCCCTGTACAGGAAAGATGCAATAAAGCTTGAAGAATGACGCATACCAAGTCACTAAATATTAGATCCTAAACAGAGCATGTAAAGCATAGTCTTAATCTTCAACACCCAGTTGTAGGAGACATAAATTCTGCTTAAAATGTCTATATAAATGGAAATTGGCATCACTTTTCATAGTTGTGTAATATCAAAGCTATAACAGATGAGGGGTTCTTCAAATTTTGTTAAACACTGCATTTTTCTAATTACTTATACCTATCCTTTGTAAAAGTTCCTTATTTAGGTGTTCATAAATGTATCAAACTTTTGAAAATTGCAATTGCAATAGTGGATTCCAAAGAATATGACAGTAGAAGCCATGTGGCTTAATACTATGTGCAAGTACACATATCAGACTTTATCATACAGCACATGCGACCACACGCGCCCACACAACACCAATCACATTCCGCGTGTGATTGATCCCATTCGCAAATAGGTATTCTTGAATGTTTTGGAAAGGTAACAGCCTATAGCATATCTTCAGACTTTACACCCTACTGTGTTCACCACAATCATTTATTTGCGATGATCTCATGTTGAAGAAGTGTTTTCACGTCTATCATTTATACTGCGGCATGAACGAATTTGCTTGATTAATTTACCTTAGACATTGACCCTGGATTTCATGGTCTACCCTTCCCATTCCTGTGGTTCATTGATTTACCCTTTAGTTGGTTTTCCCTAGGTTCCCCATGTTTATTTTCTACTTTTGCATAAATTTTGATATCATGGTAGCTAATACACAGATGATAGATCCCTGGAATTGGGGTCCAAAACGTCTGGACTTGTCACATATCATGGAAACATCTTAACAATAATTTGGAAATTTCATAATGGATGCATGACTCTTATTCTTGTCATCTTCACTCTGCAATTCATTACAACATTGTGCTTCCCTTGAAGTGAATTTGTTTGATAAATGTCATATTTGTTGCGTGGTACAATTCTTTTCATTGCTTCTTGAGGTTCTAAGTAGTGTGATCACACATGCAAAATCATTTGCCCATGCTTATTACTGTATGTGCAGTATTTTGCTGATAACAAGGCTTGACATGTTGCAAAACAGTGTAAATGAGGACCTGGTGCCTATCAAGATAAAACAAAAAAACATTTGACAGTAAAAAGTTCCTGGCTAAAAAGCAACAAAACAGCCTCTACATGTGTTGCGCCAATTCCTGTGATTCACATTAATTTCTTGTTTGCTCAGGTGCTACAATGGCATTTGACTTCTGCCAGTTAGAGTTGAAGAAGCATACTTACCAGCAACCATAACCTCTATTTCTGCTTCTCCGCAATCATTACTGATGAACAGGTTTACATCACCAACCATTGAATCTGGAAGCCACAAGAACTAAAGAAAATGTAGGAAATGTCTCCAAACTTTCAACAAATCACATTCCCATGTTTCCATTATCTAGTTTCTTTGACAATTCACTCATAGTGTGAATGTCATGTGATATTTTAAGGCCACTAGATCTCCAGTGGTATCATTTGAAATGTGTTGTACTAATATTGTAGTTACAAAAAAGTATAGAAAGAAATCTACAAAGATAAAGATAGTTACACATAAACTGACATTATAACATCTTAACACAAGCCAATAATCTAATTACTGCAAGGAGTATCATACCTATCTCACTTTTTGTTGTTTTCCAAAGTGAATTTGCAAGTATTATGAAAGTGCACTCTATGAAAGCAACAAATCAACATAACAATATCCTACTACAAACATCAAGGCTATATACAATATATGCATATCCTAACAATATATCTTCAGATGTAGCTTTAACAAGAAATGATACAGTGTGCTCTTGATTATATGAACAGTTTGGAATAAAATTCAGGAATAGCTGTTTGGATAAGCTGAATATTTGGATAATAAGAATCTTTTGTTAGAGACCTTTCAAGCACTTTCTCCCTTTTCAGCAACTGCCTCACATAACTTTACTTATGTAGCAGTGTTGATGATAGTTGACTCCTCTTGTAATCCAAGCCATTTCAAGCATGTATGAAAGGCTTCCATGACAGTTTTATGACTGAAGGGGTTCTTTCCTGACTGACAGCACATGTGTTGGATGCCAGTCAACTGCTTGGGTAATTAAGTTTCAGATAACTGATGTTTGGGTAATCAAGGGTGGACTGTACCAAGAATCTCATCATTCAATACCTCCTACTACTGTTGGCAATCACAGATCTATTACAAGAATGCTTCTTAAATGGATACAATAATTGATGTGCTTCTGTGATGGTGTGCTTCTCCAATGGTGTGCTTGCTGTGGAGCAAAGACAACAGGCTCCTTTGAGAACACTTTTTAACAGGTAATGCCTAGTTTCCATATAATTGTAACAGTCAGCCACCTGTCCCCAATTGATTGGCCACATGTTCCCAATCAATTTCTATTCAGTATTTCCATATGATTATTACATACTTTTTAAGACAAATGAATTCAAAGAAAATGAAGTTTGCAAGAAAACAAAGCTCAAAAATTAAAAGCACTAAGAATACCAAAGAAAATAAAAATGCTCAAGTTTCAACATTCTGGTGCCAAATATTGATACTATTTCATTAGTTGCAAGTGCTTTGGGACAAAAAAAATCAAGCTTTTTTCTAATAAGCAATGCTAGCCCATTTTAGTCAGGCTGTATATGCTAGTTGGCATAAATGCCAATAAGGTTTAAGAGATAACCTCATCTCTGGTATAGTGTAAGAAAGTGAAACAGAGGAAAAAATGCAGCTTTATTGTAAAATAGAACATATAGCATGTATGCATTAGATTTTTAATCTTGAGTCCCGAATAAATATCTCCCTTTGACTAGAGAAATTACACCCACCCATCCCCCCATTCATTTGGTTTTCAGGAAATTTTCAGCCCCTAGTATTCCAACCCCCCTCTATTTGGGAGTCAAGAGCAGTCACTCAAAGTATAGCATATTGTCTTGCTACTTCTTCAATTCTTCTTCCATACATTCCAGACTAGATACAAAGACTTTTTTCATTAGCTGCATGAAAATGAAGTACTATTTCAAATGATTGATATATGCTGGTTGTTGGTTACCTATATAGTACCATAACCTCTTTTATTGAAAATTGTGAGCCTGCATTTTGTCAAATAGCTTTGAAGGGGTCCAAAAACAGAGGATGACCACTGCCCTTGATGACAACCTCCAAGCATGCTACCAAAAATTACCCACATATTTGATGCACTAAGTGAAAATGACTTCACAGATACAATTTTAAAACAGTTTACAGTTCCTTACTATCATCATCTTGATACCACGTCTGCTGCATCTCATACTCTTGCTCAAGTGTCAACTTTTTGGATGCTGTTTTATCAAGTAGATCTTCATTCTGCATCCACCCATGGTACCTTGAAAACAAACATTTCAGGTTATTTCCAGCCCTACTTCAGCGAGAAAATCAAGCCAAGCAGTGGGGCTAATGTACTTTTGCACCAAAGGTGGCATCAGGTTGGCATCATTAGGGTGACAGCTTGGTGCCTGCAAGTATAGATCTCAGAAAAATATGTGAAAAAATAGAATGTAACAAATGCCAGGGTGCAGATTTGGATGAAAAGTGCCTGCAGATACTTGAAGTGTGAGATTCTGTGTCTGTGAGTGGTGCTTGGTGCTCATAGAGACTAATTAATTCTTGGGGGCTAGCACCAAAACAGTGCAAACAGTAAGCAAAGCAAGAAAAGTTGCCAACAGTGCATAAAAAATCTCAAAATCTTGATGCCAGCGGATCATATCTGCTTCAAACCTCTCAGCAATAACAGGGAATATGATCATGAATTATAAAGACTTTTTAAACCTCATGTATTAAGTATTTTTCAGGGACTATTTTCTTATCACACATTATGCACTCACAAATTTGCAAAGCCTATTTTCATATACTCTCATGAAACTGTGTAAACTAGAATAGACTTTGCAAGCATTTTTAGGTAATAACACTTACATATTAAGCAAATCTTTACATATGAAACAGAGTCTTTCCAGCGTATTCACATAACTTAAGCATTATTTTACATGAACAAAAAACACAATCATTAATGCCCCATTTTACATTGAATTCCACTCTGTATTCGAGACCCTTTTCGCAGCAGATCTGTGGTGGGCACAGACCTTTATTAAAACTTACCCATTGTAAGTTGGCGAAATAGCATTTACACTAAGTTTGGCCAAGTTTTACCTGAATTTTCAGATGGCAACCTAGTTTTCCCACAAAATCATTGGCTAGAATCTCTGGTGAGTAAAATTCCCACGACGAATACTGGATTGAATGTGAACTGGGTCGGGAATATCTACTCTGAAACGATTCCACCTAGTGACCCCCATCATGTGAATATGACAGTTTTCATTTCCGACCATTACAAAAAGAGATTAAATATAAAACCACACTTTTCAACATGCTCTTCTCTGTATGGGATTAAAACTATCTTGTATCCCTGAATAGCAGTTTTGCTATTCTCCTTCATAACACTAATCAATCTTCAGTGATCCACACTATTCGATGCCTTTGCAACATATATTTACTTACTGCCTCGTTGTCATTTTGATTGTCGATGCAATTTTCAAGATGGCTACCAGAGAAGACGAACTTTTACACTACATAAATGAGCACATGGATAAGCAATTCGGTTCAAACCTGGACACTTTGGACGATTTGCAGCACATTATCGAACAGAGACAGAATCTTGAAGAAAGTCTGAGCAGTGAGGTATTCCCTTTCTGAGTAGGCTAGGTGGATGTGACTCTTTACCCCAAACCACACTGCACTACCGTTCAAAAAGTGTCTGTACGCCTTCGAAGTATAGGAGGCCGTTTATGTTTATAGTTCTAGATACCGTGCATTTGATCATATCTTATTAAATATGACAACAGGAAAATTTTTTTCAATGAATATTTCAATGAAAATTTTTAAGACATAGTTTATTTTTCGTAGTTCTTCAGTAGCACAACAATAGTCCAAAAATATTATTTCATATGCTTAAAAACTCCTATGTTCATGTTAGCATGTTTCTGGCATGTTTTCTAGGCCAGAAACATGTTAACATAAACATAGGAGTTTTCAAACGTCATGAAATATCTTACGAGAAGGGTTTGGCAATTGGTGTTTGCAAAGATAATGGCAAAAGCTATCGTGAAATTGCGACAATTGTAGACCGCTCAAGTAGTGCATCTTATGTTGTGTGCAAAAATTCTTCAAGTCAAGAGCTGTAAAAAATTTACTAAGGGTTGGTACAACAGAGAAGTTCACAAAAGTTTTTGACGGTCATGTAACTTTGCCACTTTTATAGCCTCTAAGGCGAGTGCATAATTATACTTTTGTCGGCAGTTAATTTGCGAAATTTTATGTTGCAGAAAGCATAAGGTGAAAATTGAATTGCTTCTTAGACTCCACTATCATTTTTTACATTGCTTAGGTATGCTCTAGTTGAAGATAAGGATGTGTATATCACAACAACTTTTCGTTAAGATACAAACAAAGAAACGGAGATAGGCGCCGCCCTATGCACCTTTGGGCGCGGGAAAGGACTTTGACTTTGACAAACAAAGTTGACGTCATCATTCTTTTATCAAAGCATATCAGCACTTTGAATGGTAGTGTACATCAGACCCAGGATGTATTCCATGTAAAACTACGCTGTAGAGATCCATGGACAGATTCGTGCAGAGAAGGCAAACGTGCATGCCTATTATATGCGCAGGCACACTTGCCTTTAAAACATATATGAGCAATCAGTTAAACAAATTATAACATGTGCACAAGTGCATGTGGAAATGAATGCTTCAGCAGTGATTGCATGCATGCACACATGACCAAAACTTGCTTGCACACACACAATCTCAGCAAAAGCTGCCATGCTTTGCAGTATGGCATGTGTGCATGTTCAGTAACAATTCAGGCATGCAACTGTTCACATGCAGACATGCCAGAAGCACATCAGGGTAAAGGGGAGAGCATTCTCCTATGGGACACTATGCCACACCATTTTTGTGACCACACCTTTCATTGACCACAACCAATAACAATTGTTCTCTGGAAATTGTAGGCTTGAGCCACAAAGGTATTTTTTGAAAAGCCACTGAACTGACATCATAATAGAGAACAGTGAGGCATGTTCGAACCACCAGAAGCTCTACCTATTCACACCCTTTCCAAGTTACACTACCTAATCCACAAACTCTAGCTCACAAATCATCTTTCATTCCTACAACTTCTCAACTGTGGAAATCATTGCCACGCACTACTTTCCCTGAATCCTACAATTTGTCAGCTTTTAAATTTAACATTGACAAACTTGATCTTATCTCTCTCTCTCTCTCTCTCTCTCTCTCTCTCTCTCTCTCTCTCTCTCTCTCTACTCAAACGTCCCCATTTTCTCAGTTTTTCCTTTGTTGGGGCTTTGTTATAGGCCCTACAGCCTTTCCCAGACATTACTTACTAAAAAAACAAAAGAAAGTGATCATACTGTAAGAAAATTGTCTAACATATTTGAAATTGCTATGATACTTCAACAGCAGGTGAATACTTTACAGTATTCTCGGATCTAATTTTTTTAAAAATTAATTGAGGAAGAGGGCACTCTTGCCCCCCTTTCACAAGGCATGAGGGTTGAGTGCCCCTGCTGCCCTCCCCCTCTCCTCTGGCAACCCAGTGCATGTGGATGTGCATGCATTGAATTAATAGCTTGTAGACCCATATCTGTTTCAGATGTGTGTAGCCTAAACTGAAGTAAGCTATTGACTCATATGAGAGCTGCTTTTGCATTTTTTAGGGGAATAAGCTTCATAAATCTTGCATTTGCAGCTGCCACATTCCTCAATATGGCTTCCAATGCTGTAAATGTATTGCCAAACAGTTTTGTATTAATTGCTAGATATGCTGCTTTGCCAAAAGTGCAAAGGACAATGCAAAGAAAGCAATTATTGTTGGAAAGGGGCAAGTTAGAGAAGCTGGACAACTGACAATTGAGAAAAGTGAAATGGAATGGGAGGTCAATCAGTATTTATCAAAGAACACTAAATTTTTTGCAGCATTAAAGCAGCTACACCAAGATATTGAGGAAGTTAATTGTGTTCAAGTTTATCTTAGTTGGCTGACACAAATTGTTCATTTAAGGTTTGTCTATATGTTTATATCCCCAATAAAGCTGAGAGAAACAGATAAATATGTTTGTATATAAATATACATATATCTGTATAAATAAATATATAAATATGTTTGTATATAAATGTACACACACACACACACACACACATATATATATATATATCCTTTTCATTAAATTAACTCTTTATTCAATATTACTGGGGCTTCTTTCGGAAAGAGCAATGATGATATACATACATACATACATACATACATTATATATATACATATATAATGTATGTATGTATGTATGTATGTATATCATCATCAGTAAGTTGTATTTGTACTTTGTGTTTGTGTGTGTGTGTGTTTGTATGGGGGTATGTGTCTTTGCAAGCTACAATACTACTGGTAAAGTATTCTTTGCTATTTGTTGAGCATATATGTTGCTTTCAAATTTTTCAAAATAAACCTGACTATTTTTATACTCCAGATGTAATCTAGCATTAGATAGTTGAGATTTTCTACATACTCCCAAAACTTCACATGCTTAACNCTATTCTACTTATTGGAGATATTTGAGATGGGACTCCAGTTTATCTGAATTTCCCATGAAACATTGGTTTAAAAGTTACTGGAAATTGTCAAAATATCAAACCAATGTCACCAAAAATCCTCCTCTGAGAGCAAGGATGCACCTTATGTAGTGGATTTTTACTTAACTATTGAACTAGCTGGCAGGTGCTTTTATGTGAAGTTTTTATCAATGATATTTAGATGACTGTACCAAAACTGTTATGAAAACATTACTGGACATTATAGAAAATTTCTCAGTTTGATCAGATTCAAGTTTTAAGTGCATTGCTTCAACCCATCCAGGCTTCATTCTATTCTACAAAATTTGACACTTATGTTTGTTTAATTTGGATTTTTTCCATCTAATTGATCCAAAATATCCAGGAACCAGTACTTTTTGCATTCCTTATCAGTATTTACTGTGAGTTCCTTACTCTTAGAATTCTATACCTCCTTGACCAACCATTATTTGTTTAATTTACTGTTCAGATGTTTTGATCCCTCCTTGTTCCCTTTTAATATAAATACCTATCTGCACTCAGTTTTCTTCCCTTTCCTAGTGATGATGGCTCTGGATAGAGTCAAAAAATGTAGTGTTATAATGTTTATTTCACTCATGGATCGAATTTTAGAGTTTATGTCACCACTCATGAATTAAAGTTTATGTTACTCAAGGATGAAGCCACACTAGAATGTCTCTCTTTTCTGCCATTGCCTTTTTACTTGAGATTAATTCATACAACATTGTACATGTAGGCCCAAAGCATTGCAGTTTTTCAGTTTACACTTATTTCTATCCTTTGTAGTTTTGAATTAAAGAATGAAGTAGTGCGAGGTCACCTTGGACTTGCTGTAGAATACTTCACCAATATTTCTGATGTAGTAAAGCAGATTTCTAAGTCAAAATGTGACAACCTGGTTGATTATGCTACAGCCTTAAAAGATTATTGGTTCAGTGTCTTAGCTGATATATTGACAAGGTAAATTGAACTTCATGGCTTTTACCAGTACAAAGCAGAGGAAATTTGCTAATTTTTGGAAGGATGTGAAGCCTTTTGATTATTATGACTTTTGTCCAGCAGTTTCACATGCTATATGTTTTGCTTACCCTCCTCTGATTTCTAGTTAATGATTTGTTAATTGTTTAATGCTCAAGTTAGTCATCTACTATTTTTACTTAATTTGCTGCTCCTATTTTTTCATTTTTCATCAATTGTAAACAGGGAATTGGATGGAATTTTAGAGAGAATCAAATGGCCATTTCCAACAGGAATATCATCACCTATGATGTGTGATAGCAATGATGAAGAACTTTTGTCAAAGTTTACCTCAGTTATAAGACAAGTGTTAAGAATCAGCTCACAGTATCCTTGATAATATATGCAGACCAAAATGCCAGTGATTGTGCAGTTATTACTAATAAATGCAATCTATTTGAAGAAACATTTGTGATGTTATCTTGAATATAGTACAAATATATCAAGTATTGATAGATTCAAGCATTTTATTTACTCATGAAAGTATTGGCAGACTTAGAAAACTTTCAGAGCACCTCCGCAAACATTGACTTCTGTAAGCTATAATTTTGAGTGGTTCCTTTGATACATTTTAATCATTGTCTCTGTTTGGTATTTTGCAAAGATTTTTGTATTCTATTTACGTGTGTTTGCACAATATATATATGTGTGTATATATATATATATATATATATATATAT
>OLMO02000286.1:205729-218821 GCA_900291935.2 Cassiopea xamachana
TGTATAACGTTTGGATGCAAGCCTTGGAAAGTTCAGCATCTTATTATACTATTCATCGGAAATCTGTAAGTCATGTAGTCTTAATATCATAAACTGTTTATGAAAATGAATAGATTTATAAAAATACTGTTTTGATTTGAAACGTACACATTTATTTGTTTGTCTTAGCAAATTCAGTGCTTTCCCACATGCATAAATCTTCTCAATAAAATTGTCTTCAAATATCATGATATCACTTCTGCTCTCCTTTAGAACGTATCCATGTGTCCAATAATGCTTATCTAGAAAAGGAACATATGTCAGATGCAAAGGAATAATAACTATCAGATACAGAGGAGTAATCATCAGATGCAAAGAAATAAGTAAAAAGTACAAAGGAATAATTAACAGGTACAAAGGAATAATAGTCAGATGCAAAGTAAAAATTATCTTCCACATCTTTAATAAGATATAACACACTCCATAAAATAGCTCAAAAGCTTCTCTGCACAGCCAAAATAATGGAGTAGTAAATATCTATCTAGCCTATGATGGCAAACAGAATGGTACACAACATGAGTTATTTACAGGACCATACACGAAATACAGAAAAGATGCAAGGACATGCAGCCCACAGAGCACCATAAAATTATCGATACTCACCTTGGTAACACAAATATTGATCATCAACATCGAAAAGAAACTCATTAAAAGGATCGTGACATTTCCCATCAAAAATCCAATTTGATATGTACCTAAAAAGTGAATGCTCAAAACATAAACAAGTGTTCTTCTTGTTTACATCAATGGTATTAGTAAAAACATGTTAAATAAAGCAGGAAGAAGCCACAATAACCTCTAGAGGTATAAATCATCAACGTTTATAATAAAAATAATAATAAGGCACAATAACAAATGGAGTCCATTGTTTGGAACTTATTTATGACAATAGAAGAAATGCACGTAAATGTTATTTAAAAGCAAGTTGTCAGCAGGTTCTGCGGCAGATAATGACAAAGATTTCTAAGATGTTAGATGATACAAACTATTGTTGATGGGGGAGATTTTTCTAATAAAGCATTAGAAGGTAAAGAATAATGCCTTTCTTCGCACACTCAGAATCCACAACAACAGGATGTGGTTTTAATAGCATAAAATATAGACATTTTACCCTTGGGCGTACACTACCTACTAAAATACGTTACACATTGCTAGAAAGTTAAAACTTGACGAAATCATGAAAGGGTAGGTTATGCAACTGCAGATTGTGCCAAATAGCTAGCCACAATGTAGGACATTTACAATTTTTCTGTGATACCGTCATTTAATTTTTGCATTGTAAATAACTTGCCCAGTTAGCATCATTTTGCTACTTGTTTTACTTGTAAATAGCCAAAAATTTTGTTTGCAAATAGCGAACTATAAATAAATGATTGCACGTATGAATGAGTGAATGCGTGAATGGCCAACAATACTCAATGATAGTCTTGCAGGAAATAAGCCAAAATAAAGTGGAAGATAATTTGAATCACAAAAAAATTAAACTGAATGAAGAACAAGTGAATTGTAACAAACCAAACATGCATTAATTTCCTTACCTTAAAAAAGGGATGCATGTATCTTTGAACAAACAGATTAAAATACTGTAATGCACAGTTGCTTGGTTACGAATGCATAAATCATAAAGGTAAGAGACCAATCTAAGACCCTAAAATGAAAAGAAATATGATTCAAACAATTTAATAAATGTTCATATATAAAGGCTGTAGGATTCACTTAAATCAAACTCTACTAAGCCATCTAATAAATAAGCTACGAAACAGCGGTTAAAATATGTGATTGAAATATAAAAAATCATTGAAGCACGAACTGCAAGATCATACCACTGGAAATTTAGGCCTTGGGGCGTTTCNCCTGACCTTCCAAAAGCTGCAGAGCACAAACATATTTCTGCAAGAAATCTAAAATGAATAATATCTCAAATAAAACTTCACACATAAAATCCCAAAAATATCACACATAATGGAAATACTGCGAATACAGAAAAACAGCAAAGTCGAAGTAATTTTATCATTAAAGGTGAGTACCTCAGTTGTGTGCCATACGCCAAAGTAACTGCCCATAATTTCAGAATATCCATTGGCATATTTTCTACAGAAAAAAGAGCTAAAATGACGCCACCACATCGAACTAAGTGTTTTCTAATAAGAAAACTACCGTTTATCTAAGCCTCAGTCTTTCTTAAAATTTCCCGAAATTGAGGCTGAGATTTTCTAAAGATTCTCTTAAAATTTACTAAAATAAACACGGATTACCTAGTCATTGTTCATCTTGTACACTCGAGATTAAAATCTATCCTCAACATTTTGAATGTAAGTATGAGGTAATTTCGATTTTTGGCTGGAAGAGAAACTCAAGTTTGGAGCTTGAGCTTTGTGATTTTCCAAAAATTTTCTGAAGATTTTGGTCTTTTGAACTTCATGTTCTTACAACTTTTTCTCATGAAAAAGAACGGGTAAGTATTTACAGCGTATTAAAAAGCAAGTCGTCACAAAAGCCAAATGGAACTTTGAAACAAAAGCCAAATGGAACTTTGAAAGAGGATCAAAACCTTAGAATTAGCAAATACTGCATTAGAAAGTTACAAGCATGAAATAAAAACAATAATTAAATAGCGTTTCAAACAAACAAACCTTGAATAACCAAAACAGCATATTTATATAGATTGAGGTATTTGCGAAGACTTGTGACAAAAGATTCTAATGTAAGACCACCAGATAAGCCAAATGACCTTTCTGAATGATGCTGAGTAAATCGACTTAGCTGCTTGTAGTACGTCCCAATTTCAGCAAATATCTCCAAAACCGCATTTGCTGCGTCTGAACTAAGACCTGGACCGCGTACGGATGCTTCGATGGCAAAGTAACATTTGACCTAAGAAGTAAAAGATCTGAGTTTGAAGCAGATTAACTTCAGCAAAAATTGTGGCAATCTGCTCACATAATACGAACCTAGAGCGCTATTGCTACACAAGCTCCAACGTCATTGAGAAGGAAATTTATTCATATCAATGCATTTCACATAGTGTATAGAAATGAATTCTGCATTATTTATACAGACGAATTTCCCATAATCTATCCAAATTTATTTCACATAATTAATCTTGTACTATTAAGGTATAATGTAAAACTTACTTTATTGAAAGTAAAAATGTCAGATGGCAAACCACACAAAACATTTATTGAGTGACGAGTAAGTGTATCCATTGACAAGACTTTCTCTTCACCTATTTCATTTACAACATAAACAGTTTCATTCTGTCGCAAATTACATAGATGATCAAATCCACGTGGCCCGCTTTCTGATAAATAAATTTCTGCGTCTGATGTCTTAAATTCAGTCCAGTTTCTAAAAGCAAAAAATTTCTATCAATATTTGGTTTCTCAAAGGTCAGTTCATCAACGATAAACTTAAATCTGATCTTTAAGACACAAAAACATCCCTAATGAGAAAGTGACAGAACAGTTGGTTTGAATTGCAAAAAGCAGAGGATAATCACGATGATTTTCATTAGTATCATAATCATCCTTCTCATTCCTCTTCTTTGCTACATCCCTCGCAGGGCCTGGGACTGGCAATTGGGTAAGCTGATGGCCTACCAGTTTTTTCAAAGAGGTTACAGAGATGGCTACACTCAATCAACTCTGTTACCTCCAAAAGTTACTAGGCAGAGCTGTAACTTGAGCCATTGAATCTGCTTTTCGCTGAAGGGGCCTGGTTGGACAGTTTGTGACAAGTCACCAATATTTGCCCTAATTTGGAATTTCTGTAAAATGGATTGCTATAAATTGCCTCTCCTTGTCTCTTGCAAGAGAAGGCCTCCAATCACCACCATCATCAAAATCATTATCATCATTATCATGGTCATCATCATCACGTCCTTATTATTATCATCGTCATCATAGCAATATCACACCTTGTAAGCCTCTCCCAAGTACGGTAGGTTTGCCAATCTGAGGAAAAGCAATCTGTCCAAATTTGAAGGTCATCATGAAGAAAACTATTGTGGAGAAGTTTTGCGCTTGAAGCACTTGATGTTTCATCAATAAATCCTTCATCAATGGATATCTTAAATAAATGCAAATACATTTTATTAGAACGACATTTAGTTGTCTTCATTACCACAAGCTTTAACACATCCAATAAGTACAAGGCCAAATCCGATAAGTACATACAGCCACAAATCATGATTAATCAAAAAAATCACAAAATGCTACGCACTGATTTTGACTTGATGATTAATGAATCATGTGACATGTCAGGCAAGCTCAAAACCATATCCAAAGTATCTTGATGGTATTGATTTGACAATGCCCCAAACAAATTTGCTTTACTTCCAACTTGATTATAATTTGGCTGTAAATGAAACAGATCAATAAAAATAAAGGAATCTATAAAACTGTCAAAAACCGTTCAAAATATACTAAATATGAGCTAGGATGCAAATTTATATACTTTTAATATATTACGCAGTACTGACAGGCATTTACATTGAATAACTGTATGTGAATATATGTATATGTGTACATGTGTATACGTGCATATCCATACAAATTTTCATAAAGAACCACTTTACAAGAAATTTGCATGTATAAAGTCAAAAAAGTTTAGGAATAAATGTTACCCAAGATAAAACTCCTAAGGAACTTTTTAACTTCAAACATCTTTTCTACTGTCAACAATTGAAAAAAGAAGCCAGTTCTATTCACTATCAAGATCACAAAACTATGTACTTCATATGTGTATTAAATAGAATCTTGATAATGCCAAAACCTTATCTAACTAATATCTCGATTTCTCCATTTTACGAACAAAATTCCATTTCACTTCGTTTCCCTCCAAAAAAGCTTTGTAAATATTCTCTATAACAAACCTTCAATATAGCAAACTCTTGGTTCTACAATTCAAATTTTTTCTCCAGTCTACCCAAATACTTCAATATAATGACTTAAAACACTAAACGTCACAGAAAGCAGGTTAAAACTTTCAAATATCAAAGTTCAAAATCATGCACAAAGCAATTTTTGAGTGCGGTAAGTTTGAGTTTACTGTAGCCTCTATTGCATTTAAGGTGTAATTTGCTTTTAGCACTTACAGCATTATTTATGCAAATTGTTTTAATGTCTTAACCAAGAGGATGCAGAAAAAGTGGCAGCAATGTTCTATTACTCACATGATAATCACTCACTCACTCACTTTTACATCTTTTGTGTGCATAAAGAGTGAGTAATAAGAGGTTACTGCTGCCTTTTCTGCATCCTATATCCTCTATTGTTTCTCTTCACTGCATTCACTCTCTCATATGTTCAGAAATTGTTAATACTTTTGATACATATAGATATACATATATATACATAAATAAATATATATATATATATATATATATATATATATATGTATTTATATATAAATATGGAATAAACCAAAAGTTGTATAGATTTGGAAGAATAATACTAGTTACCATATGCTTTCATTTGATCAGAATAGCTGTACCACATTGCAGGGCACACATACAAAGAGAGGCAAAATGAATGGAAGACAAAGAAAGCACATTTAGCTAAAGAAATTCTGCCATTTTCAGTTCAGGTTCACAGTTCCATCTTATATGCTTCACTTTCCCTTAGTTAATAAATTAAGTCTCATTTATCCTTCTTGAGTTCCATTTTTCCTTAAGCCTTTCACATCTACAGCTAAATTAAAATCACTCTAAATAAATTCTTAATTTACTTTAGCTAAAGATGTGTTTTCTAAGACTGGCATTCATGTTGCATATCTTTATATGATCACCCTGAAATGCAGAAAACTAATTCTGTAGTAAAATTACCATTTGAATGGAGAAGTGCCTCCCAAAATGACTTCCTGGTTTATTTTGAAATATCTATAGATAGAAAAATAAAATATTTCACACAAAGATAGTATGTACTCAGCAGGAGCATTGTGGCACCTGTAGATTAGGGGTGCCAAGTTCAATGATTTTCTGATAAAATTTGAAACCTTTGTCTATACTGACAGCAAAAGTCCTAAAATTTTCCAACAAAGCAGTAAAATTTCTGAAAATCCAATGAATTCAAAAAAGTTGGTGGCCTTGGCTCCCCTGTCCCCCGGCAACAATGCCGCGGGTATTCAATCATAAAAGAATACCCATGTTCTTTCATGGGTGAGGACGAAGCATACAACTTCACATTCAACAATAAATATTGCAACAATTTTGTTGTTGATTAAATGAGCATAATTGATAAACTTGAGAATCAAAAACTTTAACTGCTACATACATTGTTGTTTGAACATACTGAAGATGCCAATTCAAACTGAAAAAACCTGGCATATGAAAAATGGATACAAAGTCAGGTAAAAAAATGCAAAATATCATAAATTGTCAGAGAAAAATACCAATGTCTGATTAACAAACAAATTCAATTTCATGCATGTGTGGCAAAATACATTGGCAAAGCTACTTAGTTGTGCAGCTCATGCAAGGGTCAAATGCTATATGGCCATTCCATACATTCTGGACAAGGCACAAAGACTTTTTTGTTTGCTACATGAAAGTGAATCACTATTTTGAACTATTGATATATTCTGGTTGTTGGTTAGTGGTGAACATAGGATATTGTAATATACTAAAAAGGAGTTGATCAAGGGATGAGGTGTTGTTATTCAAAATAAATGTGATCTAGATGGGACACTTTATCAAATAGCCCTATTGAATAAAACAAGCTTCAAGGAATGGTCACCTGAAACTTGATAACAATGCAATGACATCTCATCATTGCATAACTAGCCATGTACTGTTTGGCTATGCAAATTTCACTTATCAAAAAACAAATATACTTTAGCAAAAAATGTACATGCAAAAACAGCATATGCAACTAAATGATATTTTTCTTTTCAGTATGTAATGATGGAGAAAGGCCATAGGGACTATAACAATGCCCCAACAAAGGAAAAACTTAGAAAAGGTAAGGTGGATAGAGAGATAAGATCAAGTTTCTTGATGTTAGATTTGAAGGATGATTAGCTGTATCCATGCATGCATGGAGGCCTGTAAAATTGTATCTAACCACGTTCATCAAATGAAACTACAACTACTCATTTTCATACATACACCATACTCTCAATAACTTTAACCTTGAATAGCTGGGACTCCCTCTAAGTGGGACAACCTTTCCATTCCCCTTGAAAATTCCTATACATTTTCATATATTTTCTTCTGCTTAACTAGGACCCCAGGTAACTGGAAGTACCCCCAATAGGACCACTTTTTAGGGTCTCAGCAGCAATTTTCCCCCACTTAACTGGGACCAAGGCTAAAAATACACATAACTATTCCTCTAAGTCAAGCTTTAACTTGTTGAAATACAATTCCCTACATGAAACTGAATGATTTTTTACAAACTAATATGTAAAGGGATGGGAAAATACCTTCGGAGGACAAATGTCTATATGAAAACAATAAATTAGCACACCAAAATGCATGTGTACTTAAAAAGTTATGAGGTGACATGTGATCATTAACATGTTCCTCTACTTAAGTGAGACGACAATTGTATTTCATCCATAAGTATCAGTTATTGAGAGTTCCGCTTAACTGTGAGTCCCACTAACTGGGACTGATTTACGATTCTCCTTCAGAGCCCCAGTTTCTACTTCTCTCTATATTTGTTGGCACAGCCTCAAAAACATAATTTTCCAATTTCTCAACTTTTCTATTGTATTATCAAAACTGCTGTGCCCGTTACACCATATTTGTAGAGTCCATTATGCAAAACTTTCAAGTTTGGACCCAAAAGAATGCATTAGAAACAAATGACAATTGTGTTTCAAAAATTTCACACATCTGTAATTCAAATTCAGCTAAAATGGCTTGATGGAGTTTGAGATTAAGTTGAGTTAGAAGTTTGTAAAGGTGTGCTAACATTTGGTGTTATTCTGATGTAATCTCTATTTCAGTCACAAAAATATCAATAAGTCAAACAACAAGTAAGCAAAAATTTTTAGCTATTGTGGAAATAAAACTTGATCATATTGAGTTCAAATGCATGCAAGTCTTTCTGAAAAGCAACTTACCAAAAAATATGAATTTGAAACAAAAAACATAGCAAATTTCATTGAACTGTAATGCTCATTACGTGGAATTGCCCATATATATTTTTCCCCTGATTTAATCGAAAATTCTATGTTTTTTCCCAAAATATCAAAAATATTTTGTATCTACAAGCTCATTTTGATACTTAGTCAGGGAAAAACTTTTGCTAAGCATGTTCAAAATAAAATAATTTGAACAGACTTTTAGTTTCACCTTTGTACATTCTACTATTCACCAAAATTATCAATACTGCTATGTATTATGTGCAGCTATTAGTTGGGGTTACAGAAATATTCAAGAGAAATAAAAATTCTGTGATTTTGTCAGGAAAACATAAATTTTTGCAGATTATAGAAAAAGCTCACTGACTTTCCCCAATTCACCCTGATTTTCCATAAACCTTAAATTTTTCCTTGATTTTCCATGACTGTACAAGCCCTGACACTGTACCACAAAAGGGCCAAGTAAAGACTTATTTCCTTGTATTGTCTCAATTAATTATACCTTTCCTGTCTTTCTCTCTCTTTATCTCCACCAATATTGATCCAAGAGGAAAACTTTTGCTCCTAGGAATGTAATCCTTTATATTTACTAAAATATCACTCATGCAAGAAACCTACAATTACAGCTTGTGCAATGGCATTCATTATCGCAATAAAGAACTTGCGTTTCCAATGACAATACAGATATATTTCGTTGAAACTCATGAGAGCTTGTTTGGTAAGCAAATAAAACTCACATGGGCTCTAATAATAAAACTGTGAAAAAATTACCATATTTAATCACAAGAATCTGAAATAATTTGTAACATACTAAGATACGATATAGGTAAATGTTCACAGCAAAATATTTGGCATAATGGTCTTACCAGTTGCACATCATTGCGCATCTCATTACAATTTGAAAATCTGTGACAAAAATCTGGCACACCTTGAGAATTTGTTTCTGCATCTTCAATATTTGAAAGGCACAACAAAAATTTCACCAACAAGTAATTGACTCTTTTCGCTGCAACATATAACATTCAACAATCGTGAAACTTTCAGCATGTTCATGATAGCTGAGAACAAATGTGTAACCTCAAGTTATAAAAATGGATGGATCCAAACAGGTTTTCAGATACAGGTCCATAGAACAGTTTAATGACAATGCTCTTGGGATTTTTCCAAAGAGAAGATGAAGATCTTTCATGAAAAATTGCATGATTACAGCAAAGCAATGCATTATTGAAGAACACTGTATTTTCAAAGACTGATAAAAGATGCTCAATAACAGTTTGAAAGTCCATCTATCTATACATTACTGCATATGACCGAATAATTGGTAAACGAAAATAGTGTGATTCAGCAGTTTAGTTCCAGAACCTCTAATTCTAGGGAAGGTACAGATTTGGATTTATCTTAAAATGAGACATCTGCCATTTTATGGGATCAAGCATAAAATTTGCTCAATAACAGTCCCTTAAGGATTAAAGCTAATGTCACTCATTGATACCATCAACAGGCATTGATACCATCAACAGGCATTGATACCATCAACAGGCTATATCCCTCATGGATGAAGTCATACTAGAACTAGAATGCCTCTATTTTTTGTCGCTGTCTTAATACTGATATTTATTGCGGCTATGGTTTCCACCATCAAAGTTTGAGAGTAACATGACTTAGAATACTGTCATCAAAACTTATGCCTTTGCAATCAATTTTGCTTTCAAAGCAATAATAAATATTAAACTAATTGAAAAAAGACACTAACTATATCAAAATTCCTTTCACTCTGGACAAGAATAGAAGCATAAATAGTTACTAATGCTCTCTGTCAAACTAAATTTGTACAAAATAGAGCATAGAAATGTACAAATCAGGAGCAACCCCTAGGAAATGAGCCCATCCTTTCCTCTAAGTAGAGCTAAGCTTGCATGAGTAACAAGGTGATTCTCATAGTAAAATTGATTATTTCTAGAGAGCCAATGCCTAACAAGAATTCCAAAAAAAACTCTCTGCCAAATTATTCCATTCAAAAACCTATTTCAGGTACAAAGTCCTAGCTTTAATATATTTGTTGACATCTTACAAACTAGCACTTCAGCATTTTCTTCTATCCTCAAACCACATCTAGCTCTTCCCTTCACCTTCAAGAGGAACGCTGTCCTCATAAGTTCATCGTACGTCCTGTTTTCTCCATCCAACTCTTCCGCTTTGAAAAGAGAACTAGCTGTTTTCGGAGATGTAACATACGGAGAATTTAGCGTAGATAGCAAAACAGTCCACATTCCCTTTTCCCTTTCTTTATCATCCATTTTGTGCCCTACTTTCACCTCTGTATGGCAATCGCGAGAGGACAATATACCCCATTTCCTGCGAAGTGTAATCAGCGATTTCAAACTTTCTTTCACATTGCAGCCCTCCATTTCCATCCTGCTGTATAAGAAAAAGCAGTAATTTTAGCTCTTTGAATCCCTTTGCATCACTGTAATTTTTTGCTGTTTTATGATCCTCCTCGACACTCAAACAGTCTCAGCATTGGCAAAAAACATAGAAATAGTAGGCAAAAACAAAAAACAGCTCGCCATTATAATTCAGAAGCTGTTAGCATGTGTTGCTGTTGTTGTGATCACGTCTATTCTATAGTTGCTCTAACAATCCACTCGCTTTTACGCAAAAAAATCCATGTTCCTCACCTTATTCTACTGGTCCAGCAAACGTTAGGCTCTTTCCTTAAAACTGTATTTTTCAATTATTTTTTGCAAGGCTCCCATGGAAAGAGAGAATATCACGCGTCCCCCACTCGTCATAAACAAGACCATTATCTATAAACATTGTATATGTATACCCGTTCCCGGGGTTATATGCACCCCATTTAACATTGCATCTCTTAGGGGGGCGTGCCATACTATTTGAGAAGTGCTGCCTTAAAAGGGTGCGAGATGCTTATTAGGGTCATTTAGAGAATGCTCAACACAACCTCAACAGATTCCTAACTTGGGGCAGTCACGATGCCAGCTTTCAAAAGACAGGGGGCACAAAAGATAGGGGGTGCAAAAG
Organism: Cassiopea xamachana; assembly: GCA_900291935.2. Lineage (NCBI taxonomy): Eukaryota > Metazoa > Cnidaria > Scyphozoa > Rhizostomeae > Cassiopeidae > Cassiopea > Cassiopea xamachana. The sequence continues at coordinate 216,899 of OLMO02000286.1, forward strand.
ACAGGGGGCAACCAGGCCTCATGGGTGTGGCAGCCACACCTAAATATAAAGTGAGTGCTCATTGGACACAGGGTATGGAAGAAGCTTGGGAGGATCATAAATGTTTATATATTGGTCTATGCTCATATAAATTGTTTATATATTAGTTTATCTATTGAGAGAGCCCCTCCTACAAGAACTTCCCTGCATACAATTCCCTGATTTGTTTTGCGTTGTCTTTGTAAAATATTTTAGTTCTAACTCCTTATCTTTATTTAATTAATATGTATTTTTCAATTTCTGTTATAAACTTGTACGTAGTGGAAATTTAAAGTTACATAGAACAAAACTTTCAATTTTGCATAGATTTTCAAATGTCTAGTGTAGAATGTATAGACATGTCCAAGGTGTGTTTGCATGGTTTTTCAAGTAGTTTAGCAAGTTGGAATTCTGTTCGTAATTATTGCATAAAAATAGAAAAAAATCAGAATTATGTTGATCACCATGCCTTCTACGCTGTCTATAATGTTACCAACGTCTTTTATAGTGCCATCAAGGGAACAAATTTTCACAATTCCATTTCCCACAATGCAGGAGAATGTCCCTTTGCAATCATCGCTAGAAAGTTTCAATTTGTAATTCCTAACGTAGAAAAGGCAACAACAAGATACCAAATGATCAAGAATCAATGTTATGGGCGGAAAAAGGAGGGCAAGATCGGTGAGCTAGGGGAAATGCCCCCTAGGCCACCCCCTGGTTTCGTGGCTGTTTGAGAGCATCCATAAAGGATGTACGCAACTTAGGGGAAGGAGAAGGCTAGCAACAATGCGGACAAAAGAGGACATGGGGAGGGAGGGGGTTTGGCTATAGGTGGACACCCACTTCAGTATGGTCTCTGTAAGAAATAAGAGGGCATTTAGAAGTCATTTCATTTTCATCTTCCTGTGTTAGAGATTGAAAGTGGCCAGCAAGAAATAAGTACAGTATGCATGTCTTTTTCAAAGAGCTTTTATTTTTTCATGTCTTTTGTAGCTATTTAATTATCCTCTAACTCAGTATCCGCACGGGGGGAGGGTGTTGCTAAGCAAAAAGTGGACAAGAGGGTGGAGGGGTTGAAAGCTGGTAGAAATGTGGGAACAACCTTTATGGATGACACCTTTCTCTAAGTTTTACTAAATATTTTATTCTTTTTCCGGAAAGGGTTTTTAATTACATAACAATGGGCTGCATGTAACAAAATAAAATTTCAAAGAGGAGTTTCAAACAAATTAAGAAAGATATGGAGGGGCATGAAACAGAAACTAGTTATGTTTCAAAATTGGTATGAATAATTCGACTTGTCAAACAGTTTAGCCGTATTTAACCTGTATTTTTAATATTGGCTTTATTAACCTTATAAAGATGTTCTTCTGGTTTTTCAGGTCATCAAAAAGCAGTGGTGGCGCCATGGGAGGGCTAGTGGGGGCTATAGCTCCCGTCGGACAGTGAAATACTATGTTCCGGATATTTTTGTCATTTATAGTACGTTAGCCCCATAGAATTAGAAGGACTAGAATGCGTGCTTAGTCACGTGATGCATAATGACCATGGGAAATCAAAATGGTACCAACACGTTGGCAAGAAAACTGCAAGAAGTCACAGTGGAGAGTGCTTCGTTGCAGTCTTCCTTGCTTTCTCGAAATGTTTTCTCAAATTTCGTGCATTTATTTCGGAGATCGTGTGACAGCTTCAAACTTGAAGTCGTTTATGATGGATTTAGCTGTGATAATCGCTGAATTTCAAAGAGAAAGTTGCGTTCTCTACAGAAAAACAACTCATTTCGCCAGTAAGTAGGCCTGTCATGGAGCAGGACATAACCTACCTATATATAATAAGAGATAAAAATTTCATTTCTAAAGCGCTATTTTAAAATATGCACACATTTATAGGCTTTTAACCCTTAAG
>OLMO02000286.1:218921-229125 GCA_900291935.2 Cassiopea xamachana
TATAATTTATAGTTTTTTGTTGCAGGTTTTATGTACATAGACCCTATTTTTGTGCAGGTTATAAGCTAAACGCAATAGTTTTATCACATATAATAAATAACATTGCAAATCAAGTGAGTGGTGCTTCTAAAGGAAGTAAACGAACCATGATTTAAATATAAAGTAATTGCTAAAACTTTTTTGTCATTATAGTAGGCCTACCTATGCCCATAATCGCTAATCATATCCTTTATCATAATCGATAGATATGATAATACTTGAACTGAGGAATCGATCAATAAAAATTCATTACAACATAAGAATACAGTTAAGAGTTTAAAGTTTTTCAAAATCTTATTTAGACATCTTTAGTAGCAGTTATACAATTGAAAAATCATAAAACTTTATTCCAAAACTTTTTTTAGGTTGTTGACGAAGACATATGAATCACCTTGTATTTTCTCAACTAACACTAAATGTGGCTGCGTATATTAAAACTATACAAAGCAATAAATCTTAAAAGTGCTATTTCAGTAAATTAATATTGGTAAGTTGCGTAGAAATGTATCCTTTTCCCGTCTGTGTTTCATTAGATAAGGCCCTCAATCGTCTTTTTTTGTTTAAATTATTCGATTCTCAATGTATTCTCGAGATTTTAAAAGATTCATGGATTTATGGTCAGAATTAAAGTTCGCCTTAAACCTAACGATCAAAGAAATCCGTAAGTGAGCCATATTCTCTTGAACTTCAAAGTCATAACCCATTTTAAAAAAACGAAAACTAAAACAAAAGCCCTTTTTAAATGGAGCTATACTACAGTGAACACTACACTACAGTGACATCACAGTGAATTTCAAACCCATAGAATTTCATAAAACCGATAGAATTTCAAACCCCACATATTTTCTTTGGGGCCCACTCCAGACCCAATTAAATCTCCAGGCCCATTTCAAAATTCCTCAGACCCACTTGTGGGCCTAAGGGCCCACGTTGAGAATCACTGATTTATAGTACGTTAGCCCCTTCCTACCGTAAAAAGATCTAGAAATGTCTCCATATGAAAACGAGGCTCATTGTCGTTCCAACATGGCGGCGGAACTTGCTAAAGCTGCACCTGAGCCAGAGAACGATATAAATGAAGAGACTGAAGTAGAACTGAGCAAACATGACCATCAAGCTGTTGTAGTATTTTCTTTTGATGCATTTGCTCATGCTTTATCTGGAGCAACGGTAGGTTAATGCAAGACAGTGGCAGAACTTTGAAAGTCACCATGTGACTTAAAGCAATTTTTCCATGACGCACTTCGTGCACTAAAGCCCGAAGATCTACGGCGCGGAGTTAGCATTTCTAATTATGTGGTAACTTGGATATAGACAATGCTATACTTCGCTACTTTCTCAAACTTTCAAGTTGAAGACAAAGTGAATTATTTACTTGTTTTTAGGCACCCGAGACGATGCTTAGTATAATCATAAACCTTGGCGTACACCTGAGGAGCTACTGGTGTATTTCCGGCGTGAGATTTTCACAGACTGCACCCTCGAAGTTTTAAATAAGGGCCTCTTGAGCACAGTTTGCTATTAGAAGCAATTAATTTTTCTGCACAGCTAGTACCCTGAAAATATTACAGAGTCAAAGCAGTATAATGGGGTCCAAGCTGAACAGCAGAGTATGTCTCATTTCGCCGAGCTCTTGGGCCATGAGATGTGGAAAAGCTTGCAGGGCAGCCAAAGTATATTTTGGCATAAAATCTGATTAATATTCCAGCTAGGTTGTTGCCCCATGCTCATGCAGATGCAAAATAGGTTATTGCAAAAGAGGTGGATGCTTTGTTCAGCACAAGTCTTTGCTACTCGTTCTGCATTGATAATATTGTGAGCAGCAATGCAAATTTGGGGCTTGATATATTAAATTCCATGAGTTGCATGTCTCTATTTCATTCTAATTGGACTGTCATCATGGACTCTTCTTCCACTTGTGAAATTATTTGTGTACATCTTGCATGCTTGATAGTCTTCAATAGGCTGAAATCCCATCTCCATCTTTGTTTTGTTATAATAAAATTTTCTCTGAAAGAAAGCCATTCCCTTGACTTTCTTTTGAAGATTATACATTCATTAAGTTTATTTCTCATGCATTATCTATGCAATGAACATTATAGCTTTGTGAATTAGGTTGACATTGGGAATGGATTAGTTCTTTTACATAGACTGGTATTCTTAAATAGATAATGAAGTAAATTATAATTTAAATGATGTCTTCCATTCACTTCTTGCTCATTGAATTTGTTTTGTAGGGCAGTGTTCTAGCAATGTCTGCCTTTTACCCTTTTGATACAATAAGAACAAGACTACAGGGTATGTTTAAAACTATTTCTTTGAGTTTTTGGAAAATAGACTTGTAGTTTGACATCATTAGGCTTTTGCGTAAAGCTCCCTTAGTGCTGAAAATATCTTTATTGCCCTTACTAAATATCACAGTAATGATAATGCAATGGCTAGCTTAACAGATGCCAGAGGTCCATATTATTAGTAATTTTTAAATGTGGCTAGTTGTGTATTTAAAGAGTTGGAAAATTTTCTTATGCTTGACCTTAACCAACAGTTGAAGATAGGGGAGAAGCAAAGAACACATTCAAAGTTATACAGGAAATTTGCAGGGATGAAGGATTGACACCTTTATACAGAGGGTTGGTCCCAGTTTTATCAAGTCTCTATTGCTCAAATTTTGTGTACTTCTACACATTCCATGGTCTAAAGAAGCTTACCTACACTACTGGAGTAAAGCACAAAGTATTTAAAGATCTCCTTCTTGGATATTTTGCAGGTTATTTTGCAGTTTCTTTTCTTACTACATATTATAAATCCATGTTCTAAGTAAGTTGTGGAAATTATCATCAGCCAGAGTCCTGGGCACTGGAAAAATTGGGGCACATGCCTCAACTTATAACATATTTGAATAAAAAGTACCCTCTTTTTGGCTTATATAGTACATACACAATGCATAAAAAATGTTTAGGCCAAAGGCCTTTTATAATTCAAATTCACAACCACCAATTAATCCAGCAGAACAGTTCACCTTTGAAAGCAGATTATTTGTGAAACTTTAGTGTCAGTGGGATGTTCCATGGTCAGTGTAGTCAGTGTTAGGGCTAGATGAAAGTCAGGATCACTAGATTAGCTGGCTTGCACTTTTTATTGGTGGGGGTTAAATGTAAATATTAAGAGTATACAAAGTTATTAGGGGTGAAAAGCCCATGTTGAGCCCAAAGTAATCCCCTAGTTCATTAACTGGGTTCAAAACTAATGCACACAAAATTGAATAAGTCTGGAAGGTCTGCTTAAATAATTTTTTTAGTCAATTTCCTTCCAATTCATCTGAAACTAATCAAAACTAATTATTTGCATCCCTGGCCAAATTTTTAAGATTTTTGGGCTCATAATCATAAAGTACAGTAAAAAACTCTCATGCCAATCATAAAAAAGAACTTTAAATTAGGTAGGTATAGAATACAGCAGTTTTGTGTCTTTGGATTATTAGAGAGGTGGGGCTAATATTATAAATGGTGGGAATGTAAGAGAATATGTAGTTCCTCATTTAATACCATTCAAAAGATATTTAGCAGGATGCAGAAATATGAGGCATATTATGTATAGTGGGATTTAGTTCAAATATCTAAATCATGCTTGTTCTTCACTTTAAAGGTATTGTGAATTCACTTTTAACAACGCCTCTTTGGGTGGCAAACACAAGGCTCAAACTGCAAGGAGTAAAAAGAAGAAATGAAAGTGATGAGAAGCATACTCATCACAGAGGACTGTTAGGTGAGTTTTTATTCATTCACTCTAGCAATCAAATTTCCAATTTTTCCATACCTGCATACCTTTTCCTACTACTAAAAACTATAAGCAAGTCTACATGGCCCACAATTTTTCAGAACCAATAACAGTGCAGAAGCTAGTTTTTCCTTCAGTTGTTAAGAATCTTGTCATGACACATTTGATGTATTGAATTGAAAATTATTTTGCCTGCTAAATTGTTCCCTTTCATGAACAATTTACTAAATTGGAATCTGGAAAGACATTAACCTTAAACAGTAGAAACCCTCTAAAATACCCAAATGCTAGCTACCCTACTTTTAAAGTGTTTAAATATTACAAGCCTCTTCTCTTTTGCATTCAGCTACAGTGTACCATATTGCAAAACAAGAAGGTGTATTGGCTTTGTGGCGTGGAATCCAAACATCATTTCTCCTGTCTGCGAATCCAGCTATACAATTTACTATCTATGAATCTATCAAACGATTTGTCCATATCTTTAAACAAGACAAGATGGGGAACATAAGGGTACAGAACTTATGATTTTCCTTCAATAATTTGGTAGAGTACTTTCTCTATATACTTCTAATCCATGTTATCTACAAAAGAAGTGAAAATCTATAATTAAATTATGTAGCACAAGAATAAAGAATAATCTTCTAAGACATCATAAATGCAATCACCAGAATGGAAAGACATAAGAAATCATCTTATGGAATAGTTTTTATTCAGAATTAATTATGTTTATTTGACAAAGAATTAATCATTTTAATGTGTTTAAGCATCCCCCTTATTGTTTTTCAGGAAACCAAGAGTTCAGAATACTTCATAATGGGTGGTGTAGCAAAAGCAATTGCTACTATAATAACATACCCTTTGCAATTAGCACAGTGTAGACTCAGGGTATTAAAAAATATCATACATTATTTCATACACAATACATTTTTAGCATTTTATGTGTGAATGCAATGAAATGTGAAGGGCAGTAAGGCTAAGACTTATCAAATCCAATGAAATTGTTAAACAGAATTTCAGGGGCACAATGCTCAGTACATTTTTTGCAAAGAAAACCTGTTGCAATAAGCATTTTAAACCTGTTAGAAATTATAAAGTGGAATACTGCTTGAAATTGCAATAACAAGTACATTAGAAATTGATACCAAAAGCATACATATACATAGCACTATTGGTAAGCATTACTTTGAGACTGATTATCCTCTACTACATAATTTATTTCTGTAGGCAAGTCAAGATAACTTGTTGAAGCATAACAAAGGAATGTTTCACATGCTGCTGCAAATTTTAAAGTGAGTTTTCAATGCTCTATTATTTCATTTGTTTATCTTAACAGACATTTAAAGTAAATATTTCATTTGATATCTTCTATAGAACAAACTTTATATGTAAATATATAGTTATATTTTTTATTTATGTACACACATAGTTCATTCCACAAATGTTTCAAATTCATTGGAACATATTTCATTCCACACTGAACAATTTTTTACTCTTCATTTATAGAGAGAAAGGGGTCATTGGACTTTATAAAGGGCTTGAGGCAAAACTGATACAAACTGTCCTCACAGCGGCTCTGATGTTTCTAGTGTATGAAAAGCTGATGAATGTAATAATGACTTTTTTGAAAGTAAGACATTAGAGATGGTACAGTCATTTATATTTTCACAAATTATTCTAATTTCTCTATTCTTTTTCAAGGTAATGGAAAAATAGAAAATAGCGAATACTATGAATTGGTGTATTAAATAATCATTATACTATGTTAATTATTGTATCTTATATTTTTTGATTAGTGTCTATAGTAAAGCTTTAAGCTGAAACCTGCTTCACCCTTTAGTACAGGGTTAGGAACCTCTTGGGCCAACATAAATTCTCATCCTTTAAAATGGACTTTCACGACAGCCATACAATTGGATACTGGTACTGCCAAAGTAGTCTGATTTGACACTGACTTGGCCAATGCTCTGCCAAGGCAATATGACACCTGAAGTAGAGCTGTCCACTGAAGACCAATTAGTCAGTATTTTGTTATCAGTTTTAGTATTCAGTCAGCAGATTCTCAGATCAATTATTCAGGAGCAGTCATATTAGTCAATTAACCAGGAGGAGTCAAAAGTCAAATTAATGGATTATCTGGGTGTGGTCAAATTCTTTCTCTCATTCAATTGTTGGTGGGTAGTAACATTCTCCAATTATCTGGGTAGTGTCCAATAATGTATTTCCCTGCTGGAAGTGCACATAATCCAGCTTTTCATATGTCAATAGTCAGTCAAATGGCCCTGAGTAATGCTACTTCACAGTGGGATAAACAGATTATTTCTCACATTGCTTTTGCAATGAGCATGTCTAAAAGAAACTCTGTAGTATTAACAAAAAGCTCATGCAGACTCAACCCCCTATTTTTCCAGTAGCATTTGGTAGGCTTAAGCCCACTAGTTTTTCTAAACAATTTTGCAAAATTTGTTAAAAAGCAGGAAACATTGCTATAAAAAACCTAGTAGTTAGCCTTCAGACAATGTAGAAATGCATTTATATGTCTAAATAAAAATCTTAACTTAGCATAATCTACTGTACAGTACTTTTGTTCAAATTCATTGATCAAAACTTTCTTCTAATCACAACTCTTAGAAAAGCCACCAAAATCTTGGCCATACCCATTATCAAAGAATAATCAAATATTCAGTAAATTTAAAATGAATAACCAAATATTGAAATTGAAAGAGATGTATAGCCCTAACCTGAAGACAACACCAGCTGTAGCTTAGGAAAGTCATTCTAGAGGTATTTGATGTTTTGCAATGCTTTGAAGAAATGTTTGTTAAGAGTTGTTTGTGAGACAGAGAACCAGATGCAATTATCAAAAGAGCCACATCTGGCTTGTGGCCCAATAGGTTCCCAACCACTACTTTAGTGCATCCTTTAAGCATAAATCTTAAAACAGAAAAAGATGTCTGCAAAGATACTATCAACTGCTTAAAGTCAATAATGGCAAATGTCTAAAGCAAGTGTTCAGTAAGTAATTAGTAACAGGTTGTGTAAATCAAATCAACAATGGACATACTAGTCTTCAAGTGGAATATTTCTAAAAAGATATGACATTGACTCTCCATAATGAATTCTTCTTACAGCTTCTGCCACCAATGCACTGATATCAATTGATTTTATCTTTGTACACTTGGCTTGCTTTTCCTTACATGGTATTGTATTTGTTACAACCACCTTCAAAACAGAATGTTATGTCAATTGAGGTGTCATGACCATGATTTTCTTCAGCATGAGCATGATTACCCTCCAGACAACTAATCTGCTACTCTCAAAGTAAACAATGTATCTATTGTTCATATCAGGGATGGAAATAGTCACTACACATCAGAAATACCTGACACATAAATGCTAAGTGCCAGTTGCATGGAACTGAAAATCATGAAAATACTTAGTAGTCCCATCTTGGCAAATGGGAGCCAGAAAACCTTCAAACACCAGTTCCAACAATGTCTGATTTCATAAATTTCACTATTTCCACCACCATGTATCAAAAAAGAAAGAAGTGCCCCATGATATCTTGTATGGGCCATGTAATGAACATAGAACATTTAGGAAAGCAAAAATATGAGTTTTCCAAAATGTAGCTACTGCTTTGCATGCTAAAATCTACAACCACTGTTTCTGCTTACTATATCAACATTATATAATTGCTCTATTTTTCAGCAGTACCTCATCCATGAAGCTTTATTTTTAAAAAACTACCTCATCAATGCACGAATCATCAATAAGAGCTGGCGCATTTGATGATAGTAGGCCATGTGTGGCCATTGCATATATTGTGTATGCCCCACGTTCTTTCAACAGCTTTGCTGCCATCACCAAAGGTGACACATCATCAATCATATCATCCTGGAACGTAAAGCCACTTCTTTCACAAGCATAGAGTCAATAAACTCCAACAGAAAATGAAGTTGTGTTGCAATTGATGATTGAAAAAACTCTGAACAGCAGAAGAGCTAATGGGACATTCTCACAAAATTTCAACTTGGAGTGTAAAAGAACTTTCTCTGTAATGACATACATTGGGTGAAATCCATAAAGTATTGATGACAATAAAATGTTTTGAAAGTTAACACCACAATTGGTAAATTTGTTGAAATATACAATTCCATATTTCATTGAGATGTTCTCCAAAATTAGATCCAACATGCATTTTGTCATGTATGTTATGAGACATTTTGCCATATTTTCCCAGAAAAATAAGAATTTAGCTAAAATTAGTCAAGTTGCTTTGAAACGTCATCTATTGGCATAACCAAATCCCAAACCAACAAGGCTCTTGGCTCTTGGCAATTCAGAGAAATTTCAAGAAGCAAAATATTGCTGGGATGATGTAATTTGCACAATATCCCATACATCACACAACTATAAACCTTCTGCTAAAAAAGGCAATGCTGGATGCAAAAGTTGCTTGGTACATTTTGAAGCTCTCTGCACTTTTGAACATTTCCTGGTGATGCTCTTGAGCATTTTGTGGTGACTTCAAATGCCAATTTTGTCATTTGGAATGGCAATGGCAGTTAGCTTATCTTCATACTTTACACCCTAGCATGTCAACCACAACCATCACTTACTTCTGATTTTCAGGAGCAGCATTTAGTCTGATGATGAAGAATTGCTTTTGTGTGTATCATTTAAACTAAGGTAGTATCCTTGATTGAACAATTTACTTTATTAATGTTGTCTTTGCTGCACCATACAATCCTTTTCTTTGTTTCTTGATTTGATCTGAGTGTCCTTACCTACAGATTTTCTTAGCAGTGCAATTGCACAGGCAAAGTTATTTGCACAACCATATTAACACAGGTGCAGTATTTTGCTGATGACAAGGCCTGATGTTAGCCTTCTAATCTCAAGTTTTTCACTTTGGATGTCACATACATCAAGTAAGAATAGCCCTAACTGTGAAAATGCACTATATAGANAGACATAATTTCTTATGTTTACAAAAGGAAACATTAAACTGTTCGCTTGCTAATGAGAAGCATATAATAGAAATATACAAACATTTTGGAAGGATAGCCAATCAGTACTGATATACTGCTATCAACAGAGTTGTCTATCCCTTACAGGTCCTATACATACTGTTATTAACAGGATCCTGTGTCCTGTGTGCAGCAGCAATAACAATATTAGAATACAAATAAAGATATAAATACCACAATTATTGCAATTTTTCCATCCACATCTCCAACAAGATTCATTGGTTGTTTCTTTTTTATTGGCATCCCTGATATAAACATAATTTCTACATGCTATTTCAACTGGCTAAAAATAATGAAATCCCTAAAATTTTTGTGAAAACCTGTGTAAATTTCCAAGGAAAAGAGCACCTCCATTTGATTCACACAGTATTCATACCCACACTAAGTACATATGATCTTGCTACACCAACAATAAATTTTTTGATACTTTATATGATACTATGAAATCTATAAAATAAGCCCCCTGAATATACTCCCCCCAAATATAGGCTCCAATTATCCTTAAAAACATATGTCCCCCCAAATATAAGCCCAAGGCTTACATTTGGGAGTCTGTGTGTATATTTAGGATGATGAATGAACATGGACAGATCATATACAGAGCCTTTGTATTTACCTATGCCCACCAAGAATGCTTAAAAACCTCTAGAAGCCCATGGCTTACATTTGGAATTTTATGGTATCTCAAATTATTTAACTTAAAGTGTAAACCTCTATGTAAAAGTAGCTTAAAATTGACTACCTGTGTTACAANAAATAGACTATACCAAACTGCTAATATGTCAGAATTGGTCTAATCTTGCATTCAGAAGTTGTTTTAAAATGCCAGAAGTTTAAAATACAAAAAGTTAAACAGACATAATGGACATATTTTTGAAAAATCACAATAATTCAGCACTTCCATGAATCGACTAAGTGATTTTCAGCACAAAATTACCTGGAGGAATGAGTTCTGACGCAACTTCACTATACATTGATGATATCCTTCTAGATCTTTCTGGTGGTGGAGAATGTCTTCCATCAACTATTTCACTATCAGATTCTAACTGGTCACCATGGATTACAGCCAATCCAAGACGCAACCTTTCAGCAAAGGACTGTGCTCTAAGAAGAAATATTCTAATATATGAAAATGTATGAAAGAGGATTAATGAAAGAGAAATAAGAAGGTAAATTATAAATAGCTGCAAATTAACCATCACTTTGTGTCAAAATACAAGAAATATTTTCCTCATTTATTACCTTGATGCTGAGGCTGGATTTTTTGCAACGATAACAGCATTACGGTAATCTGGTACCTGAGTACACAAAAAGTCAATGCATAATTTTGAAAATGATAGAAAACTGGGCAAATAATA
>OLMO02000286.1:328846-342664 GCA_900291935.2 Cassiopea xamachana
AATGTGATTTCCATCACCATGCTTTGTAGGAATTCCTAATTTTTGCTGAACATCAATGTTTTTAATTTTCTTTTGTTTTGACACGTAGATTATTCCTACATTATTCTTAAATATCAAAGGTATACCTTCGTCTGAAAATCACAGGAATATGTTTAAATATCTGTTGATGTTTTACTTCATCATAAAGCAAAGTATGGGGTTGTTCAACAATTACGTCACACTAAAATTGCAATTTTTGTATCACATATCCCCCATCATCAGGCTCTGTCACGTTTGTTGGCAATGTCCCCTTGCGTTGCATAACGCTTAGAACATACACCACCTACCCCGCTGCCCAACAGCTCCGATGCAAAGGAAAATTATCAGGGATAGGGGAAGAAACAAAGAAGTCTCATTCCTCTTCTATGTTTTTCAACTACAGTAATGGCAGTAAGTGACAACAAGAATGTTAAGTCACAGAATAGAGCTAAAAGAACAGAATTATGACTGCAATATGCAAAACGTCTTGGTGAACCTTGAGCTTTGCATTATTCTTAAATCATTCTCAAATTTCAGCCTTTATTTCTACCTTATAATAAAGAAAGGAAATCATATATTACCCTCTCCTCCGCACTGTATTTAGCACATAGAGATATGATTTAGCGCAATATTGCTCCTCCGCAGTGAAGTCAGCCATCCAAAGAGATACTTGGCCTTGGCGACATCATTTGGTAAATGAGAAATGGAGACGGGGAAAAGTACAGATGTTGGCGTTAAAGACTTAAGGGAAAAGCTTAATGCGTCATCGAAGAGAGTCAAACGTATTAAAATGGATAGAACGAGATTCAGTGATAGCAGCGATGACGGCGAAGCATCCACAAATAGCCGAAGAAAAAATGGCCTACGATCAAGGTGTCAGGATGAGGATGAAGACAGCAAGGTTTCTTATGAAAAGGATCGCATATTATCTGATATCGAGCAGTACAAGTTTTTCAGACAAGAGGAAATTGCAGATATTGAGGATAAGATCAATGATGTTGTGCGCAAAGCCGATAAGGGTTGTTTTAAATCACGTACTGTTGACAGAGCCCCACTACGTGTGAAATATTTCTTTGGAGAGGGTTACACATATGGAAAACAAATGTCAGGAAGAGGCCCAGGCCAAGAAAAGCTATTTCCAAAAGGGGAAATTGATGAAATCCCGCAATGGGTTAAGACGTTGGTTATAAAGCCTTTGGTAAAACACGGAATTGTGCCCAAGGACTTTGTTGATAGTGTTGTCATTAATGATTATCAACAAGGGGGCTGCATCGTATCACATGTAGACCCACTGCACATCTTTGAAAGACCAATAATTTCAGTCTCATTTTTTAGCAAATCAGCTTTGTCATTTGGTTGCAAATTCTCATTCAACCCAATACGTACCACAGATCCAATTGTCTCCATTCCGTTAGATATTGGCTGTGTTACCCTTCTGCGGTTAGTATTCACCGTGACCATATCTCTATTTTCATTCTTCTTGGTTATGTATATGGAGTCTGGATTGCATTGTCTTTTCAACATGTACTGCTTTTTTGAATAACTGGGGGGTGAATTTGTTGTTGCAATGTTTGCAAAGAACTGATGAAGAGCACCTGACATTGCATAAGAGAGCCTTGCATTTCAATGTACATAGAAATAACAAGCAATATTAAAAAGCTTTTGTGGATCTTTCTCATTTGTAGGGGTTATGCAGCAGATAATGTCACACACTGTATCAGACCACAAGATGTGGTAGAGAGAAGAGCTGTTATTATACTTAGAAGGTTAGTATTGGTAGAATTATCATGTCTTTGGTATTGGAGCTACTCTTAAGATCATAGTTACAGTATCTATCTTATCTTAGTCTGCTCTCTTCCATTACTAATTTTTTTGGCTGCATGCAGTTCTTCCACATTTGCCACCAATCACAGGTTTGTTATGAATTTGAGAATGAGGACCATAATGAAACTTGGGAGTGAGGACAAACAATAGCTGATAACGTGTGATCTGGCAGTTCTTTTGACTTGATCTGCAATGATAATTGTTGTTGCTCAAAGTTGGTTTTGCATTTGATACTTTGTATATTGAAAATGAACAGCATAATATTTTGGAACAGGTTATTGATGTTAAATTTTGTTAATGTTTTTCAGGGTGAAGCAAGATGCACCACGTCTTTCATACACCCCAGATTCACAGACCCATCATAGATCATATGTTCAAAAAGAAAATAGAGGATTTAAGCAACGAAAGAGGAGTAAAATGCCATACTTTGAGCATGATGACAGAGGAGAAAGTAGCGAAGAAGAGGTCAAAGCTAAAAGAAGTCGCAGATAACTAGTAAACTAATTCAAATGACATGTTTATAATGACAGGTTTTAAAAGATCTGCTTTGTGTAATTAATCAGTTTTAGAGGTCTTGCCTCAATGTATATATCAATGTGGTTTGCGGTTTTTTCAAGTTGTTTCATTTAACTACCTATTCATGGACATACACAGGCCCCAGTAACAGTATTTTGTACTTGTGAGTGCAGATTTGAGGTTATAATGTGCCTGGAGAAAATAGTTAATGTCATCTATGGTCCATTACAGATTTTATTTGTACTTTGTGCCTGCAAGTGGCAGTCGCACACTCATGTAGATTGAAGGCTTTTAGATTTACACCTTTTTTACAAGAAGGGGTTGATAACAAAGTGGTACTCAACTACTCAACATGGTCAGAAATTTCAGCACTAGATGTTTGAGACCTAAGAAAGTATAGTGTGTTTTATTTTAATTTTTTTGATTTAACTGTGTACAAAATGTTGTGTATGTTATGCTGGCTCCTCACTAATAGCTTAGCTTCCATTATTNTACTATGATTTGTCATCATTTCAGGTATGCATGGTGTATGTTCACTTTCCACTGATGTGCATGCTGAAATATTGCTAAGAAAGTTGTAAGAACATTTTGATACTGGAATTGTGAAAATGTTAAGAAAGGTTCAGAACTGGAACCAAAAAAACTTTACTAAACAACAATATGAATAACATTGATGACTAAGGTATACATTGTTCCTATATGGAACTGCTCTGTAAGGAACCTGCATGTTAAAGGTATTGATATTTAGAGAACCTAGACTACCTACCAAAAGAAAAAGCCCAGAAGAACTTTTTAATTTGAACAATTTTTGTAGCTGCAAAAAGTTAAGAATTAGGAGGCCAGTTTCACTCATTTGGAGCCAAAAGGTGCATGGACTGCTATGCTTTTGTCAAGTGTTTCCAGGGTATGCTGTCTAGTAAGTGCAGTACTATATAGGAAGTTGCACAAAATACTTTGCTTCAATAACCTGAGGTATCTCAAATTCACGCACTTAAATGCAGACAAAAGAAAGAAACTTTAAGCCAGATGATATATCTTTACATAGACATGAAAAAATCACACATGGTTATTATAACAAAAGAATTTCTCAAGCATGAATATTCTGAACTGAAAAATTCACAAATCTGTCATTGAATGCAATCTTGTCTTAAATATCATCACTATAATGGCATCTTCAGATCATTCAGAGGTCTTCAGTGCATTCTAGTGGTACTTTCTGTTCCGCGCATGCTCTGTTGAATTAAAACTGTGCATTAGAACGATTAAAACAGCAGAGAAAGAACGGGTCATCAATAGGGGTTAAAACACTATAAAATATTATAACTGGAGGGGCAATCATGAAAACTGGCTGGCAATTGCCCCCATAGGTGTAGGAGGAAGTTAAAGTTAGAGGGCTGTAAGTCTTCTGCCCCAAATATAAAAAGAGCTGGAAGAGAAGTTGCCCGAATGTCTTATTGTTCTTTCAGAAAATTTGCCCGAGTGAAACGCATTTCTGCCCAGCTTGGGGGGCTGCTGCCCCCTTTCCCCCTCCTCCTAAGCTTATGACTGCCCCATAGTTTCTACCTATAAAGTTTATCATAACCGAGGCCCTTAATTTATCAAGCAACGAATAGAAAATATAGAAAATTTTCCTTGTCAAAAAAGAAAAGAATATAGCCCAGAAACTTTAGCCTTCAAGGAAACAGTCACAACTGATACTGAAAATGGCTCTCCAAATTAAAAGAAACAACGTACTTTTTAGATGTGGGTATTCAATGGCATAGTTTACCACCATACAGAATCCGACTACATGCCAAAATGGTGTCAATCTTGCATTTTTACACAAAACATACTTGGCTTGATATCTACTAATTGCTCTACCAATTGCATCAATAGCATTATTCAGTGAGCCGTTCCTAGCGATGTATGAGCCAACATTCCTCAGTGAGCTATCGCCGAATGACGCCATCTTGTGTCTAGAATCAGTGGAAAGAGAGGTCTGGAAGTGAGGGACCATGACCATAGTGCATTTCGAATGGTTGAAAAAACAGAGGAAAAACACATTCCCCCGTCTGGAATAAAAAAGCCTATTTTTCGAGAATTTTTAGCAGTTGTAGTCATTGAACTATATATTCCTCCATAGTTATAGTACACTGCTAATGGAATTTTAGCCTCCTCGTCAAAAGAGTCAATCCCCCGTCGAGAAGTTCCTAGCGCCACTCCTGAAATCAGGGTTATACTACCTAGGGGGAAGGGGGCATGACATCCCACAATGTACGTAAAACTGCAAGAAATATAGTCACAAGGCCATTCCTGTTGCAGCGGATTTCGAAATTATCCCCATTGAAAGCTGGCACTTCAGTGGTCATTGGGCCCCTCCTATGGTCCCTCCCAGCCTCGAGTCCAATCAAGCAAAGTGGGGCAAACGAGACAACTTGTTGTTTTCAATATGGAAGACGTACTTTATGTTGTTGTTTGCATAATTGCAGTAATTCAGTCTGTCCTTGCAATTTTTATGATATCATGTTTAGTATTTAGATTGAAAAAGTCAAATAGAGTTTGTGTGTTAGTTATTGGTGACATTGGTCGAAGTCCCAGAATGCAGAACCATGCTGTNTTTCTTTGGCAGAATCCGGTCATGTCGTAGATCTTGTTGGCCTGCCTGGTAAATAGTGTAATATGAAACTGCTAGGTTCACATTTTGAGCAAATATAAATTATTGCAACATTTTGCAGCCACTATAACACATTCACATTTGTGATTTTTTCTTCTCAAGGTTCAAGTCCTGTCAAAGAGATTTTGAGGCACCCCAAGATAGAAATCCACCACGTAAAAGATTTTTCGTCGGAAATCAAAGGTTTTTCGAATTTACAATTTATTGATTTTAGTATCCAGTTTGTGTGTACTTTCGTTTTTCAATTCACTGCAAGAAATTGCACACTTACTGCACACACCTGCAAGTATAGTAGAAAATGATGCGCACCAGATTGACTGGTTAGCACTAGGACTTGTGCATAAAATTTGTCCACAAAACGCCTATGGATCATTTGATTCACACTTTGGTTTACTACATTAGTCTTTATTAGATAGTTAAACTTTTTACACAAAAAGCTTGAAAGTTTTGCTCTCTGATGCACAAAAGTCTTACTTTCCATACTGGTACAGCTGAGGCCAAGTGCCCATTTGCATTAACCAAAGTTCAGACATTCCAAAGCCAAGAATATGTAGGCCCCCCCTTCTACTTTTTTGCCAATGTGTAATTTCAAGCTTCCGGCATTCTATTGAAATAGAAAGTTTGCATTTGTTGTCTTCATGCTACCTCCAAAAAGTTTGAAAGCAATGTCAAAACATGACTTTATTTTTCTAGAAAGACCTATATTTTTAAAAAGGGTGTTTCAATTGATTTATAAGGCTTGGTCCTAGCAACTTTTTGAAAACTGTTCATCTGACTCCTCCCCTATCTCCTTTGCTCCCTACTTCTCTACACCTGTTTNTCTGTTGCTGCATTGTACCATGGCAGTTATCAACTTTTATAGAGCTCCCACAGTCCAAAATTGACTCCACACATCTCTGCTGGACAATATGGCACATTTACCAAGATTTTCAGTGTGTACAATAACAATTTAAGGTGTTCAAGTGTGCACTTGACAGTTTACATTAGAATTCTATGCTTACGGTGCTCAGAGGCAGAATGTTGAATCAAATCAATTGTACTTTGTGCATGGTATGAACTCAAGCTTGGATGCTGAAATTTTCTGTGCCAGTTATCAAATATCTAATTTTAACACTGTATGCCCCACATGTATACTTTGCCTCACCAATTTTGCACTGAACCACTTCCTAGCAAGGAGCCAAGAATATTCTGGAAGAGGGAAAGCAGACTCGTGACAGAGGGGACAGCTAGGATCATTAGGGTACTAGAGTGACTAAAAACTCTGAAAATAGAGCTCTTCTTTGTCCAATGGGGATGTAGCATATTCTGATGGGGGACTACAGTTCCCAAACCCCTGCATGTCACCCCTGGCCACCCCTATTTTCAAGATGTGCAGTTCATTTTTACAAAATATATCTTAGGTGTACAGATGCCATACTTTTGTGGTGTAGGCCTCAATTATTCTTATCACTTTCAAAGTTAAAACCTCAAAATATTATATACTTCTCTTTATCCACTTTAAGATATTGAGGTTACTTATCACCTTTGGACAACAATAACTTTATGATAGTGGGAAGGAACCAAAACTTATGCAATAGTTTCCCTCTAGCTTTTATGCATTGATCCATACTGGTTAGAGAGTCTGAACCTCAGTGGCTGTACTTAAATGTGCTTATTTTTTAGGTCTTTGATTTGTGTATAGCCTTGATGCTTTGTTGTAAGAGAAACATGTAGCCAAGATTAGTTGTGAATGAAGCTACAAACCCCTTTTTTCATTGAATAGAGAAAAGATCTAATTTCTAGAATAATAAGAGGCATCCCAGTCTGAACTGGCAAACTCTTGTTAGTCATTCTCTTCAAATAGAATGCCTACTCAACAAATATTTTGTTAGGGTTCCCTCTCTCACAAGTACATTTATCCTGCCTAAGATATTTGAGTTGCAAATGGAATTCTTTAAGCATTTTTCTTGCAGGAATACCACACAAAGCTGCATTGTTCATTAAGGCATTGCTTCAGTCAGTTTATCTGTTTTTCTTTCTCACTTTGAAGTTGAAAAAATTCACCCACATTCTTGTACAGGTACATAAATGCTAAATAGTTTACTGGTGCCATTCTATATGCCTCCATTATATCTTTTTGTTGTGATTGAGAAGCCTTGACAGTGTAATTTCAAAAAATTTTTATGTTACATGGTTTCTTTTTTTCTTGAGTTGGTTTTTTTGTTCATGATATTTATGCTGTTATGTGTTTGTAAAAAGGAATGCTGTGAAATCAGTTAAGTTTTGCTTATGATGAACATTCGATTTGCCCCATTTTAGAATCCACCAAGTATTCCTATATTTGCTGTGACTTGGTGTGTTTGTTGCATCAAGGGGAGTTCATTTGTGATTGATTGGCACAACTATGGATATTCTATACTTTCTATGAATCTCAAGAGTAACAATAATCCTATTGTGTCATTTGCAAAATGGTATACATCTCAATATGCTTCACTTTTATGTTTTTAGCTTCAGTTTTATGTCAATGGCATGACTACAGTTGCTAAAAAGCTAAATATTGAAAGAATTGTACATCATTGCAGTTTACAATTTGTGGATGGATATACAAGATACTATTCCTAGCTGTAAATAATAGTAGAAACATATCTTCTTCTTATAGTGTCATGGCATTTAATACTGTAGATGGATCATGGTATTTCTCTTTCTCTCCATCTTTTCCTATCTCTTGCAACATTGGCTAAGTGTTTTCCATCTTTAACTCTAAATCTCTCCATTATCCAATCTATCATCTTCAATCTCTGTCTTCCTCTTGCCCTTTTCCCTGTCATTTCAGCTTCCAAGATATTTTTCTCTATCCCTCCTTCTCTTCTCAATTTATGCCCAACAGATCTCCACTGTCTTCTTCTGATAGTGGTTAAAAGTTATATTTCTGACCCTGACTTTTCCAACATTACTTCATTAGTCAGTTTTTCTGTCCATGATATCCTCATCATCTTTCTCCAGAACTACATTTCTATCACCTTAAGCTTTTGCTCCATATTCTTATTTATTATCCATGACTTGCATCCATACAATAGCACTGACCAGATATAGCACTTCAACAAACACTTTTTAACTCCCAATCCTAAGCTCCTTGTGCATTATCAAACATATATCATTGTCAAAAAACAATAGCTGCTTTATTTATTCATCATATGTAAGAGACTTATCATTCCAAGTGTGTATTTGTTTCAAAATGCTTTCATTAATTTTCATATTTCAGGTTTGAGGGATTTTTTGGAGTTAAATCTCATGCAAATTTTTGTGTCACAAAGGGAATGCAAAATGACCTGAAAGTGAAATGGGATATCAAGTAAGCTCTATTTTATCACCTGTAGGGGAAAGCCACTTGCTGCTTATTTCTATGTGCTGAAATTTATTAGTATGTAAATTGTGATGAAGATATGATGACAGTTAACTCTGTTAACTTTTTCCAATTAACAGCGCTTTGGTCCTGTATGACAGACCAGTTTCCAGATATGTAGAGACATCAGTCAATGAAAAGCATGAGGTATGCCTTCAATATCTTTTTAATTTTTATCACTCTCAATGAGGTAGAGCAGTAGTTCAATATGTTTTCCAGTATATTTGCTATTTGCCATTTCTTGTTTTACTTTTTAGTATAGAACTATACTTTCAGCCTTTTAGCATAGTAAAAACAAGTACAGCAGATTCTGCCATTGTCCGTTTCTTTTGATGTCTTAGCTATTTTTGTCTTATTTTGATATTTTAGCTATTTATGAGGTTGTCTGCAGATTATCACCAATTTTCTGATGTTGACAGGTATGCATCATATAGCATTTTCTGTACCCAAACATGAATGTTTTAATTGTGCTTATCAATTATAGCATTGATTCAAGTTTTCTGAAATTCCTTATTTTGCTTAGTTTCCATTTGTTCAGCTACCTAATAAAAAAATTATTTTACAAAACGTTTTGTAGTGGAAGCTCTTGTGTGGAAAGAACATCTCTCACCATAAAAGAGCAAGGATCTGCTGCAAGATTAAGGACTGATAGGCCATTTTTGTTAATAAGCAGCACAAGCTGGACAGGTGATCTTCTTTCAACTGTATGTAAATTTTTAATGTTATGATTCATTAATTTAATTGTTGTGTATTAGTATTTATCTTTGTAATGTTACATAAGAAAAGTTTCACTTTCAGTCAACTGTTAGTATTCCCTTTTTCAAACACTTCTTGGAAAATGCAGCTGTATTCGACACATCAGAAGAAGAGCCGCAAAGAAAAATGTGATCTTAATTTCCTTTCTTGTATTGTGACATATCCAGCATTAAAACTGTGCAAGAAAACATACCTTGCAATTAAGGCATAACTGTGTGAATTAATTCTTGCTTTGTAGAAGATGAAGATTTTGGCATATTGTTATCTGCCTTGAATGGTATGCAGTTCAAAAAGTTACAATATTGTTGCATTCATTTGTTGTGATGTATTGACTTCATAGTATACTTAAAGAAATATCTATTCAGCAGTTATTGTTCTTATTTTATTAGCTGTGCCTTTATGCTCTATGCAAATGAATTCAACCTATTGTGGTATATGATTACATATATTATGTTTCTTAATTTCAGAATATGATAGAATGAAGAGTTCTGATGATGTACTGCCCAGAGTAATATGTATCATAACAGGTAGTAAATTATATGCCCTCTTTGGTACCAACAAGAGTTCTTCAGCTTTGCAAAGACTTCTGATGTGAAACAGTAAATGAAATTTGTAGTTGCTGTGCAATATCTTATATTGGTCTTGCAGCCCAAAAAGCTGAAATTCTTTGGGTGTTTCAATGGATAATTTCATTGTTTCCTTTTTCTTAAGGAAAGGGACCATTGAAAGATTATTACCTAAATGAAATAGACAGATTAAACTTTGAAAATGTGAAGATCATAACTCCATGGCTTTCCACAGAAGATTATCAACTCCTGATTGGTATGTGGTGAGAATTAGTTTGTTATTGTGGGATTTCATTATACTCAATATGTTTTCTTAAAATTTAAGTGAAATTAAGATCCTAAATGTTATCTTTTTCTTGACCTTGGCCTTCACATTCCTGCGAGACAGCTAAACTCTAATTATCAATTTAATCAAGAGGTATTAAATGAAGGATAGAAAGTTTCATATTTCTTTAAAGTGAATATGATTAGCAAGCAAAACAATGTTGATCGTCTTTAGAAGTATTGGTTCACCCTGCATTTTGGAAATATTTTACAAACACATTTAGTCATATTGGGGCTCAGTCATTATATTTAGGATGATGCAATGATCATATTATCATGTTCTTGATATTTGTATGTTTTTTCATTTTGTTGCTCTTGCAATTTTGATTTTGCTTTCATTTTTCATCCACATACTATTTTATTCATTCTATTAATTTTGGCATTCTTTCATTAATTCTCTTGCCCTTCCTTTCATTATTTCATTCTGTACATGTGTTTGATATTTTCTTAGCTGAAGTAGATCAATGTTTTACCTAGGCTCAGCTGATCTTGGTGTCTGTCTTCATACATCATCATCTGGTCTTGATCTTCCAATGAAGGTTGATCCATATCTCTTTATAGCACGAACATCATATTTTGATGTATATTCAATTTTTGCCAGCCGAATCTGTGTAGTGTTTTCATTGGTGCTATTTTGTTATTGATTTTTTAGATTTCATTCCCAATTGTTGATTTTTCAATTGAATCTTTAGGCATACTTTCCTTGGGTATATAATGTACTTATCAATATTGTACTTTCTTTAACACAGCTGATTATAAATTCTTACTTTCTGAGGTTCAATATGAAGCTGTGTTTTCCCAAGTAATGTTTCAGTTTCCCTTAGGTTGTTGACATGTTCAGTTGTAGAGTACCAGTTTGTGCTGTTGGATTCCAATGGTGGGTATTCTTCATAACTTTCTATGTTCAAACAATTTAATTGTATTTTACTTTGATGATGGAAAACATGGCCATAGGATAAATTTTAAAAGGAAAAGTGATAGAAAATCGAAATATCATTGACTCTTGCTTCACAAAGTCTAATGTGCAACTTTTATGAAATAATACATTACGTTGTACCCAATTTAACTACAACTGTTATGAAAAACTTCATCGTTTTAACTCCTTACTAGAAACATCACAAGTAAAAGAGAGAAGATTGTAAAAATAAAGCTTAAATATAGAAAAGAAAGGAGAGATGAAGCAACTGAAATGATAAAGCAGAAATAAGTACATAGCCTTTTGCTCTCATGTCGGCGGTTCAAGATATCCATCTAATTTTACATTGCCGTTTACATCTTAAATTTTAATTGACTTTGTGTTTATTACCTGATGGAAGTGATAGTATGAAACAAGGAAATTCAATGTATAATTAAGTTTTGCGGTAGCAGTCAGGCATTATAGCATTTTGGAGTACAACTGATTTTGGAATGAAATATTAAACATTTGCATAAAGACACGCTTAGCATGTTTTTTGCTTTATGTTTCTAGTGGACTATTGAACCATGTCCTGATAATTTTGAGTAAATTGATTTGCCAAGAAGTACCTAGTGCATGCATTTACTAACTTTTTGACATCTCAGAAGCCTTTAACTCGTTTTTGAGTTGGATAGCTTTGTAAAACAAGTCTCATTATTAGATTAATAAAATTACTGCTGATTTATAGATTAAGACCCTAATTATAACAGTACTTATTTTATGGGTTACTTGTCCTGTCAGCATAAACAAGTATTGCTATTATTACTATTATGTTAACCAAGGGTGGTGCATACTTTTTCAATTGAAATGCTTTCTTTTATGACTAGCTTGGAAGAGCTGGTTGTAGATGATGTCAATGGAAGGGTGTTTAACTCATCTTCTGAACTGGCTGAGCAATTGCAGGTGAGAAAATCACGTCTGATTTGGATTTTATTGTTTAATGTGGCGACCGCATTGTCTGTTGTTCTATTGTTCATGTTTTCATCCTTCAATGGAATGTAAGCCCAACATGGCTTTTAACAACATTTTATCCACCCAGTGACTTACTTTAAAATACGTTTTATCTAACATAATTAGATTATATTCCATATGGAGAATTTTGCAGAAATTCATAAAGCAGTCTGCCAGCCAAATTTGTCATGAATCTGGGAGAATTCTAAGCTGAGCTCCATGACTTGTTTGTAGTACAATGAAATGACGTGAGAAGTTCTTAAAATGTTTCACCCCGTAAACCATGAGGTAACGCGCTCTTACGATTTGGGGGTGCTTTGATGACGTGTTAATTCCCCATAAATGATGATGCAAAGAGCGTGGAATCTAAAGTTCCTTACTTTTCAAATTTAGGTCTTGTTGCGTGGATTTCCAAATGAAAATTCCATTCTTACACGCTACAAAGAAAACCTGAAAGTGTTTCAAAACTCAACATGGGACATTCAGTGGAGCGCCATCGCAAGACCTGTTTTTCAACGATAGGATTTGTTCTTGATAATCATTTTCTACGGTGGGGATTTTTATTGATATTCTTCATTATTTCCTCAAGAATTTGCAGCAGTTCCGTTTGCAATTGTAAACTCAAGAAGATTGAGGGTTTTTAATGATTCATGATATAGCCATTCTTGATGGAACTCGTTGGGACAAGAAAAAATTCCAATGCCTTGCTAACTTAAATGTCTCCGTGAATACTAAAGATGACAATTTATGTAAAAGAATACAAATCTTAGCGATGAAAAGAGAAGGATGCATTCAATTTGAAAAAGTTAGATAGAAACATCGCATGAAAATGTAGAATTTAATTTTATCACCGTCGTGCATACATATATCAGCGATTTCTTCACCCGTTTTAGTGATTGCTCTTTCCTTTACTCCGAAATTTTACCATGCATCACAACCACCATCATAATCTCGTCAGCACCATCAGCATCAATCATCATCATCACCATCATCATCATCACCATCATCATCATCACCATCATCATCATCAATCATCATCATCATCATCATCATCATCATCATCATCATCACTTTACATGACTTTCACCACTATCACTAAGCCAGTCCATACCCTGAGACACGTGCGATCGCACGGTCCACAAACGTGCAAATTCCCCCGCACGGGCCAAAAATCGCCGTGCCAACATCATTATTAACAGTGCAATTGCCATGTCAAATAGGAACTATGCTGTCGCAACTGCAACACTAGTGACTGTCGCTTTTTGCTTTCATAGCTCTGTTCTATCCTGTTTTTCTCCTAAAGGAAATGTTTGACGTGCTTCAGCAACAAGAAACTCTCTTTTGCGGATACACAAATCTTGGATCGCACGTGCAAATCGAAATAAGTAAGAGCAATCACTCGTGCAAACGAGGGTGCATGTGCGAATTGACGCTCGTGCACCAAGTTCTTCCGGGCATGGACTGCTAATCATGATTATATTCAACACTACAAGTATCACTAATCAATGATCAATGTGTAGTTATCACCAATTATCAAACAAATATAGAATTGATGGGTAACTCTAATTCATCAATTTGTTGAAAATTTATGGCGAATGCAGCAATGAAATGAAACTTGAACTTGTTAAAATACAAGAATTTTATGTAGGGTATTTTTATAATTCATTACGTTTACTCTTTTAATGATTCAAGAATGACGTTTATTAATGTTCCCAGATGCAATTTTTACCAACTTTATCTGCCGTTGCTTTTAAGCTTCCACTTTGATCTCCTTGCAAGTACATACTATTCTTGACAGCTTTCAGATACATATGTTTTGTATCTTTCAGAACTATGGCGAAATTATCACCATCATCACCAGCTGCCACTACGT
>OLMO02000286.1:373721-384355 GCA_900291935.2 Cassiopea xamachana
GTTGTTGGAATTATGTCACAAAGAAGTACTTCTGAATAAACTAGAAAAAATTATGAATCATGGAAATATACTGAGCATGAAAGCACAAACATGGTTAGGACTTTGAGTAGAAGTCTGCACAGAAGAATCTGTTTTTGTAAGAACCTTGAGGCTGAAATGTCATTGCTTGAACCCCCTAAATAAGAACCCCAAAGAGACTAAAACCAGGAATGGTTCTTATTTACAAGGCTTCATGTTATTTGATGTAAAAATCGAAGAGTAGAAACTGTCATATGCTAATTGTTTGTTCCAGTTGCACAGGAGTAAAGAACCTTACATACCAAAATTAAGAACCTTACAGACTGGAGGTTAGAACCTTACAGACCAGAACCTTACAGACTGGAGCTAAGAATACCAATCCATTACTTAAGAGCCTCTCCATGTTGCTAAGGAAAGGATTTGGCCCCTTTATGCTGGTTTCTACTGTTTGTCACAACTACCTTCAGAAACAGCAGTGAGAAAATCCTTTGAAAAATGCCCCCAAAAATATGAAAATCTTGGGGAATCAAGCTTGATTTTTCAAGGCAACCAATTATTATTGGAACTGACATGTAGAAGGAAATCTGGGTTAGTATTGTTAAGTACTTTGTGTAGCTTCATGCGATGTAACAATAACAGAAGTAGTAGTTTTCATTTTATGTGTTCTTTGATGTAGTCAAAACATATTTCACATTGTTATTAATTGCAGTATGTGTCTACCAGCTTTGTCATGTGATTTTCCAAGCATCTTTTTACTATGGGATATCCCATTAAGAATTCTGCTTAACCCCAAGATTATTGTTAAATTTTGGAACTTTTTTATATATCTTGCTTTGCCATAACGATGATCCGTTTTATTTGATATTCTTTCATTTTGAAGATGGCTGATTTGCTGATAGAAAATGGTGTGGATTTAAACTGCAGAAATGAAAATGAAGATGCGCCTTTACATGTCATGGCCAGAAAGAAGCGATTGAGTTGCATTGTCACTTTGATTTCAAATGGTGCTGATATAAATGTGATCAACAAGGATGGTAGAAATTCCTTGCATTTAGCAGTTGAGGTAAATTTGTTTTAGTCAGTTAGAGTTTGCAAGAATAAATAATATCTGCAACACTTTACGCCAGGAAGTTGAAGAGGATTGAAGGCTTTGAGAGGATTCTGATGCCTTAAAAAACCATAGGCTTTCTTACATCGAGAATTGGTCATAGAAAGGAAAAGGCTCCTACCATCTTGAAAACGATAGAAATGAGACAACTTTAAAGTAGTTGGAAATTTTTATAGTTTTGGATGTTTTCCATAAAACATGTGATGTTTATTTATATGTGATTTTGTTATTTTAGACTGAAGACCCTGGTTTACTATTTTAGGCTGAAGATCCTGATATTGTGAGAGGGTTGTTGCTGTTTGGCATTGATCACGAGTTAAAAGATAGCCAAGGTCTTACTGCTTTTGATATTGCTAAAGGAAAACAGGATTCAACCATAATGTCTGAAATTAGAAATGCGTTGAACATATTTTCAGCTATTCACAGAGGTGAGTTTATGAAGTTTTTGCTCGTAATATTAGTGTCTTAAGGTCGTGGTTTAATAATTTGGAATCATCTCTGTTAGAAGCTATGGAGGCTGTTTTCTATGCCTGTTCTTCTCTAGTTGTTCACATCTCTTAGCACCTTATATCTATGCGATCCTTGAATCTCATTTCCTTGTCTGATATATCGTTCTTGTTTGAAATTGTACTTCAGTTTAAAATTGATGAACATTATTTATTTGATCTGGCAGGATTTTGAAGCAATTCATAACTTTTTTCGTTCTTAAGCAATTTTGTTCTCTGAGACGAGTTATGTTGTTGAAATAAAATCACCAATTTAATACAAGATCAAAACTGTTTACTTGAACTATATATTAAAACTCTGCACGAGGTTTCCCACTCTTTTAACACTCTTTTCGTCTCTTTTATTGGCTATTGCCTAAAAGTTTGATTATGACAGAAGTACTGAGACATGTATTTTGACACAACCATTTGTAGTATGTTGAAAGAGTAGAAAAGCTTTTATACAATCATGTATTATCTGTATTATCCAAACTCTGTCATTGCCATGGCAACTTTGGTGGAAAATATTTACTTTTACTTTCTAATTGAAGGTCCTGCTTCGGATGATTCTTCAAAACGAGGCATTCTAGAACAAGCAAAAGCAGCTTATAACGAGGTTAAATACATAATGAAAAAGCCTTTGCAAACAGATTCTAACGCAGCCTCCATTTTGAAAAATAAGACTGGGAAAGAGGCTGTATTGTGCATGGATGGAGGTGGAATACGAGGCTTGGTTTTGACTGAGTTGCTATTTGCTTTGGAGGAAGTGACAGGGCACCCAATATCAAAATTGTTTGATTGGGTGTCAGGGACAAGTACAGGATCATATTTAGCTTTAGCAGTTGCCACAGGTAAATCAGACTTAATTTGATTAACATTATGTTGAATTTGTTACGATTACTGTTGTAGTTACAATTGCTTATTGTATATCAGAGTTCATTAGTACTGACGTCATGAAATCGCTATTAACAATTTTTATATTTTTCCACGCTATGATCTGAAAAGATATGAAATGTACCTGTTTCTGCAATCGCAGTTGAGTAGCGTAAATTGAAGTGAAATACACGTTTTCTTTATAAAGTTTATAAGACAATGAGACTCCAATGGTCAAATCTTAAGAAAATCTGAAGAAAATCACGAGGCTCAACTTCCAAAATTGAATGTTTTTATTGGTCAAACAGCGGTATTTCCTCATTATTGCATTCAAATTGTTAAAGATGGAATTCAAATTCAAGAATACAATAGTATTAACGAAATTGTAAACCATTTTAGCCAGTTCATTTCAGTAAAAGTTAAGAAAAATTTAAGAAAATCTCAAGCTCAATTTCGGGAAAAGTTAAGAAAATCGAGGCTCAGGCAAAGTGACGGTTTTCTTGTAAGAAAGACGTGTATGACCATATGACGACAGGAGAATTGCCATGCAACCTACTGTATTTTTCGCCTGGTTCAGTACTTTTGGAACCAAACTCAAAATGCAGTAATTTAATAGAAATTTTGATTTGATAGAAGTTGGAGTTTTGTTGCGTATATCTCAATCATTATTTACTATACTATTTTAGCTGAAATTTGTCATTAATAGCTGAAGTTTGTCAATAATAGCTGAAGTTTGTCAATAATAGCTATTTCAAGATGCTTTTTCAGGATTTGTAGCCACAATTAAAGTATTTTGAAACTCTGTTTTGGTGACGTCACACCAATGAACTCAATTGAATACATAATTGTTTGTTTCATACATAATTGTTTGATACATCCATTACTTCTTTGCAATGAGATTTTCTCTTGTATGGCGTTTGGTTTTGCAATAGCTAAATAAATGAAGCGAATTTCAAAGATGGAAAATTACAAGCTCAAAGCGAACCGAAGATTTTCATTATTGTTTTCAGGTAAATCTGTAGAGCATGCTCAGAAAGCATATTTCCGCCTCAAAGAGCGTGTTTTCCATGGCAGTCGTCCTTTCCTCTCAGAGCCTTTGGAGAATTTTCTAATCGATGAATTTGGGAAAGAAACGATGATGAGTTCTTTTTCTCATCCACGGTATATTTTTTTGATTGACAAATTCTTAATGAGCAATGTTATGTTTCTGTTTGTCAAGTATTATCACACTACTTTTTATTGAATATTTCCAGAGCTGCTTTGAATTTCGTTTACTTCTATTTTGCTTTTTTGTTGATTTTGCTTTTTTAAACCTATTTCAATTACTGATATTTCGATTCGCAAGCTTTTATCTTTGCTTTCTCTATGTTCAGTGTTATCATACCCGCAATGATTGCTGATCGCAAACCAGCTGTGTTGCATCTATTTCGTAATTACGATGCCCCTTACGATGAACACTTCTGGACAAGAGATACGCGATTTAAGAGACCCAGAAAGCCACAAGGTAGACCAACTTTCCATCGAAAAACTTCATTTTTGATTTTCTGTTTTCATTTTGGTTTCTTAATTTTGATCAACTATGTGCCTCCTGTCCATCAACGACAGCTTTACATAATAGCAGATAAAATGAGGCAAGTTTTGGATGTGAAATGTCCCTTTACTCTCTCTAGAAATTATATGCACATATTTTGCGAGAATTTAGTGGACTGTCTTTGTTGCTGCAATGACCTCCTTCGCAGCATCCTTGGAACTTTAATATTTCGTTTTGTAATTTTAATGCCATTATTTATAATTCTTTTATTTCTACTTTTTAATCATTATTTTTCATTCAAGTTCTATCCACTTTTTCATTAGTTTTTTGTAGCTCTTTGCAAATTAATGCTTTCGATGAAATCCTTTAAGAATCCAGGTAGAATATTCAGGCCAACCAAGCAGGTCCGAAAATCTTTAAAATCTCTCAGATGAGAGATCAGACTAAATATAAGTTATTAATTATAATATTAAGGGAAGCGTGAAAAGTGAATATGTGAAGAAAATAGAGTTCTCTTGAAACACAGTGTGACGTCATGAAAGAGCTATTTTTAGAATATTTTGATTTTTGCTTTACATTTTGAAAAAGCACTTTGAGGTAGCTACTATTGACAAATTTTAGCTCGATCTGAAAAGTACTGACCGTGATATAGGTAATGGTATGCCGACATAGTTCCTATCAAATCACTGTATTCTGAGTCTGGTTCTAAATCATGTATGGGCAATCTTTTTCTCACATAGGCCAACTTTTGTCTTTATCAAAGGCCGAGGGCCATGAGCAGAAGTTACGGAGTAAGAATTTTGCGCATGCGTTCTTACGAGGCATGGGTGTGTTAAATCTTTTCAAGAGCATAGTCTTTTCATAGTCTTGGAACACAGGGTTCTAAGATGTTATGTAGTGTCCCTACATGGTCGGAATGGCGGCCTAGTATGTGACCAAAGTCCAACAGACATTTTTCAGTTATTTCGTCATGATTTTCTCGGGGTAGCTAGTTAACCATTTTGCAGGAAATGCTTTTGTGAATCTTGATAAATCACGCTGTTCACTGTTCTCTTAGGTTTAAAATAACCTCTTTTCACCAAAATCAAAATTCGAAAGTTGTTCAAAGATTCATCAATTCACTAAAGAGGACATCAAGAGTTCTTCACGGGCCGGATTAAGTCGATCCATGGGCCGGATTTGGTCCAGGGGCCGTAGGTTACCCACGCATTTTCTAAACATTTGGAACCAGGAGAAAAATACTATGGTTTGTATGGCAAAGCTTCTGCATTTTAGTGGCCGTATTTCAGCCTATTTTGACAATATTCGTCCAGAATTTCCAACACATGCCTATTTTAAGGCGCTCTTTCATTTCATGTGGTCAAAATATAGAAATTCTAAAAATTTATTTTTATGACGTCATAACTATTGAACTCTATTCTAGAATGCGAAAAATGTGAGCTTAATCCTACTACATAACCGTTTTCAAAATTTTGAGGTGCACTCCCTTAAGGGGCGTGGCATGATGCTAGAGGGGCCTCATGTGACCCCGGGAACAGGTATAGCTAGACAATCGAGTAGGGGCACGTATTATTATCTCTTGACATGCAGATTTTGCAAAAAGGAATTAAGAAGCATTGCAGTATATCGAAAATGCAGCTAATAAGATATTTACGAATTGCTAATTCTGAAATGCGTAAAAAAATTCCAAAATTGATAGACAAGCAAACATGTAACATTCTAGAACATTTTTAAGTTGAAAATATTCTATAAAGCCATAAAAATTTTACCCATAGTCCTATAAAAATCCTAAATTTTAGCGAAAAATATTTCCTAAATTCCTAAAATGAACACTGGGAGGCCTGAATATTTTCATTATTTTTGAGGTTTAAATCACTGCTTAATTTTTATGTTATTATTTGCTTTCTAATCATCATAATCATCATATTCACCTTCGCTTCAGCAAGCATCCAATTCATCAGTGAGTTTTCATTTTGTATCACAGCTGCTGATTCCGTTATATCCTTTAATGCTTTGACCTCTAGTTAGAATTGTTCAAACACCCATTAAGAGTCGTTTCCATACCTTCGTAAGCGACGGGCACATGTCCCAGCGGAGGATCGGCGATGCTGTTGGGACGATTACGACGATATGGAACCAGTGTTATAGTAAAGTCCCCGACGTCTCCGTCATGTCTCCATCGTCCCCGTCGTGATGCAAAAGGTTGAAATGTGTTCAGCTTTTTGAGAGCGTCCCCGGTGCATCGCCGTCGTGTCCCCGTCGATGCTGGGACAGTTTTCTTAATGGAAGCCTAAGCTCACATTTGTGATCCCCGATATGACTGGGTCACGTCCCCCGTCGCTTACGATGATATGGAAATCAGGATTTACAATATTGGATGTAGGCATATTCATTGCTCTCAAGCCATCTACTTGCTAAGCAGAATACACTTCTATTTTGTTAACATAGCAATCTAGATGCAAAGTTTTCTAGCCTTTTTTGAATAATTTATAAGTTGTCATATTATTCTAACAGATATTATAGACGTTCTTAGGCATGATATGTCATCTCCACATGTTGATTTTTCTTATAGAACTTGAGTTGTGGCGAGCTGCACGCTGCTCAGGAGCAGCTACTTCGTATTTCAGGGCAATGGATCGTTACATAGACGGGGGGATGATTGCCAACAATCCAACCTTGGATGTACTTGCAGAAATTCATAATTACAAGAAGCATAACGAGATTAGAAAGAAGAAGGAGGCTAAGCAATCAGCAACCCCAAATGATGTCGCCATGGCTTCTGATGTCACTGTGAGGGGGACAAATGATAACTTAGGGATTGTCATTTCCCTTGGTGCGTTTTCATTTTCATATTTTATGACTTTTAGTTTTTGTATATGATGAAACATTGCAAATTTATGTGAAGTGAGTGGTTTCATGTGATGTTCATTAGCAGGCATGTGTTGAATTGATTATGATTGGAAGAAGGAATTAAAAATGAACAAGTGCGTTAAAGGGAAGTTTTTAATTTTCCAAAATGCTTGTGTGAGTAATGTATGATTATGACTACTTTAAAATTTTTCAGGAACTGGCCGAGCGCCCCAGGTAGCGTTGAAAGGAATTGATATTTTTAAGCCTTCATCAATTTGGGAAACAACAGAACTTCTTTTAAGTGCACGTGACTTTGGAGAGTTGCTTGTTGATCAGGTGTGTATGCACCATTCTGTTTATGTAATGTAGCATTCCACGTATGCAACATATTGTATAGTAAACATATTGTGTATGCAACATACCGTTTATGCAACATACTGTTTATGCAACATATTGTGTATGCAACATATTGTGTATGCAACATATTGTGTATGCAACATATTGTGTATGAAACTTTCTATTTATGTAATGTAGCATTCCAAGCATGCAACATATTGTGCATGAAACATATTGTTTATGCAACATATTGTGTATGCAACATATTGCGTTTGAAACATTCTATTTGCGTAGCATTCTCAGTCCATGCCCGGAAAAATTGATGCAAGAGCGGCAATTCACATGTGCACCCTTGTCTGCACGAGTGATTGCTTTTAATTATTTGGAATGCCACGTGCGGTCCAAGATTTTTATACCAGAAATACAAAGTTTCTTGTTGCTGAAGCATGTCAAATGTCTGATTTAGGATAAAACAGGATAAAGCAGAGTTATGAAGCAAAAGTGTTGCAGTTGCAACAACGAAGTCCCTTTTTGGCATGTACGATTGCACGGTTGATAGTAATGCTGGTACCGGCGAGTTTTAGCTTATGCTGGGGGTTTTGCTTGTGTTTGGACACACGCGCGTACGATCGCACGTGTCTCCGGGCATGGACTGCATTGTTTTTAGGGAATCATTTGTCAAAGAGGTGCATTTAATTGACTTCTTGTTTGATGTTAGGTTACGAATTCAGATGATCATGTTGTAGAGAGAGCGAAGTCTTGGTGTGAAATGGTCGGTTTGAGTTATTTTAGATTCAACCCGCCGTTGTCAAATGATGTTGAATTGGATGAGCAAAGTGACAATGTACTAATTAACATGCTATGGGATGCGAGAATCTACTTACACAAAAACAGAGATTTGGTGGAAAAAGCAGGCAGGATATTGTTGGGATGCGATTGAAGTCGCGATTTGAACCTTTGTGAAATTGATTAATTTGAAACAGAGACCTTTTGCTATGATATATGTTTAATGCATTTATTTCTTTAAAATAAAAATAGAAGATACCAGGAATGGAAAAGAATGGTTTTTTCCACTATTACATGGAGGTTGAAATCTGTAAATTTTGAGAACTAAATTTACTCTATTTCATTGCGCATTAACTAATATTTGAATATGTGAATTTTTCGTGAATATCTCTAGAATTGAATGAAGTCCTTAATAATGTTTCTCTTAGCCATACCCCATACCCCATACCCCATCCACGCCTGCTTAATAATTGTCTAGTACAGGGGTGTCAATCTCATTTTGGCCCAGGGGCCAGATAAGGCATAATATGACGTCACGTGGGCTGGATAAGTTTACGGCAGAGGTCATCAACCTCCGGCCCCAGTTACGACCCACTCCGACCCCAGTGGTTGGGGGAAAGGGTGCTTATCTTTTGGAAGTAGCATACTGTTTTGAAGAGGTACTAAAGTATGTGCTACATTTTGCAGTTTTTATATTCTGCCAATTTCACTTTTTCCATTTACGTTTTTTATAAGAAAACCCTTATTTTATCTAAGCCTCAATTTTCTTAACTTTTCCCGAAATTGAGCCTGAAATTTTCTTAAATTTTTACTGAAATTAACTGGCTAAAATGGTCTACACTTTCATTATTAGTATTGTATACTCGAACTTGAATTCCATCTTTATCATTTTGAATGCAATAACAATTAAATACCGATTTGTGACCAATAAAAACACTAAAGTTTGGAAATTGAGCCTTCTGATTTTGTTAAGATTTTGTTAAGATTTTGACCATTTGAGCCTCATTTTGTTATAAACTTTTTTCCCATAAAAAACGTGTATCAGTTCCCAAAATAAAAAGTACTATATAAAATAAGGCTCTATATGGCCAGCATCTGGCCCAGGTAAGGATCGTTGTGATCTTGGCCCGAAAGGGCCCAATAGGGTGGCGTTGCTAGGTAACAGATTGGCCTCATAATGTATAGCACTCACTGGATGTTTCCTATCTGGCACGCTAGACAAGGTTCACGAACTAGGGGGAACAGCCTGTGCAGTGCCAGCCAGTATAGGCAGAAAAATATCGCTTGCTTCTGATTCATTCAAGCTCCATTCCGGGCCGCATTGAAGGCTTTGCCGGGCAGTATGTTTGACACCCCTATTCTAGGAGATTTGCCGTATTTTATGTCCTAAAAAAGACTCTTGTTTATGATGCAGACGTACGACACCTTTCTTTTCAATACTTTTTTGTATTTCTCCTGGTAAAAATCTTTGTACGTAAGTAGTAATTGATTGATATTTTGTTCATCTTCCATCATATATTATTTGTGAGTAGTAACACATTGTCACTCATATACACTCTTTTGTCTATAAGAACAGTTTTATACGAAGACGAACGAGCCTGGAATTTAGTGGAAAATTAAGAACAAGTTACGAACAAAGTCGAGGCTGAAGAACTGTCGCCAACATATTTTGGACGACGATGTAGAAGTTTTCCACTAACATATGGACATGAAATGTCCTTTCCTACACTAGATACAGTGCTAACATTGTCTATTTCTAGTTGTTTATAAACGTTTTTAATAAAAGCATTGATATGCTATAGAGAGCATCTCTGATGTAACATTTGCCTAGTGCGTTATCAATCAATCAAACCATCCAATGTTGTCTTGAAGATATATTGTCTTCTCTTGTATTTCTAAATTGTTAGATCCTACTAATTTAGAACAATTCAGCCTCAAAATTGGGGAAAAATTTGAGAACAGCCAGCCTGAATCTCGATTTTGCCGCTTTTTGTGTAGAAAATGAATGTATGTATTATGGCGCCCTTTTGCTAAAAGTTCCCACGCAGATTGTGAACTCATGATTCAGTCGCAAACGTCATTACATCTTACAGTTTTTGCTCGCACTAAAAGGAAGCTATAACCTAGAACTTCATATTGTTTGTTTCAGAAAGCGTTGTGATTTTATGCGACCGATGTGCTTTTACTCAACGCTATACGTTCTGTTTTTCGGTTATTTTTAGACAATCTGGTCTAAATCTTTCATGCCTCTAGTCACAAACAAAAATGAGTCACTGTAGCTGTGAGGGAGCAGTTCCTATTATTAAAATCTTTTATGAATGTTTCTGCATTCTTTCGTTTAACCAATCAACGCTCGTAGATCGGAAGTAGTTCAAGTGTAATTCAATAGCTGTTTTGCGATCCCTAGAAAGTCAAGTTGAAAGACGCTGAACGACGGTTAACAAAGGAATCAACCCAAAGTTGAATAAAAATTTAGCAAGATTTCATGCTTCGATGGATGTTTCCCACCGTTCCATTTCAGGTTCGATGTGCAAAAGAGTCGAAGAAGCGTTTTCACGGTTGTTAGAGACTTGAGAGAGTGTTACTTTCAAACGTTTTTGTATTGTAGTTTATTCATGAACAGAGAACTTCCGTGCTTCTCGAATAT
>OLMO02000286.1:404646-420664 GCA_900291935.2 Cassiopea xamachana
TCTTGTACGTAATACGACTTTTTGTTGCATCGTAAGAATTTATTATGATTAATTTTGAACAATTTCCCTACAATTTATCTGCATTTTTTTCACAATTGTATTAAATATAATTTTTATTTTCGATGTTGAACCGTTCTTCAGAGCATCTGTTGTACCTTTATATCATGTTTTTTTCATTAACAGTGCCCACTGGAGCACCCACGAACATCATACTAACAGCGGAAGACTCAAGCACAATCAAAGTTCGATGGACTCCCCCTGCAACTTACACAATTCGTGGAAATCTTTTAGGATACAAGGTAATGTGTTCTGCAAAACAGAGGAGTGTTTTCATGTAAAAGAGNGAGATGAGGGAGGGAGTACTGTAGCGGTTGATTGTTTAGAATGTTGCATGTAGCAGATTTAGAGTTTGGTTGACAACCATTTTTATGTGTGATAGCTTATGCAAAACATTTATATGTTAATAAAACATTGCAGATTGAATACAACAAATTGGGAATTGTTGGAAAGAGAAAGCGAAGGCGCCGCTCTACATCCAGTGTTTGTCCCACTTTAAAGAAGCCGTCTAATACGAAAATTGCTGGACCTTACGTTCAAGAAGAGACAATAAGAGGCGCGGAGAAATTCTCCCGCTATAGTGTTACTATCAGGGTTTACAACGGAGCTGGTGATGGACCGAAAAGTAGAGTACATTACATCAATACACCTGAAGGAAGTGAGCAACTGAAAGTTTTGTGCCTTTAGATTCACTGAATATGTTACCGTAGTTTTTCGTCTGTGTTATGCCGCCAGTATTTCATTTGAGATGTAGCACTGCTTCAGAGAGCATTTTCTCATAAATTTGTCTTTCGATAATATCGCTTTTAAATCCCACGTCAATTTAATTTTTTTTAATTTCACATTTGATGATAAAGCATTTTTGGTAGTTGGCATTTTGTATTAAAGCTGCATTTGGATTACGTCAACAGCTCCAAGTGCCCCTATTATTCTTTGGAGTAAGACATACATCAATGACATCGATATCCAGTGGAGAATCCCATGTTCTCCTAATGGAAAAATCACTGCTTATGAAGTACAGTATTGGGAATCTGGTAAAACCGATGTGAATACCAGACAGTTCAGAGATAATAAGTTCACTGATAGGATATCTGGCTTAAAGCCTCTTACGGAGTACAGAATACAGCTGAAAGCTGCAACTCGTAGTGGGTTCGGTGATCCGACTTTTTTNTGACACTCAAAACTATCAGTGGGATTCCAAGTACGTTACCTTTTGATTATTGCATTTTATCTATTTTTCTTTTTATCTTCCAGTTTTATTTACCATCAAAATCAATGTTATTATCATGTTTGCAACTCTTGCTTTTCATAATACTTTAGACATTTGATAATGTAACTCATTTCCGTAGCCAAATTCTTTCTTGGCTGTTTTTCTTGCTCAACTTTTTCATGTAATTTCTTCCATGAACCTTCAAACAAATGTAGTTTCCAATGTCTTTGACTTTCATCTTGAAACCAGAATTTCTTTTTTGTCCATTGAAAAGCTGTGCTCAAAGTTTACTTTTGAAATATGAAGCAGGGACGGTTGATTGTGAATTTCTAAATTGTATGTGCCTTCCTTCAATCCTAGAGCTACCTGAAGCGCCTGGAAAGCCGAAAGTTTTGTCACTGACAGCCACAACGGCAAACCTGACATGGAAAGAGGGTGATAATGGAAATGTACCAATCATCAAGTACCGAATTCAATACAAAAAATCCGGTAAATCCATTTTAGTCATTGTTGCTTTTGTGTAGATAGCAGATTTTTTTAGTTAAATTTTGTTAACATTTTCTGTCAGAGGCAGGCCATTAGTAGTCATGCGTCAACGTCATCTAAATTTAGTTTTGCAACTTGTACGCAATGATTGGCTCTTGTAATTTTATCCAGAATGTACCATGTGTAGCACATTTATTATTCTTAAAATACCAGTTGTATTGATTACATTGATCATGGTGATTGCAGAGTGATTGCATTGATTCAATACATACATATTCTTTCAACATGTTTTGATTCAGTTCACACTGAATTTGATGTATAATAGTAGGCGTGATTTGGTGAACTCTGACACTTTTCACGTAAAATTGATATGCGTTTGTCCTTTAATGTGATTTGTTGTATGCTGAAATTTATTTGCAGATTTCTGAAAGATATTTGCAAATAATTTATTCTGCATTATATTTCACCAGAATTGTATTTGTTGCGATTTTTAGGTTCAGATTGGAGAACTGGATGGGAAGTTTATTTTGATAAATGGGGTCGTGATGGAAATATGATCTTTCATGTTGTCAACAAATTAGAACCGGAAACGTCGTATTCATTCAGAGTAGTTGCTGTAAATAAAATGGGTGCCTCGTTGGCAAGTGAATCAACAGTGGAATTTAAAACAGGTAAGGTCTTTTAATTACAAATTTTGTATTTATTAGGAATAAAGATAACTAAAATTGGCATTAGCTATGTTTTTATAAGCCTATTTTGTTTGTAATGGTTATTTGAATATTGTAGAGTTTGGAAATTTGGAAATTGTAGAGTAGAGTTTATTTTAAGGTCAATTGCTAAACCGAAAGCTAAGTATTTTAGTAGAGCCCATGTTGTTCCTCTCAACTCATTTCTGTTTTATATTTCCATGTCATCCGATTCAACATCTAAATGGAGCTTAATTTTGTGTCTGCCCATCCTCATCCATTGACCATCGCAGATATCATTAGCATGTCAGGGCTGTTTATTATTTAGAATTTTCATATTTATTTATTCATTCATTCATTCATTTATATTTGTTGTCGTTTTTATTCATGTAATTCGCTTTATTTCTCCAGGGAAAAAAAATGAGAAGCCGTTCCATTCAGAGCTTTGGTTCATTTTGTTGATTGTCGTTGTCGCCCTATTGATCGTAGCCTTACTTATTTTGTTCATTTGTATTCGAAGAAGAAAACGACAAGGAGCTGACTATAGTAAGTATAACTCTTCATATTGTGCTCCATTTCCTATCTTACCCTTCTTCCTATGTTACCTATTTTCTTATCTTTCATCTCACCCCATTTTTCCTCACTTTACTCTTTATCTTGCTATTGGTATCGCATCTTTCTTCTTACTTTCTCGCCTTTCTAGATTTTATTTGTTTATTTTTCCTGCCTTTGAGAATTTCCCAGACTATTATTGTTGCTGTTACTGTAATTTACAAAGTATTCGCACTGCACATAATTTATTTAAGATGGTTTGTGAGATAAAAAATGCAATTTCAGATAAATCTAAATTTATGTTTTTGGAAACCTAATAGTAAGTAATACAGAATACAGATTATGAATGAACTTACTGATATATATATATATAAATGGTCTGGGTATTATATTACTTTATGTCTCCTATCGTGATAGAGAGAAGTGATGAAAATTCTCATTGAAGTGCATTTGTAGCATTTTCATTTGTCCTATTTTTATCAATTTTAATTTATTTTAAGTTGTGTTGTCGCGAAGTTTGTTATTTTGTTATTTATCCACATATTGAATGATTTTCATCATGTGGTTGTGTTACTTTGGTGCTACCTATCCATCTCATACATTTTTGTGTTGTTCATGAGCACGGTTCGACTCATCTGGAGGACGAAATTTCGATTCTTCATCCATTCCTTTTGTTGTGCTTTTACCAGGGTGTGTTTTTCTCAGCGCCAAATGGTTGACCACAACTTCTTATCCAGAAGTTGCCAATGGAGCTACAGAATGTGTGAAAAGAATGTGAAAGGGGCATTGGGTGGGATGGGGGCTTGAGTAGGGTTTTTCCAATATTACGTTGGTGGCTACAATTAACAAAGATAGTGCGATAAATCGTAAACCATATTTAGTTGCGAAAAATTTTGCACCTAAATGCATTAAATTTGATATCAAGCAAAGCAAATGTCTTTTCGAGTTTATTACTTGATGAAAAAAATGTAAAACGTTTGAGTGAATGGCCATTTTTACGTTTATCGCACTGTCTGTTGTAGATGTGCCTAAAACAAAGAAAGCTGAGCGTAAAACAACTAAAGATCAACAGCTACAACAACAAACAAATGACTTAAAATTACTGCAGACAAAACCACAATCACAGTTTTTATCAGCATATGTGGACGAGAAAGATTATGAATCTGAGAAGGAAAAATTGAAAGAGAGGCCCAAGTCGGAAATATTTTTATCGAAAGACATTGAAGCAAAATTAAAATCTGGTCATGCTGGTACGATGCGGGNGACAGGAAAAACCGATTGGAAGTACTTGATTTGCAGCCAGTGGCTGTCAATGTGCCAAAGGTGCCCGGAGATTCAGCAAGGAATGGGGAAAGGCGAGCTCCCGAAGGTGAAGAAGGCAAGGGCCGGGAGGATTCAAGTTCACCATTGAAAAGGTTTGCAAGTCGAAGTGAGACACGATATTCAGAGTTGGATTGTGGGAAAGGCGAATCGTCGGTTGAATATTTTTCAGACAGTGATGGTATGCCATCGGATGTCACGTGCCCACCTGTTATCCGAAGACACCCACGCAAAATCGGAAATCGCCGAGATGCTAATGGGTTTGCAGGGGCTGGATCCCCCCGTGATAATGAAGTATTTGGTGGTGATACTCTGGCTTACAACGGCAGTCATAGGAAATCTTTTGATAACCCAATGTATGATATGAAACGGGGATCTTTCATTGAGATGCCTTTGTCAAAGAGTAATCGATCAGCGTCGAGAAGGTCCTTAAGAGACGAGGGTGTGTCAAGCCAAGATGTTGATCAACAGTTGTCCTCATTTAGGACACCGAAATTATCACGTAGAAATATACAAGGTACTGAATCTGACGGCAAAGGATCCCCTGATAACAGCACTAATTTGTTGGATGAAATTGTTGCAAAAAGAAGAAGTTTGCGTAGATCAAGAAGTAAAACTTCAATTGAAGAAGACGATGAAATAACGCATGTTAATCATCCTGTAGATATTAAAGCTCTAGAAAGTAAAATCAAGCGTGGATCGAAGGAAAATATTTGCAAAGATTCCGCTAATGGCTCAAGAAGGCGGCCTATGAGCCATGGCTCAATGGAAAGTTTTTTGTCACATAGTGGTGATAGTGGTGATGATGATGTATTCTTTAGTCAGAGTAAAGCCCTTGGCGATAGGTCCCCAGCTAAGATAAAGAATGGACAGCATAGAGAGCATTATAGTTATGATAATTATCATAAAAATGCTGTAGGTCAAAGGTCTGGTCGAGCAAGCAAAGATAGGGGAAATGTCAGAGGATCGAATGAAAGTATATCGGATGCCAGGCTTGAGAGAAAGCCTTATTACAGGACAGGGAAATTGTTGGATAAGAAGTCGTTCAATGAATCAGATGCACAATTAGGCGGAAACAATCGTAAGTCAGATGGAAGGCAACACAGAAGGAGGAATGACTGGCCAGATACAGCAGAAGCAACGTATTATACACAAGAAGAGGAGAGCGACTTTGA
This sequence comes from Cassiopea xamachana, assembly GCA_900291935.2. Classification (NCBI taxonomy): domain Eukaryota; kingdom Metazoa; phylum Cnidaria; class Scyphozoa; order Rhizostomeae; family Cassiopeidae; genus Cassiopea; species Cassiopea xamachana. The sequence continues at coordinate 410,133 of OLMO02000286.1, forward strand.
TGGGAAATGGGATATTGATGTTGATTCATTTACGGAGGAACCTGTCAGAACTTCGAAAATGAAGTCGAAAAATGACGGAAATGATGTTGAATACAATGAATTAGTGAAAAACTTAACACGTGGCAGAGCTATATATGTTTATGATGACGAGAGAGATAGAGAGGATCAGAGGGAAACGAAGCGATCTAAAAGTCACAGAGGTTTGTGTCTAGGAATTCACGTCATCGAGCTAATTGCGTCGGTATGCAGTGTTTGGTTACAGATCATCCCGCCGGCGCTTCAATTCCATCATGAAATTTTACTTGCGCTGTCATAATATTTAGATAATGTTATGAACAGTAACGATAATGTATTTTTTTACAGGAGAAGTTAACAGAAATGACAACAACGTTCCAATGAGCAGCTTTGAAATAGCAATGGTTAAAAATAGAGGAGGAAGTGNGCCCAAAGGTTGATCAATTCGGATACGGAATCACGGTCAACAAAATCAGTTGCATCAAAGAAATCAAGAATTACAGTTGATAGGTATGATTTGTGTTGTTTGTAAGAATCAAGAATGAGATTCAAAATGAGAGATGGATGACGTATTACAGCAAGCCAAATCAATTCCAAACTTTACACACATATATCTCAATTAAGTCCACCCTTATGGGGGACTGGTTCTTACTCTATTACATGATTATACCCTTTCTTTCTCTTTCTATCCTTTCTTTCTGATCTTTCTTTTGTTTCATCTCTTTTTACTGCGTATTACTAAATTGTTTTGATTTTGTCAAAGTATTAAGTTTTGTGTGGATTGAATAAATCAATTAAACTTTTCGCCAACTTTAAAAGTGATAGCTATAGGCTACTTTGGACAAAGGAGCGAGATAAGGAATGTGTTTTTAAATACTTCATTTATCTCGAAATATTATTCTAATGTCATCCTTTTTATATGAAGAATTAACATTCTATTGCACTGATGCCTTTCAGGAAATCATCGAAAGATGTTGTTGATGAGCGTACAAACAGCAGCATTTCGAAGCATTCAGATCCATCGGACGGTGAGGCAGATAAATCAAATAGGGAGTCAGATGATGAAGGGAAATTTGTGAGAGCTGGTGCAGCTGCAGATTCAATTGCAAGTCATTATGCAAATGATCCATTCTACAAAAACTGGAGAAGTTCATTGGATAAAAAGACAAGGAAAGCAATCCTTACAGAGTATCACGATCGAAACAAGAAAGGTGCACGTGCAGCCCAGCAGTCAGTTGAAAGCGTTAACAGTTCAAGGCCATATCGTTCTACATCAGAAGAGGGCCTCGATCGCATTTCCCGCAGGCCTAGGCCTGGAAAATCTGATTTGTCAGAGAAGAGAAAGCTTGCCCAATCAGATCCTTATTTAAATCAAGACCCAGCACCAAGCGTTAGCTCATTCACTCCATCAGGAGAAGGGGAAAGGCCAGCTGTAAGAAGACCAGGAAAAAGACCCATGGATCGAGCAGCTGCAAGATCTGAGCCATCAATTAATGCCAATGATTCAGATTCAGACGGTAATTTCCCGCCACCGTATGAAGATGAAAATGCAAGACGTAGAAAGAATAGTTTCTTACGAGCAACAAAAGGATCTCATCAAAGTCTTCGAAAAGGAAGCATTGATAACTTAGATGACGCAAGCAGAGCGAAGAAGGATCTTGCAGCTGAACTTGATAGAGCAGCAAATTATTACACGAGGGCTCCACCTCCTTATGAAGAAAGTGATGATTACGAGGTTGATGTAAAATCACCCCCTGCTTATACACCTTGGCAAGAAAGCGTTGATGATTCACGGTCTGGATACAACCGAGGCAAGAGAAATTGGAGACCACAACGACAGAATGGTGATCGGCGCGACTACAGGTCCCAGAATTCCTATGATTCACGCAATGACGTTGAATTGGATGATGATATTGATGGACCATCAAGAACATCCATGACTCTTGTTTAAGTTCCATCTTGTTGGTAGAGATATTTTCATGCGATCTCGTTTTCAAACTTCTATGAATTGAATTGCAGGCTGAATGATCGATGCAAAGCACCTCTACGAAGTACGTCTGTTGACTCATTTGAGTTTGCTTTAGATAGATGAATCCACATGACAAATCATGGGTAGTGTTAAGGGCAACTGTTGCACTTCATGTGCAGAACTGGAAAATTATGAACTTATATAGATATTGTTATGATCGTGTATTCTTTTGTCAAGTCGAAGATGTAAATTTACATTGTTGCCGTTGGATACCTTTATGTGTATTTGTTGCAGTTATGCCATGTTTTTAGAGTTACGTATGGTTAAAAGACGGAGGTAATAGCACGTCACTATTTCAAGAAATAGTTTTTATGTTTCTGTGTTTGGCTTTTTGTTGAAAATTGGATGCGGATTTTAGACAAAGAAACAGCCAGTTACCTATCAAGATTATTAACGCTCAGCAAATTTCTTGAACTTATTACAATATGACCTTGAAACTGCGAAGACTGTAGCTTGGTATTTGAGTCAAGCTATCTGCTGTAAAGATTGCGCGTCATGTTAATTACACGTTCCTATAAGACAGAGGCGGGAAGCCTTTTTTCATGGGGCCAAATCTGATGCCCGGGTTCTTGATCGTACAGGCCAGCTGAAAATTTTATAGCCTAAACTAATTTTACGCCAATTACATATTTTTAATAAGAGAGTTTTCCGGCTCTGGTATTGTAACTTAACTTTTTCACGATTCCAGTTTCAAAACATTCTTAAGGACTTCTAAGCAAAAATTTTTGAGTTCTAATGTTTTGCTCATGCTCTTTATGGAAAGTGAAAAAGCCCTATGTACATTTAAGATAATGATAAATCTGAGTAAATAGCAGAAGTTAAACTGTTAGTGAGCAACAAACATGAAATACACAACGTTTTTCTACGCAGATAATTCAAGTTTTACTTATGGACTTTCTTTGGTTTCAATAATCCAGACTGAGCTTTCTTGACTTTTTTCGGCTGTCGAGTATTACTATCTTATTACAAAGACATGTACTAAAGATAACCGGGCCACTTTGAACATGTTTACAGGCTGGGTTTCCCTGCTATAGGAACTGGTTTAGCCATATCGAGGCCAGATAGCAAGTGTCTTTTGTTTTTGCCTGGTCGGATATTTTGGATGTGCCTTTTTGAGTAGAAATGCAAGTTTATTGTTCGTACTTTTAGAGTAAATTTGATATGAAATGCAGAAGATACGTTAGGTAGTATAAGCACGGATTTTTAGATGATCATATTTGCAAATTCCACTTTTTATGTTTCTTATCATATCTGATTTATTTTCAATCAATTTAATGCATTTTTCGTCTTCAACCTTGTTTTCATGTTTAACGTCCTGTTAAAAAGCATATTTCGCCAAAAAGTAGTTCGAATACAATATGGGAATGCTATGAGACGCAGTTAACTGGAAGTGTTTTGCATCTGCGTGTAAAAGCTAAGAAAATTTCAAGCTTTAAAGATGTAGCAGGCAACTTATTTGGAGATCTCAAATGAGTCAAAACTTGTCACAAGAATTGCCAGTGGACTGAGATGCGCCATTTTTCTTTAACCCAGAGCGTACTCTAAAGTGGCCAAATAAACAGGGAGGGGTCCAAAAAAGGTCGTTAAGCACCTGAAAGTAAAGAACATCACAGACAAAGAACAATTGAAGGTAAGCTGATGTAGGCATGAAATTTCTAATGGAAATCGTTGTGAACTAAGTTGTAATAAATTAACAGCAAATAATTATTAACTAGATTTTGTATTTCAATCCCCATTAAGACGTAAATGAAACTGCCAGTTAAATCCTGGATCTCTTCCCACATTTTCAGCTTGTCTGAAGTTGCTGATACTGCGAAACAATCTGTTTAGAGCATCAAAAGGGCTGATGAGGAACATCCAATAAAAGATAATATCACAGATGAAGAAGGGAACAAATGGCCAAAACATCTTGAGTAATAAACTGCATCCCAACACATATATAAAGTTTTTAAGCATCATTCCAGGGAGTGATCTGAAATAGCAAAATCATTGACAAGTTCACTACAATAACTTTAGCAGTTGTCAACAACACTCCTCATAAAATCTCAAATATTCCTTTCAAGCTGCTTCTAGATGTGAATGTAAATATCTTTGCTTTACCATCCAAACCCCTAGCTGTGAAAATACTAAGATTTGGTTCACAAAGACACAGGCTCTTAGGCACTAGATGCCATCAGATCTATAATACCTTACTAGATAGGAGTTGATATTTGTGTTGAGTTACTTTTATGCAAATTAACATTATCAATGTGAATCCATTCTATATCTTTGTCAACAGGGGATGAAGTAAAGCAGTTAAAAACTACAAATATAAAATCAAATGATAAAACTTTATAGAAAACTAATTAAAATACCATAAAATTGATACCAAAGTAGAAAGTTTCCAACAACTGAGTCCTACCTGTAGTTTCCCAGTCGAAAATTACAAATGGCATTTGTTAACTCTAAACAGCCCAGAACAAAAGCATGAATTATGACTATTCTTGATATCCAGCCATTAACATTCAAAAAATGTGATGCATAATAGGCTATCATAAAATATGGAGATGTCATTATCCATACAATGAATGACTGCCATTGTTTCCAGGTTTGCGTTCCCTTCAAAAGAAATGATACACCTTGAACATAATGCAATTAATGCATCACAAATGTAAACAGCAGGGCAAAGAAAATTGAGTGGAAAAGTAATATCTAGATACTTGAAATAAGTTAGCAAGCAACTATAAACTTACAGTATTTGATGATTCAGCATCACTCGATCCACAAGTGTGGTGGAAAAATGGCAAAAATGTATCATGATAGTCAAATAGATATAAATACAAAATCATAGTTCTTGGAAACTGTTGCAAGCCAAACAGAAGGAAAAGAGATTTTGCTCGATTTGCTGCCTAAAAGAAAACATAATGAGAATATAGAAATATTGACTGCAGCTGATGTCAAGAAGAATTGATGCTTTGCTTAAGGATACAAAAACTAATTACATAGTTTGAAGATGAACATAATAGAAGCTTATTCAAATGATCATGAAAATGATTAACAAGATTTCAAACCAATCTTCACAGGCAATTTTCAGCATGCTTTCCTTACAAAACTAATCCACAAATTGCCACTTCACCTGCAGCACTGCTGCCTGCTATATTCAAATGGTTAAACTATTGAAAGGCATATTGTTGTTGACAAACAGTGATTCATACAATGTTGATAAGATATGACTAATGGCAAATCAAAGTATTGCAATGATGCATTAAATCTGAATAAACAGATATTTGGTGGTTATACAATGACATAATTTATTTTAGACAACCTACTTTGAACTCCCAAAAATCATCAGGTCTATCATTTTCCCTTAACTTTAGGATATTCAAAGCACCTATAAAAACTCTGCGATGTAGTCCAAGGTGCATACTAATAGGTGGACTCGCCAAATCTTCTTCTGTCATTTTTAATAGAAGATTGCCATCAATCCCTGCTGACCTAAAACGATCATCATAAACTCCTTTAGCCCATGCTCCTTGTTCTCCAACCCAAAATGCTACATCATCTGGGCTCCACTCAGTTATGATTTTGCTATCCAATAAAACTTCAGGGCCTCCAAACAATGTCCTCATTCCAATTGTGATGAGCTAGTAAAAAGCAGATTCAGAGAAAAACCTACATATGAAAAAATAGACAAAATATAGAATTAGAATAAAAGGCTAAATGCTAATTTTCATCGTTATGGATATCAACCCTTTGTAATATCAGCTATGCTCAATTGCCTGAAAAAGTGACTTCCATATCATTTTTGTTGATTTATAATTACACAGATTGCAAACTTGGTGCAGTGAATAAACTAAAAACTTACAACTATGACAGCAATAATTACTGAGAGAAAAATGCACAATGTTCCACAGTTGAAGTGATTGCCATTCCTCCTCTCATTTGCTATATTACTGTCTGATTGAACATGCTTTTCAAAAGAATCAAGGGTCTTCAAATAATCTGGTTGAGATGATACGGTACTTCTTTTTTCCTCAATTCTTTCAGGAAAGAGTTTTGCTAAGGTATTTCTAGAATAAAACATTTTAATAATAAGAATAAATCCATCTATATCAGAAAAATATTAAACAATGTATAATATGACGAAAACGTATCAATATAGCACAAAAATATAATTCACAGAATGCCATGGCATGCAATATAACAATAACGTGTAACAAACATCTGAAAGTTACTTAAGACATAAGTTATACATAAGTTATGTTGCATCAACATGAGAACAAACGTCACTCGCAGTGGCCTACAAACCTCAAAGTAAAATTGACGCTTGGAAACTCAGTAAAAGGTCGCCTACATTGCAAGCATTCTGCTTTTTTGGATGTACTCCACCAATTTGCCAAACAAAACCTGCAAAATGTATGACCACAAGTGAGCGTTGTTGGCTCTAAAAGGATCTCGAAACAGCAACTACAAATGAAATCTTCCTCAAGAAGTTCGTCTCTCTGTGCTTTGGCCCCTACTTCTTCTTCTTCTAGTGGATCATCGCTTTCACGACCTCTTTGCGATTTATGCTTGGGGGAAAGAGGAATTGTATCTTTACAATCCATTCGCGTATTATTTACCTGATATTACCGTCTACTAACCATCTTTTTAATAACAAAGTTGCCCTTTATACCTCTCTTTCGAAAGCTGACGTAAAGAGATTGTTTAGAGTCAGCCTCGACATGGGAATGAGGGAAGATATCTGAGGATCAACGACAAGAAATTGAAACAAGACGTTGAAAAAGTTGATCTCCAGAAGTTATAAGTGGATGCTGTATATAGTTATTATTTAGTTTTTCTTTGTAATGGTACTCAACTTTCAGTCACAATTCCGTACTATTGGGGTCAAGGATGTAGAGCTGGGGAGGGGGCAGCTCCCTTTGTTAAATCAATGGACGACTGTGGGGGGGGGGGCTCAACCCCTCTTTTGAATTCTAAGTTGCTGATAATTTTTCCTAAGTCTTGCTACTTTGATCAAGATTTGGGACCTCATTTCAGTATACTATGTAGTGCTATAGCCAGGCACAGGTTGGTGTTCAGTGGAATATCGAGGAGTGAAGTGAAGTTATTTTGTACAGTTCTAAAGGGGTGTTGTCTCCAAAAGTGTCCTTTGAGCCCCCTTGTTAAAACATTAACGCTACACCCAGGGCCGTAATTTCCACAAAAACATTGAGGGGGCTAATTTCTAGCGTAATTTAGAGAACCTTGGCTATGGCAATGACCTACGGTCATTGCCTAAAATAGCTGGGGGTCTGGGGGCGCTGTAAGCCACCTAGCGGGTCCAGGGCAGAGCCCTGGTAGGGGTCCAGGGGGCGGAGCCCCCAGAAGCTCCAGAGATTTTGCCATCTCTGAGGCCTTAAAATGACTTAGGATCACGAAAGTTCTCTTTCTGCACGGTAATAGAAAAACACCAGAAATAATTACTGTATAGCCTTTGTCTGCAAGTGCACAGGTATGGCAAATCACAGAATCACTATCTTCCCGGTAATGCAAAAATGTAAATTGGTCAAACCATTTGGGGTTGAACGCTCGCTTCTGCTTCCCTGTGTCTCTCATAGGAAGCTTTATTGATCTCAGTTGGTGTGGCTTTTCCGGAAAATCGCCAATAGATGAAGAGATCTTCCCAGAATCTGCAGATTCCATTTTGAAAAATTATCTGCTTTATTTCTCCGCTTATATTTTGTAGAAGGAGAAATCCAATTTGTTTTTTCTTTGTATGATGATTCAATTCGAGACTCGGATTCGAATAGGAGATTCGAAATGTGTAATGTTAATAACAATGTTAATAAAAAGTTTCTTTTGTGAATTGAAATGTACATTTTTTATAGTTTTAAAGCGTCTAAAAATACAATACCGTTAGTAAAACAATGTCTGCAATATAGAAAAAGTCTGGCCTAAGTGTGGCCAATTTAAAAAGAAAAAGTTTAGAATATGAAGTGAATATACTGTAGTGCCCCCTAGTAATTTACCATCTGGTTATTGATGTTGATGCATTCTCTGACCCTCCAAACGCAGCATATCCCACATAAAAAAATTCCGTATCATTAAAATTATTGGGGGCTTCAGCCCCCCTAGCCCCCCAGAAATTACGTCCCTGCTACACCCCAGATTAAGATAGATCTCTGTATCATATATACACCATTATATCAACAGCCACACCCTTCACAGTACCAAACATTACTCGGCCTGAAAACGAGTCAGATCTAAAAGCTATTCTCCATAAACTGTTTTCATTCCTGGAGGGTAATCCTAAAAGGAGAGGGTGTGATAAAAAGATTCTTAAAATAGCAAATTAGATTGTTAAAGAAACATAAAAAACATGTTAGGTACGTTCTGAATGTGTCAAGATGTCTCATGAGGATGGTGTTATTGCGACAAATGATGATGCTTCAAATTGCAAAAGGTACCGCGTTTTCATATTTGTGTTGATTGAAAACTATGATCACTGTTTGCGCTTTTCTGATGTTTTACGTGGTAGCAAAAATCCATCCTTCACTATTACCTAACGAAGACTACCTATTGAAAGATTCCTTCGTATGTATTTTTAATACGACACCCAGTTTTCTATGGAAACTTATTATTGAAATTATCTAAGATGAGATACTTGAATGAGTTCAGTATGGCCAAAAACTTGTTACTGGAATTTGTAATTGCTTTATATACTTGCTACCACACAACCAAATACCTATTGCTTACATTTGATAAAGAAGACTAGCTGCAATTGGCTTATGGTTTGTGCACTTTTAACCTTGTTGCTATAATTCCTAGGTTGATGTTTTCTTGACTTTTCTTTAATCAAGGCCACATTTTTGTATGAATTATGCATTGGAATGAGAAAAATGTGGTTTAGAATAAAGATACAATAACTGGTCTGCAAAGTTAATTTTGATTGTCCCCTTGAAACATGTATGAGAATTGATGCAAGATGATGTTGTAAGATGGGATTTTTGACGTCAATTATTTTGAAACAATATGTGATCACCTATAAGGGCATTGTAATTTCAGATATTGTATGTCTACATGTTCTATTGTAGCTATTACATATGTTGTAGGTATGCTGTTGAGAAGGGTTATTGGAAAGATGATTATATAAAATATTTTGTGCGAATGATGCCAGAAAGGAAAGCCCCGGAGATAAGTAGAGGTCTGTTTTGCTGATGTTTTTTGTATTTGACCAAAATNTTTCATAATGCCTAATGTCATTATGTCAAGTTTTATTATACTATTTCAACACAGTAGTTAATGTTCAGTTGCAAGTGACATATTGTGAATGTGTTAGAGAGAGGATTTGGTTTGTAGCCTGTTAATTTTTTGTTTATTGATGAATCATCAATTACTGCTCACTTCCAAATGTATTGTATTTCTTTCATGCATTTAGGTTATTATGCAAGAGTTGTGGCAATGAAACTTTTGCTGAATCAGTTTCTTGAAGCAACAGGCAGAAACTGCCAGATTGTCAACCTTGGTGCTGGCTTTGACACATTGTTTTGGCAGTTGCATGTATGTTTCTATATCTTAACAAGTGCCACCACTGATCCATTGATCAGAATGAATTATGTTTTGTATGTTAACTAGCATTGATGAGATTGAATTATGCAAAAGTAAAGTAGGTTTTCAGACAGACTGTATTTTTGATTTCTGTTCAACACTAGAGTTATTCAAAGGTATTTCTTGAGATGGAATTATCATAGTGTTTTGTGATTAAAAAATATGATGCATATTTTTGTGCAGGTATTGCTATTTATATTTTATGAATTTGAAGTTTACCACAGCACAAAAAAGTGGCAACATTCTTTTGATATACTTAAAAGCCTTTTTTTGTCCAACACTCATCAGAGTATGAAAATGTTGGATAGTGACCTAAGGTTAACCAAAATATATATCCAGATGCAGCTAAATGTGATAGGATGTTTCTAACTGGCCCCAATAGTGGCCAATTAGGACCTATTAACCATTGTTTACTTGAAGAGTCCCAGTGAGAAAACAAATTCTTTTTGTCTACACAAGACTAGGTTTGAGTCTTGATATAAACAGATTCCAAAACAATTAAATGAAAAGACAATCCATCACATGTAACCACATTTGGATATATATTTCAGTTAACTTTTAGGTCACTATCTGATGTTTTCATATTCTGACGAGTGCCAGACAAAAAAGCTTTTAAGTATGTCAAAAGAATATTGGCACTTTTTTATGGTGCAGTAAAGGTCTGCATTACCAACAGACTATTTACGATGTTGAAGTTGTCTACCTTGACCAGGATTATTGTTTCAGCTTTTCTGATGCTGCATTAATTTGATTCTTTCTGTCAATAATACTGCATAGTCATTTATCTGTAAAGAAAATTGTATTTCCATTTTATTAGGCTGACAAAATGTTTCCAACACAAGGTTTCTTTGAAGTCGATCTTAAACCTGTTGTATCAAGAAAATGCATGGCAATCAAGTAAATATGTTTTCTGGCATAT
>OLMO02000286.1:456919-485364 GCA_900291935.2 Cassiopea xamachana
TATTGTGATCTATTATTTTCTTTCTGTATTTTAGTATTCCCTCCTCTTGATAAGTAATCCTAAGTGAATTATGGTTAGGTATTGTTGCCCAAATGCTTGTAGGTTTTCATGAAGTACTGAATTCCCAAGGTGTAAGCAGGCAATCAAAGGTTGCATGCATCATGTACTTGTGGGATTCAAACTTCAAATGGACAGCGTCTACTCAACGAGCCATGATGCTACATCGCAAAAACCTTTTAATTTTATTGTTGTATGCATAATTTGTGACAGTTGATGCGAGCTGCTAGATAGGAAGGTTCTTCGTTGCAGAAATGCGAACATTTAAAGAATTAAAGCAACATTCGGTACATTTCATGAGGTACCTACATATTTAATAATTTTAATCCACAAAATTGCCTAGTTACCATTTTTATTTTCCATTTAACTCGTTTGCGAGTGTGTTTTATGTAACATTCACTTTATAATTTAGTCACACAATTTTCAAAAGCCTTTAGCCTTTCTTTACTTAAGAGTGTGGGGAAGATCGCTTCATATAAAGATGTTTGATTAACGTTTTCTGCAATTAAAGAACCAGGGTATTTTGATCACCAAAGTCCAATGGTTGCTCAGTATTTTACGCTTGTTTGGAAGCTTAAATTTATTTAGAACATAATTAGTAAATGGTGCAACTAGTTAATTTTGTGTTAATTGGTTGCAACTGTTGATGCAATTGTTGGTCATGTTGGATTTTTTTACGAAGTTTCATCAAGTAGCATAAAAATTTACGAAACTAAATTCGAAGGCTTGAAGTAATATTGTCGCTCTAAGGTAGCCAAAAATTTTCATTTTAAGGGTTGGAGTGTAAATTAGGATTGGAGAATTGGAGTGTAATTTAGGAAATACTTCAAAAACATATGCCATCACAAATTGAAGCTAAAGATTCGAATTTTCGATTCCTCTCGAAACTAATATTTCATTTTCGGGTTAACCATTCGATGCTCTTGATTTGTCTAGGTTTTGTTTAATGTCTGATTTCTTTTATGTAGTTAACGGTTTGTATTTGAATTTCCTTTTAAATTGTCTTCAAAAGAGAAGTAGTTTCTAATAAAACATAATGACCCATAAAACACCTGAAATTGCCTCTGTTCTTGTCTTTAACATTCTAAAATAAGTAAATCCTACATGTTTAGAATTAACACAACGTCTAATATGCTAGAAATCGTTATAAGTAGCAGATCATCTGAATGACTCTGTGAAATCTCCTTGATTCAACAACTTTGATAAAAATAATTACGCATCATGTTGGTTTTCAACTTATTAGCAAAACTTAAGTTAGAACATGATTCTTATTTCACCCTAACTCATGGGTCGTAATCAGATGCTCAAAAGAAAACGAATATAGTACACTCACATTGTTAAGATTAAAATCAATGTAAATAAGGAACAAGAACTTATTGCACTTATGACAACATTAACTCTGCGTAGTTCATTTGACGTTTGGCATGCAAAACGTTCAACTTCGGCTTAAATTTTTCAAGATTCATTCACAAAAAATTTGATTTTGATATTTAGAAAACTCAAAGGTTTACTTCATAAACATTGCTAGCACTGTCGCCTTAAGTTTGCAACAATTATTAAGGTGGAAATTCAGTCTATGATTGTTTTAATTCGGCCATTCTATTTAACGCACTACCGGCACGGAACCACTCAATCTGTCCTTCATTCATCGTATGCAGCAGATTAAAACTATCTTTGCTACCATCTTTGTGTTTTATTTCACATTTCACTGGCTGAAAAAGAAGGATAAACAAAGATAAGCATGCGTTCCAGTCATGGGCGTAGGAGGATGTCAAATTTAAGAGGGCTGTAAATTTTCTGCCCGAAATACCAAATAGAGCTGGAAAGCAGGCAGAAAAGTGGTCCGAATTTCCTATTGTTCTTTTAGAAAATCTGCCCGAATGAAATGGATTTTTACCCAACTGGGGGGGGGGCTGCAGCGCCCATGTCCACCGCATCCTAAATGTATGGTTTATGAAGAATGAAGGTGCAAGGAAACATTTAAAATGTAACTTTAATGTAAAATAGAACATATAGGAAATAAAAATGCTTTCAAAAAAGTTCATTAGTGTGATGTCACAAAAATGCTATTTTTAGAATATTTTAATTTTATCTTTAAATTCTGAAAAAGCACTTAGAAGCAGGTACTACTGACAAATTTCAGCTTGATCTGAACAATAATGACCAATATATAGGCAATTCAATGCTGACATAGTTCCTATCAAGTCACTGTATTTTGAGACTGGTTCTAAACATTTAGAGCAAGGAGTAAAATACAGTGGTATGTATGGCAAGTTTTCAATTGTCAAGTGGTCATATGTCATCCCATTTTGACAATATTTGCCTAAAATTGCCAACACGTGTCTATTTCATGGTGCTCTCTCCCTCCATAAGGTCAAAAAAAATTAAAATTCTAAAAATAGATTTTCATGATCTCATAACTGATGAACTCCATTTAATCTAAATTACCTTTCCTGGCATGAGATCTTTTAGTCCCAACAGAGAAACTGTATCATCAGGTTGAATTTTGTCATAATCTGATGAATTTTCAAAAACCAATGGAAGTATTCCTAAAAAATTATGAGAATATTGGTACAAAGCTGGCTACCGGTGGAGGTTATAAAACAGAGGAAAAATTTTCCCTCAATACAAAGAAAACACAATGAGTATTGGTTTAAGTTTCTTTTTTCTATAATTAAATTCACTTACCTTGCTTTTTCAAATTTGTTTCTGAAAGAAAGTAAAACNCAAACAATTTACTACAAATGGTCACTGGAACAGAAAACTGTATTTAGAAACAAACAGTATCTGCTCAAAGCAAAAACTTCCCAGCAGCCAAAAAGTGGTGTTTAATAAGATTATGCAATTTTATTAGATATCACATAGAATTATGTCCTAACCGTGAATGCGTGCAAAACTTTTTACGATAATTGCTTTGCCACCCAAATGCCTTGGCTCCAATGCAGCATGTTCTCGACTGCTTCCTTCACCATAGTTTTCATCACCAATTGCAACCCAGCCTTTGCCCTCTGCCTGTGTGAGGTAAACCATAAAATTGAGAGTATTTGATGATGCCCTTCAAAGCAATGAATAAAAATGCACATATTTATATAATTATATTTATATAACTCAAAGAGTGAATGAGTTTTAATATATACCTTGTAGTGCCTTGCAGTGTCTGGAACAGCACCATATTCACCAGTTAACACATTTTTAACTGAATTTGCCTTGTCATTTTCAATATTAATTGCACTGTAATGAAACAAATAATCTAACTAAAATGATGAGTGTTTTCCACATTGTTCTAAAATTACGTTCTCAGTCTATAATGTAAATCAAAGGCTCAAAATTAGGAAAAAGTCACTGCAAAAATCATACAAAATTCAAGACATACCCAATAAACATATTGTTGGAAATGTTGTCCAGATGACCTCTATACTTCAACCAAGGGCCAGCCATACTAAATTAAGCAAGGTGTGTAGTAAAATCAGATTAGATCACCAAATGAAAGATTGAAAAAGAAGAACCAAGATACATTTTCTTAAAACATTGCATTTAAATACATGTATGGCTATAAGTGGAAATTTTAATCTGGATTATAAATGAAATAACCTTTGATGATGTGATGAGCATTACCTGATATGATCTGTGGTGCATTTACCTTTTATCTGGAAAACATTTCAGTAGGAAAATCAAACAACAGCAAAACAGTTATTTAAAAAACAAAGACAAAATAAGGAAACTAATGTAAATTAGGAACTATAAAAAAGTGTGAGTTAACCAATAGTGTTTTTAAACAAATGGAATTTAATCAAATAGTGGAATGAAAGCTTTGGCTACCTATGTGCTTAAATAATAACTTACAAAGGTTAAAGGCATTCATTTTTTTTAACAAAAACAAGAATTCTTTTAAAAAGCCACAACAGATCCACCTATAAAATTGGCAACAATCTTGTAATGTCCCAACATGTTCTAAAATTTTCCAGAGTTACAGATTACAAAAAATAAATATTAGATGTCATTATTCATTGNAGGAAATTTTCTACTTGAAATATTACTTGGGAAAATAGAATACTCCCACAAATTATCCATTGAAAACCTGAACCATGCTCACTAGAAAATAGCCAGAAGCAACAGATTCCACAAACCTTGATAAGTATTAACAGGTCTTCATAATCATTTCCATCCCATTTGTTGAAAGGTGACAGCAACTGCAACCTTTTACTCTTTGGGTCAACATCCACAGACAGTGATGATCCATCAGAGGGAGGTTCCTTTAAAATAAGCAAATTCATTGTGCTTTGTGCATAGCAAATTCATTGTGCTTTGACTGACACATATGAACTACATTCTCAACAAATAAAATTTAGCTTTGGTACTTATGTTATGATATGAAACTCAGAGCTAAAACTAAAGAGAAATAAAGTAATCACCTGGTATGTGTCCATGCCTGGATCAAAACCCTGTCAAAAAAGGTTAAAACATTCAATACCAAGCAGCCTGACATTACATACAATGCAACACACACTACCTTTATTGCAAGATGATTGAAATGGTTGTCCAATCTACTACTTCATGCTGATGAATAAGAAAATCTATCAAAGAAATGTTTACAAAATGAAAACAGAGCTAAATGAATGCAGACCTTTTCAGGTAGTTCATCTCCATATGGGCTTTCCAGTTTAAATTCTTCTCCTAAAAATAGAAAAATCTACAGTGAACTTTCAACAGGGAATCTGTCTAGGATGCAAAAGATTTAGCTATGTCTTTTGTGCCCTTCTATATAATAACCAATAACCATAATTCATACCATTGGCTCCCTTAAGGGTATCTTTTTCTGGGTTGAATGTCAAATCTCCAGCAATTGATAGTGCAGTTACCATCTAAAACAATGAAAACAACTAACCAGTAGATAAGGGGACATAATTCTCATATGGTTATTACAAAAGCAAGATAATATGAAAAAACCTTTTCTAAGAAAACATTCTGAGGCCAAAGTCAGAAGAAATAGCTTCAATAAATCAGCGTCAATAAAAAATTTTCTCATAGTAGACATGGTTAAGAAACGAAGGATAAAGTCAAAGGAAATGTGAACAAATAATATCAAAATGAAAGACCTCTGGAGAAGTGACAAAAGCATGTGTGTTAACATTGGCATCATTCCGTCCTGTGAAATTTCTGTTGTATGATGTGACAATGGTGTTCTTTTCACCTTTTGGAACATCTTGTCTGTAGAACAAGGAACTTCTAAATTCTTATCAAACCAACAACACTGTCAAATCTATCAATATTTAGCTACTGAATACAACCAAATTCATCCTTGCTTGAAAACTTCTTGCAAAAACTAACCAAGATTTGAACTACTTTAAACCACTAAGTTCAGTCCCCTAAAACTGATCCCCTGTAAATCGATCTCTAACACTGACCATCTGAAGCTGTAGTGAAATGTAATCATGAATGAAATAAAGATATCATTTATCAAATTTGATCAAATTAAGTGCAATATATCTCATGAGAAATATCTGAATTTTCAATATTTATTAAAAATTATGTGTGACAGTAAAGTAACAAATACTGTGCTAAGTGTTACAAATTTTCAATACCAAATAGCAACATATTGGTTTCTAAGGCATTATTGAGCTACAGATGAACTTTCTGATTTTTCATAGGCCCAACATATTAAATATAATGAAAACATAAAGCAAAATTAGGCACTACCAAATTGCATTTACCTGTCCCACTGCCCAATGCAAGGGCCACAAGCATTAGCAAGAACTGTGCCACCAAATTCTCTCAATGTTTCAGCGATTCCGTCTCTTTCAATTGTGGCTCGAATTTGCTCAGAACCTGGTGTGACTGTGTACAAGGACCGTGATTTGACACCTCGATTCAATGCCTGCCTTGCAACACTAGCTGCCCTTGTCATATCTTCATAGCTACTGTTTGTACAACTACCAATCAAACCTATTTAAATAAATTCATGTTTTGAAGCAGTACCTTAGCAAATAAGTATTTTTTAAACATAAAAGTTGTGATCTAATTATTCTCCAACATAAGAAACAAACCCAGCAGAAAAAACAAAGTATCCTCAGATCTAATGCAAAATAACCATAATTAACACTAACCAACTTTAATTTCAGTAGGCCAGTTATTTGCTTTCGCATTTTCACCCAGGTTTCGAATTGGATGAGCAAGATCTGGTGTGAATGGACCATTGACATGTGGTTCCAACTGTGGAATTTAATTAAAATAATTTTAGCAGCATAATATGCAATATAAAATAGTACATAACAAAAAATAACATTATACAATATAACAGAAAGCAAAATAATATAACATAGCAACATAATATAATATACTATAGTACATTATAATATATATTTATATATAATATTATATCTTATAATTTAATATAATATAATGTAATATAATATAATATAATACAATATAATATAATACAATATAATATAATATAAGATATCAAAATTTGTACAACTGTTTTCAATTAAGTGAACATAATAAAGTAGCATAAATGAAATAGATCAGATTACAGATCACAGAAAAATATTAAGAAAGAACTTATTTACTATACTCACTTCATTGAGATCAATTTCAATCAGTTCATCATATGGTGCATTTTCATCAGGTGACAACATATGTTGATATTTTGCAGCCAAATCAGAAATAGCTGGAAGGAAAACAACACATTTTAATTAATAGTTCCTATGATGGAAATCAATAAGCCAAATGAGTAATAATCTCAATCAAAAGCAGACAGCACAGTTGAGGATGCAGTGGAGATGCAATTACCACAAAAAATTTGAATAAACCAAAAACTACCCTGAATAATGAGCAAAGGGTACTGTGGCTGATCAGAATGACAAGAAATAAATAAGAAATTTTAAATTCACTTTGAAAGTAATATGATGAAACCGTAGCGATGGGAATTGAAATGCATGGCATACCAGATCTGTTTGTTGCATTCAGGAATCTAGCCATGCTTTGTCCAAATGGAAAAACAGATGTAGTCGCACCAATCTCAGCTCCCATGTTGCAAATTGTTCCCATACCTAGAAAAAGAGTGTTTGTTATTTTATATTTGTAATTGCTTATGCACCACAAATTTTCAAAAATAAGTTCAAGAATTATAACAAAAAAAATTACAATTCTATATGGCAAAGAATAAAAACCTCTAGCCCCAGGCTATCACTTAGAAGATTTAATGGTCAAAGAATGACAATTTCTGAAAATGGAATATTATTCTCACCTGTGCATGATATGGAGTCAACACCAGGACCATGATACTCTACAATTGCACCAGTCCCTCCTTTTACAGTCAAGATGCCAGCAACTTTCAAAATCACATCTGCAGGGAAAAAATCATCACAGTCACACATTGCTATACTCAAGAAGATATTTTACTACATGTCATCAAAGATGTTTTCAAAATTAAATAAATAAAACTAGGCAAATATCTTCTAAAATGCTAACAGCAACATAATTACTGTACCTTTTGGTGAAGTCCAGCCACTCAATTTTCCAGTCAACCTAACACCAATTACCTGCATTGAGAAATGGACAGATGTTGAGAGACGCCATTGCAATTATAAACTGCCATGGAATATAAGCTACACATAAACCACACCCATAAAATCACACCCATTCTAGCTTTTATCAACAATTGGATGGGACACATCACTAAGCAGGAGAATTTAGAGTCATAAATTATAGCTGACTCACTTTAGTTGACTAAATAAGTTGTCAGCAAGATTTGAAACTACTTTTTGTAATACCTTTGGGCACTTGAGCTCCCATGGTAGCCCAGCCATTACATCAACAGCATCAGCCCCTCCAACACCAATACAAAGACCACCAAGACCACCTTAGTGAAAAATAAAACATAAATAGTAACAAAATGTAAATTGAAGTAAGGAAGAAAGCATTAGAAGAATGCAAAAAGCATGATTTAACTGCATATTCAAAGCAAAATAAAAAAGAAAATGTAACTTTATGAAAATTTATGATTTGAAATAAAAAACATTTAACTTTCATTAGCAAGCACTCTTTTCAGCTACTACATTTATTCATATCAAATAGGAAACAAATCCTTTGCCAGTTCATTTTTGTCTATCTCTAGATGTACAAACACATTGAGAGCTAACACAAATACCTCCATTAGGTGTATGACTGTCTGTTCCAATCAACAATACTCCAGGAAATGCATAATTTTCTAAAACAATCTGCAAAATAACAAAACAAAATCAATAAAAAAGTTTGATGAAGTCTAAAAGGCAACTAGTATATCTAACAAGATAAAATTATAAATAGAAAAGGAAATAAAAGAAATTGAAAAAATTAAATACCTGATGTATGATGCCTGAGCCAGGTTTCCAAAATCCAACACCATATTTAGCTCCAGCACTTGCAAGGAAATTGTAAACCTCTTGGTTGATATCCTAGAAGTGATTAAAGGGAATGGAGATTTTATCATGAGAAATTATAATGAGGTAATATCTCTTGGGGCAATATTTCTTAACAAAAACAATATAGTAGATAAACAATGAACTTAAATGACATTTACTTTGGCTCTTTGTAAATCTTTTTCACCACCAAGCTGTGCTTCAATCAAATGATCACAATGTATTGTAGATGGTACTGCAACCTATGCAAAAATAACCATTCATAGAAGATTGTCCTATATATAACAAATGTGTTTGGAAGAACTAAAAACTTTTAAGCTGTCTAAATATAGAGTGAAATTAAAACAGCAAGTAAAAAGGCTCTGTAATTGTACAAGGCTAGATAGCTATCTTCAAGTAAGAGAAATGGTACTAACTTTCTGAAGTCCACTTGAAATGAATTGCAACATTGCCATCTGAGCTGTTGCATCTTGCATTGCTACTCTGTCTGGTCTCAACTTCAGATAAGAATTTCCTCGTTCTATTTCCTATTGTGAAGATTTGACAATAAATCAAGCAACTTTCTATTGGAATATCATGAATACTGTCTACATTATTCAATGCCTTCCAAGGCATTAAAATGGTACTCAATATTTTAGTGACTGTTTTAAATCATATCCTGCAGAGCTCCTTTCGGACAGTTCACTACTACTATTTGCATGGGCTCTGTATGGGTGGTACATTTTGTTATTTGCTTAACATGTCCTGAGTTCCTCTTCTCAAGCTTGATACTTATAAGCATAAATATAGCATGACATATATCATATGGGATTTCTCATTGCAGCTATTAAGTTGTTTGCAAAATCCATAGAAAATTACAGTGAATTTACCCTTACACTGTGAAGCAAACCTACCTGGTTTTTTGGATCATCAAGATGACTGTATAGCACTTTTTCTGACAGAGTAAGTGGTCTTTGTAATCTAAAAACAAGATTTCTTATTATCTACTATTCTCTAAATACAAATTTACTGCATTCATTGCTGTCTTATATGTCATGTTTACATTTGGGGTTGTGGGCTGTGTAGTTAATATATCATGGATATGACTAGACTATTGGTACCACAAGACAGAATTAAAAATGATATTGATCTTGAAAAATATTGTATAATGCTTTTTCAATAAATATATATTTATTATTTAAAAGACTGTATTCATATTTTATTGAACTCTATAAAATATAAAAACAAATTATTGAAATTTATAAGATATGGAAACATGGATTAAAAAAATATTTACACCATGCTACAGTAATTCAAGTAAAGAGATTACTATATTGAGACACACAAATTCTAGACATGTGTAATAATGTACCTGTCCTTTACAATTTTGAGATTTTGATCCATTTTTTCATAATTTATTGAGCAATGTGGATCAAATCTGCTCATTGGAACCTGCAAGTAAACAAACCATATATCCTATGCGTTGTGGCAGCACCATACAGCCTAATGACACCAATCACAATTACAAGAAGAGCACATTAGAAAAGTACACATCTCAGGTAACAAATGGTAAGCTTTACAACTTGAATCCAACTATCTAACATTTTGAAGTTACCATGTCTGATTCAATACAAACATCAAGAAATTCCCAGATGTTATTCTTCTTTTTTGACTAGTATTCAACATTTGCATTCTCACACATGTGCACATTGTAACAGAGGGAAGATCCAGCCCTTGAATGTCAATAAATAACTTTTAAAGACAAAAAAAGCTAATGCCATTGCGATTTAACTTTTTACTTTGTTAAACTTACATTGCTTGCAACAAAAGGTGAGGTGGCGATTGCTCGAACATGCTTACCAACTTCCTGTGCAACAGACTGAAAGGCAGGCATTAGAGTAAGCAATTGATAGCAGAAGGAAACTACAGGTTCAGTTCCAAATGATAAGTCTAGCAGCATTTAATAATATGCTACATCTACCCTATGATATGCTGCATAATGAAAAACTTATGCTTTTCTGATGGCAGCCTCGGAATAACGCTTGCCTTGGCAAGCAAAGTATAGTTCCAGGCTGTAGTCCAAAACTATAAACATACCCTACTAAAAGCAGATTTTGCAGCAGCAATACAGAGAAAAGTAACAGTTGCAATTCTAAGAAAGAAATGAAATGTTTTCATAGCTATTCTTTCTGATGGACTGATCCAAAGCCTGATGCCATCGGTAATGGTGTAATCTCATAGGTAAATGCAACGCAATCGCACATCACAGGGTAACAAAACTTCTTACCAATCGTTGCCTTGTGATTAAGCGAAACATTTTTCTTGCTTTCTCTTTTTACTGACAATTCTTCACTAGTTTCTTTTGATAAGTTAACAGACAAATGCACACCGCAACTAACGATGGTGCAAAGCCCTGGAAAAGAGGCCTAAATCTTTTTAAAAGACTGCAATATGATTGGTCAGCGGGGTTCGTATTACGTCAAATGATCTGTACAGTTCCCATATTAGCAGACAGCTCCCTGAATGTTAGATGACTCTTGAAGGTTGGCTGTTAAATGCATTGAGGTTCAATAGAAGGGCGTCTATCACATTTCTTTACCTTTTTTGGCTACGTGCAGTGCACTTAAGCCTCAAACATGGGCATAGTGCTAAATTGTTATCAAAAATGACATAAAACAGAGTTTTGGAAACATAGAGCAAGTGTACGAGACATTTTCATAGCTTGGCATTCATATGGGGATGTATCCCTCCACACTTTTCCATGGCTGCGCCCTTTGAACCCCCAGAAGGTCTGGAGCCCAATGCAAGAGTTGTTGAAAACGAGGCTGCATATCTGGCGCGAAATTTTCATGTCTGAATTGCTTGTGTATGTAGCAAAAATAAACGAACTGAAAATGTCGGAAGCCCAAAAAGACATTCCAATAAATGACAGATATTGCAAGATCGAATTATAGAGCAAGATAAATGAGATAGCAAGAGGACAAGCTATGGAGGAGTATGAGTTAGAATTAGAGTACGACGAAGAGCGTTTTTTTGAAGACAAATACAATGACGACTTTGACGCACTTGATGATTTTGAAGATGGTATGAAAATAATTATATAAATGCTGCCACATAAATCGTTGGTAGATAATCGACAAGAGTCAAAATTTGTATTAAAAGACCAAATCTTATATGCATAAAAGTAGACATATATATATTATTTATGACAGAGTATCTAGATATGTGGATTGTTACAAATGTTTAAACTATTTGAAAAACTTTTGTAATCATTTCCTATATTAATAATGTGATGATTTAGCATAATTTTATCATCACTTGTTGTTAAAAAAGGAAGCACCACAAAGTCAAAAGCATTGAGCAGCGCAAGGACCAAGCAAAACTTTAAAGAAGATTCATTCAAAATACTTGACCAGAAGTTGAGCTTTGCAGTTGAAGAGATTGATGAAGAAGAAGTTGTAGAAAGTAATTATTTTCATTATTTTGCTAACTTCTCGCTCCTAAATGTACATTTAAGTGAATTCTGCAATTAATAATATTTTTGTATTTCTAGTCTATGTAATGCATGCATTGTAGTACCAGTATGACAAGAAAGAGAGCCATTGTAGGAGGGGTGTATTCAATAGATTATATCTATGACAATTCCAAGATGATTGATTATTTGAGAAGTACAAGTTAGAAGCATGCATAGATTCAATATACTTTTGATACTCTGCTGTATTTATTGTGGGTTTAAGTAAGAATATTTGTTTTTTTCTTGCAGCATCAAGAAATCCAGGGCCAAAGAGACAGAAAGTTGAAGATGACTTGCAAGATAACCAAGAAGATGCACAATCACTTCCTGAAGAAGATAGAATTCCATGCCAACCAAGATTCCAGAGGGAAAAGAAAAAATGTGTTTACCAAATGCCTCAATTTGGTAAGAATTATATAAATGTCACAGATACAGAAGGAAGAAGGGTATTTCTGCCAATGTTAGAGCCTTCAGATATGGTAAGTAGAATTTTCATATTTAGAGAAAGTTTTCTTAGTAGTTTTGCTGTGATATGACTTCACTGTATACCTAGATAGTATTCTATTGAAGAAATTTGTTTGTTACCCAAATATTAGCATAAACATCATAAATATTTGCTATTTTCTCTAAACCATGAAAGATTCATTATTTTTTTATCAAATGCTGCATATTGCAGGACACAGAAGATGCAAAGCCAAGAATAAACAAGCTGAATTTACTATCAACACCAATTGAAAGTCTTATCCAGTCTGTCGAAGATAAAGTCAGTTGCAACAATTTCTTTTCTTTTTTATTGGATAGACATATCTTTTTTGAAAAAGACTTTATCTCACTAAATGAATTATCAGTAATTTTGGGGGAGAGGCAAAAATTTTATGAAGTAGACAAGTTCCCAAAAGCACATTCCACCAGTAGTCCTATAGGGAGGCAAAATCACACCAGATTTTAATTTTGGTGCCCCTCTATGTCCCCAACAGCTATGTGCCTTTTACTCAAGAGTTCCATTGTAGCAATTTCATAAACCTATCTCCAGTGTAGCTTTCAATGTGACTAAATTTTTGCAAATATTTTTTACCATTGTACAAGAATTAAAATTTTGACTTATTTCCTTAGTTTGTAAACTTTTCATTTTCCAGCACCATTTGGCAACTGTGCAGCAGATTAACAATATAAAGAATATTGTTAATGGGTAAGATTTCCCTAGCTTTCTGTTGAATATTTGAATAATTGATAATTTTGTCTTATTAAGAAGATTGAGGCACAACTACAAAGGTAGGGTAATTGGGGTCTAGACCCCTACCCTTTACAGCAAAAAAATAAGAATGCCCTTTTTTGTATTGCCCTCTCTATAATAAAAAGGGCATTCTTGAAGATGTGGAGGGCATGTTACATACTATTTTGTGGGAGCTTTGCCCCTTGGTCCCCATCTTATTTTCTTTCCTTGGGTAGACATAACTATGAGTCTCATTGAACTTCAAAGTATGCAAGATCAGTAAGCTTCCTGCAGTATTTGCATTATTTGTTAGTCTGAGAAGCTGCATTTGAAGGCCATCTGTCTTTGAAAGAAGTTCTGGTGTGTCCCTTCTCATGGACTGGACACCTCCCCTGCTCTCAAAAACTCCTAATTGCACATTTGAAAGAGAGTACAATATTTTGTACCAGTTCAATAGGATACAATAGTGTCCCACATGTAGGAACAAACATTTAAGAAACACAGACCCTGATTCTCAAAACAATGCCATCTTTTATAAAGAGCTAATGAAGGTCTGAAAGAATGCTTTTTTTCATATTAAATCTTTGAAACACACAACAGTACATTCATGTGGTGTAAACCTCTGCCTTTGCACTATGATAATCAGTCTACACAGTATTACTAAGCTGATCAATGATATAAAATGGGTTTTCTGATATATAATGGATTTTTCCCTGATCTGAAGTTTATGTCTCATTTTATAAGAAACACATCAGACCTGAAATTAAAAGGGCTGTTTCTTATATGTGGGACACTACTGGATATTTCTTGGCTGCCATGCTACAAATATATTCTGTAAATTTTAGACATTGTGCAGTGTGCAGTGACATATTTCATCAATGGGTTTTATATTTTCAGTAATTTTGATGCTGAAATGATGGATGCAGGAAGTGAAATAGTAGAGAACTATGAGCCTGAAGTTTCATTGTGGGTTGAAAAATACCATCCAAGGAGATTCACTGAGTTATTAAGTGATGATGTAAGATTATTTGATTTATATTTTCAGATTTAACTTCATGAAGTTATGCTAAACATTGTAAGATTATTTGATGTATATTTTCAGATTTAACTTCATGACATTATGCAAAACATTGTAAGATTATTTGATGTATATTTTCAGATTTAACTTCATGAAGTTATGCTAAACATTTTTATTATCTGCATCTTTGAAGCTGGGATTTGTTTATTTACTTACCAAGATGGGATAACAACCTGTGTCATTTACCAATGCTCTGGCATCAAATATATAGCATCATATGTTTAACTGGATTTCTCATTTGTCACTTTTTTGGATAATGGCATTTAATGCATTTTCTCCAGGGGATAAATAGGATTTTACTTAAATGGATGAAACTCTGGGATGAATTTGTATTTGGAAAAAGCAAGAAGAGCTTAAAGAAGTCAAAGCCAGAGACAATAAAGCAAGGTGAAAAACAAAACAAATATGGAAAACGAAAACAAAATTGGGATTATGAAGAAGAAATGGTAAGGCCAATATTGAGATTGTTATTGAGTTACTATTCTTTTCACTCTTTTTGCCCCTGCCCCCCACCCACCCTGCCCTTAACTCCTATGTTTATGGTTGCTGTTCTTTTCACTCTTTTTGTCATGTTTTCCAAGTATGGGGACATGGAGTTTTAGAATCCTAGCTTCGAAGGTGTAATGGAATGTCAATATTAATTTACATCTTTTATCATTGTTCATCATGGTATTTTTCAGATGATATTCATTTCCCCCAATATGTTAGGAAAATACAATTTCACAAGACCATATTATTTTCTGCTTTTATTTCCTAGGAGCTTGACCACACTGGGCGACCAAAATACAAGGTATATTTCATTACTTTCTTGGTCATCATTCCCAAAGATTTTATTTGATTTTTCACCTCTACATAGTTTTTTGTTCTACTACTTTTGATAATTAAATGTAGTAAACAGCACTTCAGTAAATTAGCAAGCATCTCTCTTTTTCAGATTGCTCTCCTCTCTGGTAGTCCTGGTCTTGGAAAGACTACACTTGCGCATATTGTTGCACGACATGCCGGTTATAATCCTGTTGAAATGAATGCAAGGTTCTGCAGCACCTGCTTCTCTTATGTACACATTCATTAATTAGAACATTTCTCGGTCCAATACTAAAATTTTCTTAGATTTTTCACGATTCCATTATCAAAACTTTCTAAAGAATGTTATAGTTAACGTTTTCGAGTTCCGATGTTTTACCCATATACATTACAGGAACTTCAAAAGCCCCATGTACACTTGAAATGGTGGTTAGTCTTAAAGATGGTAGATAATGATAGATCGTAGTTATAATGCGCCCACTCAGCCTAGAACCTTCAAATTTATGCATGATTATTTGTGGTGTTTAGTGGATTGACGATGCATTTATTCACTTTGCCTTGAAATATTATCGTTGTATTCAGATGAAATAGTGGGAACTGATTACTGCTTGTATTGTTGGAATCTATTCAGTGCTAAGGCCGCTAACCGGCCCGTGGAAATATTTTCTTGCATGAAACTGTACCCTGGCATAAAAAAGGCTGACGACCGCTGGCCAAGGGGATGCTGCTTAATTTTCTGGAACATTTATAACGCTCTACTAGTTGAATAGTAGATTGAAGAATGTGTTACCACGCAGAGAAAAGTAGGGAAATATGAGTTGGATGCAATTATACTCCACTTTTGATTAATGTATTTAAAGAGCAATCGTTTTTCTAATTTTTATCCATTGCTTAAGATTCGTGAAACATAAGTTTATCTAAAAATATATAACATAAGTTAATTTGTTAATTTAAAAATTGTCATAAGTGAAATTTTTTGTTATATTTTTCAGTGATGATCGATCTGCTGAATTATTTAAAAACAAGCTTGAGACATCCACGCAAATGATTTCATGTATGGGAGAAGGAAATAGGCCAAATTGTTTAATAATAGATGAAATTGACGGAGCTCCTGTGGTAAATCATCGATTTTGTAATGAATATTATTGAATTTAATGTATTGTAATGACTATCCTGTAATGAATCATCGATTTTGTAATAAATGTACAATTGTTCCTGTTATGTTTCTTTCGTTGTGATTTTCTTGCCTTGAAAGTGTATGTTGTTTTCTGAGATTCACTTGGTTTCTTGTAATTAAATTATTTCTGTTTCTTGCTTTCCTTTCATTCTACTTTCAACTAATATCCGTCTATTGCAAATTGAACTTCTTCTTATTTCTGGTCTCGTGTCTTTTTTTGGATTAGAGGATAGTTAAATCTACCATCTTTTTTTCTTTCAGCAAGCAATCAACATTCTTTTGCAAGCCATTAAAGATACTGAAGGTAGTGCTTAACTTGCGTTAATTATCTGTCTAAACTGTAAAGCTGTTTGAGCAAATTGAAATATGCCATAGTTTTCTATTTTACTCATGCAAAACTTCGCTCCTACCTTCAAGTTTAGAAATGTTGGTTTTTTAGTTCTTTCGTTTCCTAGACTGAGTTCTCAGTATAGCCAATTTTTTCTTATTATTTAGAATCCAACAAGAAAAAGAAAAAGTCCAAGCAGATAACTATTACTCGTCCAATCATCTGTATCTGCAACGATCTGTAAGATTTTTCTCCAAAGATACATTTGAATCCTAATATATGAAATCACTCTTAATTTTAATACTCATTTTAAATTCAATTTCCACAGTGCTTTTCTTTTTGAATACTGATTTTGAAGTTTATTATTCTCTCAATGTAAAAACTCATTTTTTCATTCACTTTTCACGCTTTTTTTCTTTTTGAGTAATAATTCTTCATTTTTACCCTTAGATATGTTCCTGCTTTAAGGCAATTACGGCAAAGTGCTCTCTCATTGTCTGTGCCACAGATTTCACCATCAAGATTGGCTCAAAGACTTTTGGAAGTAATTTCATAGTTTTTCTTGCATACTCAAAAACTATTTTGCATAAATAAGGTTCCTCTGTTTACTGAACACCAAAGCTATTTACGAGTTTTATGTTATAGAACTCTCGTTTTTACCTTGTTTAATATCATATATTCAACACTTGAATATATGAATACACTTCGGTATTTTTTACGTCACTTCTATTCCTATTGTAGATTTCAAGAAAGCAGAAAATGAAAGCAGACATTGGATGCCTTCTGGCTTTATGTGACAAATCTGAAAATGATATTAGATCGTGTGTCAATACTCTTCAGGCAAATTTCACCTTCAGAATAGCGTTTTATATATTATCCTTTTCAATACCTGTTTGGCTGTTGGAATTTCATTTCAAGCTGGATGTAGAAATATAAGCAACAGGTGTAAATTTTGTAAGATACAGTTGGGATTGGGGATGCCCCTTCAAGTGGTAATACGTTGATAATACCTTGGTAGCTCTATCTCTATACTGGATATTTCCTGTGTAATACTCAGTAATTATTCTACTTTCATTGCAGTTTATTTTTAAGAAGCATGGTGAGTTAAATGCCCTTCATTTACAAGACATCAGCATTGGGCAAAAAGATTTTCACAAAGGGCTTTATTTTGTCTTAAAGTCGGTATTCCAGCTACCAAAGCCAAGTCGTAAGCATTTTGGGTTGTTAAGTAAAGGTCCTAGAAATGGATTTGGTCAAAGCAGTCTCGCATTTACTGAGATGCAGAGTAATCTTGGCAATTCTACGATGCAAACGAGCAATTCTGTTAGATTCCACAATATTCTTCATCTTGCATCAACGAACTCAGAATTTGAAAAAATGACGCAAGGTAGTTGGATTCATTTCGTTTAGATTGTGTATTTCTATACTTTTTCCCATTACTTGTTTCGCTTTTTTCTTTCCTATGACTTCATCGTCTCCCTTATCTTGAATTAATTTCTCTTAACTTTTTCAGAAATGTATTTCTACTAACATTTTGATTGCACTTCAAACCAGTATGAAGAAAATTGTTTTTATATGCTATATGAACTTAATTTTGCTCTTTTGGAGATTTTAAAATATTTTCATTCTAATCTTTCTCAGGACTTTTCGACAATTATTTGAATGTCAAGTCAAAAGATCCTCATCTTGATTCGGTAAATGGTGCACCATTCCTATTAAGTTTGTTTTGTGCACATATTGCATAAGATTTGAGTGTATGAATTTCAGGACCTGGTCACTGACCAGTGGACCTAGTACATCAAATAATATGGCTTCTAATATGTTCTTTAGCTAGTTTGCATTTACTCATTAACTTGGTTACAGTTTGGAATAGCAACAGATTTTTCCCAACACGTTACATTTCTGGTGTCATTATTCGCAACGCGTTACATTTTCTGTATCAAGTTTTCTTGAAATTTTAGAAGTAAGGCTACGATGAAAAACAGTAATTTTTTCAGTTCTTTAATGCGACGTAACCAGTATACGCCTTAGACAGAACCAACGTTCTTCGAGGTTGTGTTTTTGTATTGATATGCCCAAAATGCATTCTAGTTATGTCGCCTTAAAGAACTGAAAAGAATTAAAATGTTTTTCGTTGTGGCCCTTCTTCTAAAGTTCGTTATACAGCTGCGCTTTCAAAGAAATATGTCAATTTTCTTAAAATGTTCACTCCAATCATTACAAACATTATTTGTTTATCCATTCTAATAGATCATTGTTTGCACAAGCTGGCTGCAATTCGGAGATCGACTCGAAACAAAGATTCGCTCAGAACAGAGCTACTCATTGATGAAATTCTACCCACTTTTGCCAGTTGCTTTTCACATGCTGCTTGCAAGTGCATTACCCCCAAGGTTGACATACACCAACAGCGCAATAGAGGTATTCTACTAGTTTTTATGATCATAAGTCAACTATATCCGTGAATTAGTTTCTTTTCTTTTTAAACTAATTGACTTATTTCTTTTTAAAATAATTGACTTTTGAAAATCATTTTGCATAGTTTGTTGTATGTAGTAATATTTTCATTTAAATCATTCTCCCAACTACCCAAATATTTCATTGGTCCCTGACTCCAACATCCATTTTGTCAATTTCAGCTACCGATCGTAATTTTGAAAACTGTATATGACCTTCAACATCTAATGACATTATATTTCTTTCCAAATTTCTAGTTCAATACGCGATTTTCACGTTCAAAACAGATTTGGGAGAGTGTCATCTGTGATGTTAAACCAAACGTGAAAAGATATGTGGAAAACACGTCTGCAATACTTGACCTTTTCCCTTACATATATGAAATTATTCATCCGACATTAAGACCTGTAAGTTCACCATTTCTGAAGAAGTTGCATTGTGCGATATCTTTATTTACGTTCCAGCATTTTCAATTGCTGTTGTTAGCAAGAGGGATGTGAATTGTCAATGATATGCTGCAGTGTTGAATATCTTGACTATTTGTTCTAAAGTGCTTCTGTAATTTGGTTTTATGTCAACCATAGACTGTTCGAGATAAACCAAACAATTCATTGATGTGCGCCATGTAAAATTGATGTTTTTACAAATATGATGCCTTTCTTCATTTAGGTCAACATTCAACTGTACACCTTAAGTGAAAAGCAACAGCTTTTGAGTCTCATTTCAACAATGATCTCGTATAACCTTGGTTATCATCAAGAAAGAAATACAGAGGGACAATATACTTATGTTTTGCAACCGTTAGCAGCTACAGTTATATTTTTCACATGCTTTGTCATCTTATTTTTCTTAATTTTTAGCAGCTATTACTAACATCCATTGTGATAGTGTTACTGATTTTGAGAGAACATATTTTAAATGTTCTTGCAATTTTTGAAGTAAATTGTATCTCATTTCTAGAAACATTGGTGAAATAATTTCATTTCCCAACTTGCCACAACACAAGCAACTGAGTTATGGAGCAAAGCAACTTATACAGCGTGAGGTACTGTCTTCATGTAAAACATCTCCATCACGTTGCTTCCATCAACTATCTTCAATTTCTGTTTCTCTGCCCCAATTTGAAATTTAGCTTTTGTAAAGTGCTTCAAACCTTTTTCCATGCACACACTTTCAGTTTGGCCTTGGAAATATTGTTTGCCATAATGAGGATAAATCTACTTTTTGTTCATGCTAATTGCAGTTTTTCTCAAAGCCAATTTTCCATATTGTTTTTGATTTTTTAATTTGATAAAGATTGAATTGGAAAAAATGAGAAAAATTGAGAATTCACTACAACAAATGGCGATAGACACAGAAAAGTAAGTTCAACGTCATTGATTATTCATTTATATCAAATACCAAGTATTACTACCAGATCTAAACTAGTACTACAAATACCAACCTAAATCAGTAAAATGGTAAAAAATCTCCTATATCTGTCATGATTTCCAATTGTATGCTAAAATCTTTTTACATAAGTAAGCAGCTTTCTGTCAAATTTGATATAATTTACACAATTAAGATGTGTTTCTCATTGCCCTTCTCATTATGTGATTCCTAATTACAGTATGATTTCCTGATATCACTTTAATCTATTAGTGATCTTTGTGATGTTTGCCAACTGTTCAGTAACAATTTTTTATGTGATATGCCAATGTTTTGCTTTCAAAAGTCAATTTGTTCATTTACAATCTGTTCTTTTGTGGCATAAAAAGGAAAAGTAGCACTAAAGGAAAACAAGTGAAGAAAACAGATAAGCTGCAACCAATTGCAGTAAAACATGAAAAAACAAAGGTAATCTCATAATTCTCATTATTTTACACTATTCAAGGAATGGTCTCTAGTATAATAATGAGATTTATAGGATGTATTTCCACTTCTTAAAAATGACCCAACTGAATGCTATTTACCTTTTGTAGTAGGTAACTATATATACTTAGGTTTATTCA
Organism: Cassiopea xamachana; assembly: GCA_900291935.2. Classification (NCBI taxonomy): domain Eukaryota; kingdom Metazoa; phylum Cnidaria; class Scyphozoa; order Rhizostomeae; family Cassiopeidae; genus Cassiopea; species Cassiopea xamachana. Next base: position 477,917 of record OLMO02000286.1, read on the forward strand.
TTTTTCAGCCAATGCTAGATTTCTTTGGAAGAGAAATTGTAAGACCTAAAGATACAGGTATTTCTTTAAGAATTAAATTTTTCTACAGCACAAAAAAGTGGCAACATTCTTTTGACATACTCAAACGCTTTTTTTGTCCGACACTCGTCAGAGTATGAAAACATTGGATAGTGACCTAAAGGTTAACTGAAATATGTATCCAGATGTGGCTACATGTGATAGGATGTGTCTAATTGGTGTCAAAAGAATGTTGCTGCTTTTTCGTGCTGTAGTAAAGTTCTGTAGTACCAACAGAGTAATTAAATCTTTTAGAATGCTTCACTCAGTAAATAAATTTACTTTTGAAAATTTTCTTAAGCTATAGAAAATGTTTCAGGAAAGCAATAATAGGTGTTTTCTTTGATGGAGAATTACATAAAGTAATTTCCCAGCTAATTATGTTTAAAAACTGGAATAAAGAAAGCCAATCTTGACCAACTATCAAATCATTTTGGAGAGAAATGATAGTAGCTCATTTACTACTCATAGTTTTAAGACTTATATTTCTAATTTGTAGGACAAAAGAAGGAAAAGAAATCTTCCTTGATAAACACTCAAGTGTGGTACAAATTTAATGAGGGATATAGTAATGCAGTGAAACGTACAGTTAAAATAAAAGACTTTCTCTAGGTTTATTTTCAAGTAGTAAGAATTTGCTGCAATAGGTTACTGTGAAATTACTCTTTATATGCATTTGAATATAAATCCTATGTAGTTGCTTATATTTAAATTTCTTGACTAATGTAAACATATTAGAACATTTACCTCATTAAAAAAATTACTGCACTCTGAAGAATTGTCATGTCTAAAGGGGTCCCTATGAGATTATGGAAAGGTTTGATAAATATATACATATATAAATACATATAAATATTAGAAATTTCCTGTTCATTAGATATATACCTAATTAGGAAATTTTCAATATGTTTCTCATGCTTCCTCTTTGACAATTTTTTCAACTGGGACTTTTGATAAAATGATATGAATTGCAGATACAGATCTTGACTTTGAATATGGGTCTATCTCCTACAAGCAAAAAATAAATAATCAAATTTACAGAATATTTAAGAGGAAAAGTATAATATATGCTAATCTTTGGATAGGAATTTACCTCAGTGAGTGCTTCAAAATCATCCACCAAGTCTACTGTTGATGTTGTTGTTTTTAACTGCAAAATGAAGAAAACCCAGTCAAGAGATTTATCCATTATTCAATTTACATTATTCAAGCCTCCAAATAGATATCATTGGTTTACAAAGCTTTCAATAATATTTAGAGTAAGCAGCTGATCATAAGTAGTAAGGAGTTATGGAAAATTCACTTGTATGTACATTTTATGTCATTTTAAGTCAAATTAGATGGCAGTTTATGCAGAAGTAGCAGGTGATGAATTGGCAGTAGCTGCCTTCTATTGAAAGCTCTGGTTACATCTTCAGAAGATTATTACATTTTATTCTAGATGTTTTGAAACTTAATGCTTTATTTTAACTGCACAACAAAACTCAGGTGCACCCTGATGCTATCCATACGTCAATGACTTTCTTTTCTAAACCATTCTCATAGTTATTTCTTCCTTAAAAGACCTTACCTCTAAAGACCCTTTACCTCTGAGCTTCAACTGCAATGCCAGATTCACTGCTCTGTTTATGGCTGCTCCAAGGCCATGTATCTTCAGCTCATTCTGACTAAATTTAGAATATGATTAATTGCAGTGAAGTTGGATTTGGTACGAAACCTTATTTTCATAAATTTGTAGCAATCATGTCACGTAATGGACCACACATGAAAATTTGTATTTAAATGTATTACCCACTGTCTAACAACTTTTGGCATTTTTCTAGCTGACTCTTGAAATCAGATTTTCTGTGCACGAGAATGGTATTTCTAGTTTTTAATGGCCTCGGTGGCTCTCTCTTCTGTCTTTTGATTCCTGCAATGAAGATCACTAATCAGCCTCATTTTGATATGCGGATAAATTTTCTTTACAAAAGTGAAAACACTCGATAGCAAAGATAATCAAAATAAAAAACCTTGTGTGATCTCTTTTCTCCTACTCCTCACAGCTCTCTCTTTTGAGTCCGCCATTGCTGTAACGTGATGGCTTGCCTCACTTTGATCACGAGGCAAGTATACAACCATCCCTTAGAAACAAGAGTCGTTTTCGTGTTTACAGCAAAAAGAGCAGCGAAGTAATGGCGAAAGTCAGAGAAATCCGGAAAAGATATGAAAGCCATGGCACCGACTTCAGCTATCAAGTATGGTATTGTGTATTCGCTCACATGTCTATTTGATTTGACACTTAAAGCTTGTGACAATTTGCCAATTTCATTGTGAAAGATCCTACATTGTGGAGGCGGTACAAAACTGCATTAGCACCCTTTGTGAGTAATTCTAGAGTCTTACTTTTTAGGTCATATACGGACAAGTGTTGCAGGAAAAGGCTAATGAATTGCTGGATAATCTTGAAAGCAAAAGTCTTAGTGAGGTAGGGATTTATCCATGAAGTTTGCTTTCTATAGTGATCAACATATGATATATTGGAATGCTTGCACCTTCTCGTTTCTGCCTAAAGTTGTATAAGAGAGTAAATACATGTCTAAAAGTGAGAGAGAGAGAGGCAAAGTATGTTGTTTTTAAGATATTGAAAGCCTTTCAATGAAAAGCAGTGTTATTTTAGAGTATCAAATATATTCACACCTTCGAAGTATAAATTTTTCAGAGTACCCATGTCAATATTACTCTTTACCTGTATTTTAAAATAGATACTATTTACATCTCATTTCATTTTTAGCATGAAACTCATAATATAAAGAGATTATTCCAGATTCTGCAGTCTAAGAGCCAAGATGTGATCATATTTCTGAATGTATGTTTCATGTTAAATGCATTGAATCTACTTTGTAATTTGTATTATGAAGAGTCTTTGAAAGTATGTAAGTAATTATCAATAATACTTAGCTCACTGAATATCATATTTCATTTTCACTTCAGTTTTCCAACTATTGACGTTGATTGTATATTTAGGTGTTGATGAAGTTGAGTGATAGAGTGGCTGCTGCTAGACTGGAACTTGAGAAAGCAATTAAGGAAAATGTGAATGTATGTGTTCCTTTGTAATGATCTTAAGAATTCTCAGCTAATGCAATTCTGATTTGGATTGATTTTCTCAGATTTTATGGAATATTAGGTACATCACAACTGCCATGTCTACTTTTTCAATAGATGCTACTGTAAACTCAAATATATTGTGAACTGTCCAATTATTTATAGTGAAAACCCATCATATCACTTTACACTACTTTTGTATTTATTATTTCTACCCAGGTTGCACAAGTAAAGAGAAAACTGAAGTGGCTGGAGAGGAGATTGAAGAGATTTTCATACATTAGCAGGGAAATTTGTCACATAAAATATCAAGGAAAGAGAGATAGGGTTTGTAAATTTGTGTTATTTTAGTGAAATGATTTTGCAGTAGATGTTGCAAGCCTATGTTGCAAACCCATTTACTGGTAGCAGACAAAATCAGCTAAGGGGCAGTTATACTCTAAACTAAGCATAGCAAAAGCACCTCTTTTTGCAAGCAATGTGCTGTATAGCAATAACCTTCTTTAGGTATTGGCAATGCTAGCCTTTCCATATTTATTTTTACACATTGTGATCTAATGTAAGTTCTGAACTACATTTCAGTTTTACTACTTTTGTTCTTACTTCTCCTGATTATCAGGTTGATTTACTTATTGCTTGCTTTTCAATTTGTACCTCAAAAAACTTTCCATCATCAATGCTTATGCCCTTTATATAATCAACCCATTAGGATAGTTTGATGGCTGTTACTGGTGATACATCATCAACTTGTGCTGATACACTTCTTGATGATGACTCAAAGCAAACTCTGAAGCATAGTGATGCAAAAAAAGATGGCATTCTTGTTGAGAATGCTCTTGATACCAAAGAAGCAGCAATATTGGATATTGGGAACATATTTTCCCTGACATCACTGAAAGATGGCATGTTGAGTTTGGAAGATAAAGACTGCATAGAAAGAGTGCCCTCTCCTGAGCACATGAGAGAAAGTAAGAAAGGAGCTTGCTTATGTCACATTGTGCATAAAACTTTCCTTCATAGCGTTTTTTAATGCTTTTGTACCTTTGATCCAGAAATTTTCTTCTTTATGCTCATTTGATGTGAATGTAACTGAAAACCTTTTGAAAAAGTACTGCCTTGAAAATTATTTTGTTAAAGGACCCTAGCTATATTGTTATTTCACATCATCTGATCCAGTCTAGAAACTAGCATAATTTTTTATTGTTTATTGTAAGCAAATATTTTACAAATATCTTATATTAGTTTTCCTTTGTTTTATACAATGTGTTCTACCATTAGGTAATGAATCAGATGGGAAAGTTTCAGAAAGTGCCAAATCAGAAATGATTACAAAACCAAACATGGTTGATAAGTATTGGAGTTCTGATCATCACAGATTTGAATGGACAAATTTTATGCAAAAATTGGACCCTATGTCATGGCATGCACTTGCAATTTCACATCCAGACTCTTTCCTAAAAGGTACATTCCATCAAGTCTATCATTCCTTATTTCATATGTTTATTTCATTGATCTCCACTAGTGTGGTAATTTCACTTTCCTAGAAGATAGCACAATGCCTCACCTTAGCTTTCATGTAGCATGTTTACTCTCTGCTTGAGTGAAAAGTGGACTTGCTTTAGCATGCAGAAACCCTCTGTGTTTTGACTCTGTTGCTAGTTTCATAGTGAAAAGGCATTCTTTTCTGTTACTCATTAAGAAAGTGTCTTGTTTGAAGGTGATGAAACATTTCCAGCTGATGAACTGCCGTGGAGAGAAAGTCACAATCTTTCAGAAGTCTCAACATTTGATGTATGCTCATTTTTCAACTTTCCATTTTGTTTCTTCTATTTTCTCATAATTTTCTCAGTCATTATCACATTCTTGAAGTCACTTTCATTATATAACAGCCCTTATTCTTAGCAGTATTTTATCAAATTTGTTCTTAGAATAGAGGCATATCTTTTGAATGGTTACTAGTATTTACTTAATGATATTCTTGTTTATGAAGTTTCTGCCCAATGTTTTGAGAATTTATTTGCATTTCAAAGAAGATTTTGATTTAGTTTAAGTAGAAATATTTCACTTCTAGGCAAAAACAGTTCAGACACTCCATGAAAACATACGCATTCTACTTCAAGAAATTGTAGATGCAAGTGTTAACTCTGTTAAAGTTAATGAAAAGGGAGAACTTACAAGTGGCTACCAAGCAAGAAGTAAGAATCTCTGTATCTTGATATCAGGGGCATGCCAGAGTGGTAGGTGCCATGCTCCCCTCTCACCTTTTGCCAAAGCTGTTGGTGATCATTTAGCTTGTTGGTACTTATTTGGCTTGTCAGTAAAAGCTGGAATTGTGATCATCCCTTGTCCATAATTCTGGGGGGTTTAGTAGGTTGTCAGTTAACTTCATCTGCTGCACCCCTCCATTCAAAAATCCTTTGGCATGCCTCTGATCTTGATTTCATATGAAGCTTGATTCCTATTATTACTTGAACAGTTCACAATTTATTCAATGATCACCTATTTCCATTTAAGTATATCATCCATATTTCTTCTTCATGCTGTTTTTGTTAGTTTAAAGTTAAACCCATGAAGTTATGTTATGCAATGTGGTTCTTTCTGGTCAAAGTGGTCTTTTCCTACTCTCATTCTCAGATCAGCATGAGCTATTTTTCTATTTGATATTTTTTATTTTACAAATCCATGATCATCAGCCTAATAGTACATTTACTAAACCTTTGGTTTAGGTCGAAAAAATTTTAGGAACAGAAAAAAGACTGGAGCCAGAAGGGGTATTGTTCTTCCATATATGGGAAATGTTGAAGTGGATCCATATGAAGAAAGCCCAACAAAGCTACATAGTAGACCAGTTTCTGTTGTTCTTCCAGTTGTAAAAAAGGTATGTATTCTCTTGTGCTTATTGCTATTCAAATTTCAAACTAGCAAGTTTTCCTTATGTACTGAGCAAGATGCATATTTATAGAAGTGGTCATGGATTGCTCTTTCCCCTGTAGTGTATATATGGGCATCCCATTTCACCTGCTGCTGCTGCTATCCCTAAGCACCTATTGTTCTCCCCTGGCAACCTATTGTTCTTCCTTAGCAATGGGCTGTGCAGCATCCCTTTCACGTGATACACCGCAGTAACCTGTCACATGCAAAAGCACCTTTTCTTCTCCTACAACAGCTATTGTTCTCAAGATCAACCCCAAATGTTTATACTTCCACAAATCTATATAAGTTATAGCTATTCATGAAGTCTCGAATAAAGCATATGGTTTCAGTACATTAGCAAGAACGATAGGTTGCTAAGGGGAAGCAATAGGTGCTCAGGGATAGCAACAGCAGGTGAGATCAGATGCCCATATATACACTACTTTCCCCATATATCTATTTCATCAGAGGTTCTCATCAGAATCTTTTTAATCATGCTGGATACAAGATGCTCTTTGATTAATTCTTTTTTTATTTTGTTGTGCAATTTGGTAAGCTAAACCCATTTTGTATCCATAAAGGATGTGAGTAAGCAGTTTCCAAGGCGTCCTACAGTTTGGTGTGATTTAAGTGAGGTTGACATTCCAAAACATTCTTCATACTTAAGAGGAACAAAAAAAGGATTAAATGAGGTTGGTAAATTTTGCCTTTTTTAAATATCAGAGGGGTAACTATCAGCCCCTTTTTCTTGCAGGAAAAATAAGGCCAAATACCCATTTACCCTCAACAAATGCAAAGACATATTAAAGCTTAAAGATAATACTGCACATGTGTAGTTTTAAAAGAGCAGGAAATATGAAAGAGACCATTTACTATTTACATGGTCATAATTTTTCACCAAACAATAGTAAAGATTTCATGGTCTATTTGCATGAGTGCAATTTTATTTAATTTCCAGGTTCCATTGATCAACAGAAAGAAGCAAAATTTAAATAAAAGTATGAAGTATGTATAAATCTGTTTTTTATATAACAATTTTTTTGATATTTTCAGACAAAATTCAAGCAACTTACCTTGAATTGTGCGTTATTGTTGACTAATTTTCATTCTTTCTGGACAAGTTATAGCAATCTCTTTTATCCTTTTGCCTAGATTTGTATAGGATCTTTTCTATATTTAAATTCAAAGTTAGATTTAATATTATTTTTTCCTGTTATGTTCTTAGAAAAACGTTTATAGATAGTGCAGCTTAATCAAGCAGATTTCAAATCACCTTTTCAGCAACCAAGGTCATTTGTCTTTGAGGCAAGCAATTGGAAAAATATCAGGTTGATTTCGAATTTGTTTATTCTGAAAAAGTAATTTGTTATCTCAATTTTTCATTCGTGAAA